>JAQIUQ010000356.1:0-405997 GCA_030378365.1 Hybognathus amarus
CAAAGACTCTTTGAACAGAAACATGTTAAGTAGGTCAAAAATTGACCACTGTCAGGCATCATATGGAAAGTTCAAGGTCAAAGACTCTTAGGAGAGAATTATGTTAAGTATGTCAAATATGGACCACTCTCTGGCTGATGACACATCAGAATCAGTCAATTAGTTTTTTTGGAAAGTTCAAGTTCAAAGACTCTTTGGACAGAAACATGTTAAGTAGGTCAAATATTGACCACTGTCTGAATGATGAAACAGCAGAAGGACTCAATAAGTAGTTATGGAAAGTTCAAGTTCAAAGAATGTTTGGAGAGAAATATGTTAAGTAGGTCAGATATGGACCACTGTCTGGCTGATGAAACATCAGGAGTCAAAGAGTATTTATGGAAAGTTCAAATTCAAAGACTCTTTGGCCAGAAACATGTTAAGTAGATCAAATATTGACCACTGTCTGGCTCAAGAAACATCAGAAGGACACCATGAGTATTTATAGAAAGTTCAAGTTCAAAGACTCTTGGGAAAGAAATATGTTAAGTAGGTCAAATATGGACCAATGTCTGGCTGATGAAACATCAGAAGGAATCAATGAATATGTATAAAAGTTAAATGACTGTTTTACCAAAAATATTAAAAGCAGATCAAATTTGACCACTCTCTGGCTGTAAAAACATCAGAAGGAGTCTATGAGTATTTTTGGAAAGTTCAAGTTCAAGACTCTTTGGACAGAAATATGTTAACTTGGTGTGCATCGGTTTTCATTGTTCATCTAACTGTTTTAAGTTAGTTCTTCCATGCGATGCAACTATCTGCTCTATGCACATCAGAATGGGTTATTGCATTGTAAAGCAACAGCTAATGCAACAATTTCTCTTTATCACACGAATGCAACATCTAAATGCAATGATTTCCTTCAGTTTTTTCTTAACAAGTTATTGTAGTATTTAGTTCTAGCGTGCATTATAGTAGAATGGCTATTGCAATAATTTCTCTTCAATATGAAAATGACTAGTTTAGTGTGCAATTGCAAAATAAGAAAGCACAATATATAATGCAATGGGAAAAGCACGTTATCTGTTTTCATTGCACAGAAGTTAGTTCTTTCTTGGAATACAATGTACATTTGCTCTATACACAATCGGAATGAGTTATTGTATTGTAAAGCGACGTTGAGATGATGTTTTCTCGTCTGTGCACAAATTAGTTATAGATTGGAAATGCACACGAATGCAACATCTAAATGCAATGATTTCCCTTCAGTTATTTCTGAACAAGTTAAGGGTAGTTCTAGCGTGCATTATAGTAGAATGCGTATTGCAATAATTTCTCTTCAATATGAAAATGACTAGTTTAGTGTGCGATTGCAATGCGAAAGCAAAATATATAATGCAATGGGAAAAGCATGTTATCTGTTTTCATTGCACAGAAGTTAGTTCTTTCTTACAATGCAACTATCTACTCTATGCACATCGGAATGAGTTATTGCATTGTAAAGCGAAAGCTCATATGATGTTTTATCGTCTGTGCACAAATTAGTTGTAGATTGGAAATGCACGGGAAAGCACTTCTGTTCTGTCTTTTCAATGTACAGACGACAATGATAGTTCTTGCGTGCATTATAGTAGAATGGTTATTGCAATAATTTCTCTTCAATATAAAAAGGATTAGTTAAGTGTTCAATTGCAATGCGAAAGCACAATATATAATGCAATGGGAAAAGCATGTTATCTGTTTTTATTACACAGAAGTTAGTTCCTGCAATGCAACTATCTGCTCTATGCACATCGGAATGAGTTATTGCATTGTAAAGCAACAGCTAATGCAATGATTTCTCTTTATCACACGAATGCAACATCTAAATGCAATGATTTCCCTTCAGTTAATTCTGAACAAGTTAATGGTAGTTCTGCGTGAATTATAGTAGAATGCCTATTGCAATAATTTCTCATCAATATGAAAATGACTAGTTTAGTGTGTAATTGCAAAAAGAAAGCACAATATATAATGCAATGTGAAAAGCATGTTATCTGTTTTCATTGCACAGAAGTTAGTTCTTTCTTGCAATGCAACTATCTACTCAATGCACATCGGAATGAGTTATTGCATTGTAAATAAACAGCTAATCTAATGATTTCTCTTAATCATACGAATGCAACTTCTAAATGCAATGATTTTCCATCAGTTATTTCTGAACAAGTTAATGGTAGTTCTAGCGTGCATTATAGTAGAATGCCTATTGCATTAATTTCTCGTCAATATGAAAATTACTAGTTTTAGTGTGCAATTGCAATGCGAAAGCACAATTTATAAAGTAATGGGAAAAGCATGGTATCTGTTTTAGCGTGCATTATAGTAGAATGCCTATTGCAATAATTTCTCGTCAATATGAAAATGACTAGTTTTAGTGTGCAATCTCAGGTGAAAAAGTTGTCCAATTAAGTGTATTTAATATGCATTATATTATATTTGTATTGTACTAAAAACATATTAAAGTACATTTGTAATACACTAAATTGGACACCTTTTCACCTGGGATTGCAATAAGAAAGCTCAATATAATAATGCCATGGGAAAAGCACGTTATCTGTTTTCAATGCACAGAAGTTAGTCCTTTCTTGCAATGCAACTATGAAAATGTGCTCTATGCACATCAGAATGAGTTATTGCATTGTAAAGCGAAAGCTCATATGATGTTTTCTCGTCTGTGCACAAATTAGTTGTAGATTGGAAATGCACGGGAAAGCAATTCTGTTATGTCTTTTCAATGTACAGAGGACAATGTTAGTTCTTGCGTGCATTATAGTAGAATGGCTATTGCAATAATTTCTCTTCAATATAAAAAGGATTAGTTTAGTGTGCAATTGCAATGCGAAAGCACAATATGTAATGCAATGGGAAAAGCATGTTATCTGTTTTCATTACACAGAAGTTAGTTCCTGCAATGCAACTATCTGCTCTATGCACATCGGAATGAGTTATTGCATTGTAAAGCAACAGCTAATCTAATGATTTCTCTTAATCATACGAATGCAACTTCTAAATGCAATGATTTTCCTTCAGTTATTTCTGAACAAGTTAATGGTAGTTCTAGCGTGCATTATAGTAGAATGCCTATTGCAATAATTTCTCGTCAATATGAAAATGACTAGTTTTAGTGTGCAATTGCAATGCGAAAGCACAATTTATAAAGTAATGGGAAAAGCTTGGTATCTGTTCTAGCGTGCATTATAGTAGAATGCCTATTGCAATAATTTCTCGTCAATATGAAAATGACTAGTTTTAGTGTGCAATCTCAGGTGAAAAAGTTGTCCAATTAAGTGTATTGAATATGCATTACATTATATTTGTATTGTACTAAAAACATATTTAAGTACATTTTTAATACACTAAATTGGACACCTTTTTCACCTGGGATAGCAATAAGAAAGCTCAATATAATAATGCAATGGGAAAAGCACGTTATCTGTTTTCAATGCACAGAAGTTAGTCCTTTCTTGCAATGCAACTATGAACATGTGCTCTATGCACATCGGATTGAGTTATTGCATTGTAAAGCGACAGCTCATATGATGTTTTCTCGTCTGTGCACAAATTAGTTGTACATTGAAAATGCACGGGAAAGCACATATTTTCTGTCTTTTTATTGCACAGAGGAAAATGTTAGTTCTTGCGTGCATTATAGTAGAATGGCTATTGCAATAATTTCTCTTCAATATAAAAAGGACTAGTTTAGTGTGCAATTGCAATGCGAAAGCACAATATATAATGCAATGGGAAAAGCATGTTATCTGTTTTCATTACACAGAAGTTAGTTCTTTCTTGCAATGCAACTATCTGCTCTATGCACATCGGAATGAGTTATTGCATTGTAAAGCAACAGCTAATGCAATGATTTCTCTTTATCACACGAATGCAACATCTAAATGCAATGATTTCCCTTCAGTTATTTCTGAACAAGTTAATGGTAGTTCTAGCGTGAATTAAAGTAGAATGCCTATTGCAATAATTTCTCTTCAATATGAAAATGACTAGTTTAGTGTGTAATTGCAAAAAGAAAGCACAATATATAATGCAATGTGAAAAGCATGTTATCTGTTTTCATTGCACAGAAGTTAGTTCTTTCTTGCAATGCAACTATCTACTCAATGCACATCGGAATGAGTTATTGCATTGTAAATAAACAGCTAATCTAATGATTTCTCTTAATCATACGAATGCAACTTCTAAATGCAATGATTTTCCATCAGTTATTTCTGAACAAGTTAATGGTAGTTCTAGCGTGCATTATAGTAGAATGCCTATTGCATTAATTTCTCGTCAATATGAAAATTACTAGTTTTAGTGTGCAATTGCAATGCGAAAGCACAATTTATAAAGTAATGGGAAAAGCATGGTATCTGTTTTAGCGTGCATTATAGTAGAATGCCTATTGCAATAATTTCTCGTCAATATGAAAATGACTAGTTTTAGTGTGCAATCTCAGGTGAAAAAGTTGTCCAATTAAGTGTATTGAATATGCATTATATTATATTTGTATTGTACTAAAAACATATTAAAGTACATTTGTAATACACTAAATTGGACACCTTTTCACCTGGGATTGCAATAAGAAAGCTCAATATAATAATGCCATGGGAAAAGCACGTTATCTGTTTTCAATGCACAGAAGTTAGTCCTTTCTTGCAATGCAACTATGAAAATGTGCTCTATGCACATCAGAATGAGTTATTGCATTGTAAAGCGAAAGCTCATATGATGTTTTCTCGTCTGTGCACAAATTAGTTGTAGATTGGAAATGCACGGGAAAGCAATTCTGTTATGTCTTTTCAATGTACAGAGGACAATGTTAGTTCTTGCGTGCATTATAGTAGAATGGCTATTGCAATAATTTCTCTTCAATATAAAAAGGATTAGTTTAGTGTGCAATTGCAATGCGAAAGCACAATATGTAATGCAATGGGAAAAGCATGTTATCTGTTTTCATTACACAGAAGTTAGTTCCTGCAATGCAACTATCTGCTCTATGCACATCGGAATGAGTTATTGCATTGTAAAGCAACAGCTAATCTAATGATTTCTCTTAATCATACGAATGCAACTTCTAAATGCAATGATTTTCCTTCAGTTATTTCTGAACAAGTTAATGGTAGTTCTAGCGTGCATTATAGTAGAATGCCTATTGCAATAATTTCTCGTCAATATGAAAATGACTAGTTTTAGTGTGCAATTGCAATGCGAAAGCACAATTTATAAAGTAATGGGAAAAGCTTGGTATCTGTTCTAGCGTGCATTATAGTAGAATGCCTATTGCAATAATTTCTCGTCAATATGAAAATGACTAGTTTTAGTGTGCAATCTCAGGTGAAAAAGTTGTCCAATTAAGTGTATTGAATATGCATTACATTATATTTGTATTGTACTAAAAACATATTTAAGTACATTTTTAATACACTAAATTGGACGTCTTTTTCACCTGGGATTGCAATAAGAAAGCTCAATATAATAATGCAATGGGAAAAGCACGTTATCTGTTTTCATTGCACAGAAGTTAGTCCTTTTTTGCAATCCAACTATGAACATGTGATCTATGCACATCGGCTTGATTTATTGCATTGTAAAGCGACAGCTCATATGATGTTTTCTCGTCTGTGCACAAATTAGTTGTAGATTGAAAATGCACGGGAAAGCACATCTGTTCTGTCTTTTTATTGCACAGAGGAAAATGTTAGTTCTTGCGTGCATTATAGTAGAATGTCTATTGCAATAATTTCTCTTCAATATAAAAAGGACTAGTTTAGTGTGCAATTGCAATGCGAAAGCACAAAATATAATGCAATGGGAAAAGCATGTTATCTGTATTCATTGCACAGAAGTTAGTCCTTTCTTGCAATGCAACTATGAACATGTGCTCTATGCACATCGGAATGAGTTATTGCATTGTAAAGCGAAAGCTCATATGATGTTTTCTCGTCTGTGCACAAATTAGTTGTAGATTGGAAATGCACGGGATAGAACTTCTGTTCTGTCTTTTCAATGCACAGAGAACAATGTTAGTTCTTGCGTGCATTATAGTAGAATGGCTATTGCAACAAGTTTTCAGCAATATAAAAAGGATTAGTTTAGTGTGCAATTGCAATGCGAAAGCACAATATATAATGCAATGGGAAAAGCATGTTATCTGTTTTCATTACACAGAAGTTAGTTCTTTCTTACAATGCAACTATCTGCTCTATGCACATCGGAATGAGTTACTGCATTGTAAAGCAACAGCTAATGCAATGATTTCTCTTTATCACACGAATGCAAAATCTAAATGCAATGATTTCCCTTCAGTTATTTCTGAACAAGTAAATGGTAGTTCTAGCGTGCATTATAGTAGAATGCCTATTGCAATAATTTCTCGTCAATATGAAAATGACTAGTTCTTAGTGTGCAATCTGAGGTGAAAAAGTTGTCCAGTTAAGTGTATTACATTATATTTGTATTGTACTAAAAACATATTTAAGTACATTTTTAATACACTTAATTGGACGTCTTTTTCACATGGGATTGCAATAAGAAAGCTCAATATAATAATGCAATGGGAAAAGCACGTTATCTGTTTTCATTGCACAGAAGTTAGTCCTTTCTTGCAATGCAACTATGAACATGTGCTCTATGTAAATCGGAATGAGTTATTGCATTGTAAAGCGACAGCTCATATGATGTTTTCTCGTCTGTGCACAAATTAGTTGTAGATTGGAAATGCACGGGATAGAACTTCTGTTCTGTCTTTTCAATGCACAGTTGTTATTGCGTGCATTATAGTAGAATGGCTATTGCAATAATTTCTCTTCAATATAAAAAGGATTAGTTTAGTGTGCAATTGCAATGCTAAATCACAATATATAATGCAATGGGAATAGCATGTTATCTGTTTTCATTACACAGAAGTTAGTTCCTGCAATGCAACTATCTGCTCTATGCACATCGGAATGAGTTATTGCATTGTAAAGCAACAGTTAACGCAATGATTTCTCTTTATCACACGAATGCAACATCTAAATGCAATGATTTCCCTTCAGTTAATTCTGAACATTAACTAATGGTAGTTCTGCGTGAATTATAATAGAATGCCTATTGCAATAATTTCTCATCAATATGAAAATGACTAGTTTAGTGTGTAATTGCAAAAAGAAAGCACAATATATAACGCAATGCGAAAAGCATGTTATCTGTTTTCATTGCACAGAAGTTAGTTCTTTCTTGCAATGCAACTATCTACTCAATGCACATCGGAATGAGTTATTGCATTATAAAGCAACAGCTAATCTAATGATTTCTCTTAATCATACGAATGCAACTTCTAAATGCAATGATTTTCCATCAGTTATTTCTGAACAAGTTAATGGTAGTTCTAGCGTGCATTATAGTAGAATGCCTATTGCATTAATTTCTCGTCAATATGAAAATGACTAGTTTTAGTGTGCAATCTCAGGTGAAAAAGTTGTCCAATTAAGTGTATTGAATATGCATTACATTATATTTGTATTGTACTAAAAACATATTAAAGTACATTTTTAATACACTAAATTGGACACCTTTTCACCTGGGATTGCAATAAGAAAGCTCGATATAATAATGCAATGGGAAAAGCACGTTATCTGTTTTCAATGCACAGAAGTTAGTCCTTTCTTGCAATGCAAGTATGAACATGTGCTCTTTGCACATCGGAATGAGTTATTGCATTGTAACGCGAAAGCTCATATGATGTTTTCTCGTCTTTGCACAAATTAGTTGTAGATTGGAAATGCACGGGAAAGAACTTCTGTTCTGTCTTTTCAATGCACAGAGGACAATGTTAGTTCTTGCTTGCATTATAGTAGAATGGCTATTGCAACAAGTTCTATTCAATATAAAAAGGATTAGTTTAGTGTGCAATTGCAATGCGAAAGCACAATATATAATGCAATGGGAAAAGCATGTTATCTGT
Organism: Hybognathus amarus; assembly: GCA_030378365.1. Lineage (NCBI taxonomy): Eukaryota > Metazoa > Chordata > Actinopteri > Cypriniformes > Leuciscidae > Hybognathus > Hybognathus amarus. The sequence goes on from JAQIUQ010000356.1 coordinate 7,964, forward strand.
TTTCATTACACAGAAGTTAGTTCTTTCTTACAATGCAACTATCTGCTCTATGCACATCGGAATGAGTTATTGCATTGTAAAGCAACAGCTAATGCAATGATTTCTCTTTATCACACGAATGCAACATCTAAATGCAATGATTTCCCTTCAGTTATTTCTGAACAAGTTAATGGTAATTCTAGCGTGAATTATAGTAGAATGCCTATTGCAATAATTTCTCTTCAATACGAAAATGACTAGTTTAGTGTGTAATTGCAAAAAGAAAGCACAATATATAATGCAATGCGAAAAGCATGTTATCTGTTTTCATTGCACAGAAGTTAGTTCTTTCTTGCAATGCAACTATCTACTCAATGCACATCGGAATGAGTTATTGCATTGTAAAGCAACAGCTAATCTAATGATTTCTCTTAATCACACGAATGCAACTTCTAAATGCAATGATTTTCCTTCAGTTATTTCTGAACAAGTAAATGGTAGTTCTAGCGTGCAGTTGCAGCGTAGTAGAATTCCTATTGCAATAATTTCTCGTCAATATGAAAATGACTAGTTTTAGTGTGCAATTGCAATGCGAAAGCACAATTTATAAAGTAATGGGAAAAGCATGTTATCTGTTCTAGCGTACATTATAGTCGAATGCCTATTGCAATAATTTCTCGTCAATAATGAAAATGACTAGTTTTAGTGTGCAATCTCAGGTGAAAAAGTTGTCCAATTAAGTGCATTGAAAATGCATTACATTATATTTGTATTGTACTAAAAACATATTTAAGTACATTTTTAATACACTAAATTGGACGTCTTTTTCACCTGGGATTGCAATAAGAAAGCTCAATATAATAATGCAATGGGAAAAGCACGTTATCTGTTTTCATTGCACAGAAGTTAGTCCTTTTTTGCAATCCAACTATGAACATGTGCTCTATGCACATCGGATTGATTTATTGCATTGTAAAGCGACAGCTCATATGATGTTTTCTCGTCTGTGCACAAATTAGTTGTAGATTGAAAATGCACGGGAAAGCACATCTGTTCTGTCTTTTTATTGCACAGAGGAAAATGTTAGTTCTTGCGTGCATTATAGTAGAATGGCTATTGCAACAAGTTCTCAGCAATATAAAAAGGATTAGTTTAGTGTGCAATTGCAATGCGAAAGCACAAAATATAATGCAATGGGAAAAGCATGTTATCTTACACAGAAGTTAGTTCTTTCTTACAATGCAACTAGATAGTTGCATTGTAAGACTGGAACTAACTTCTGTTCAATGAAAACAGATAACTGTTACTGTTACTGCATTGTTGCTACAATGCAGTAACTAATTCCGATGTGCATAGAGCAGATGCTCTATGCACATCGGAATGAGTTACTGCATTGTAAAGCAACAGCTAATGCAATGATTTCTCTTTATCACACGAATGCAACATCTAAATGCAATGATTTCCCTTCAGTTATTTCTGAACAAGTTAATGGTAGTTCTAGCGTGCATTATAGTAGAATGCTGATTGCAATAATTTCTCTTCAATATGAAAATGACTAGTTTTAGTGTGCAATCTCAGGTGAAAAAGTTGTCCAATTAAGTGTATTGAAAATGCATTACATTATATTTGTATTGTACTAAAAACATATTTAATACATTTTTAATACACTTAATTGGACGTCTTTTTCACCTGGGATTGCAATAAGGAAGCTCAATATAATAATGCAATGGGAAAAGCACGTTATCTGTTTTCATTGCACAGAAGTTAGTCCTTTCTTGCAATGCAACTACTGAACATCGGAATGAGTTATTGCATTGTAAAGCAAAAGCTCATATGATGTTTTCTCGTCTGTGCACAAATTAGTTGTAGATTGGATATGCATGGGAAAGCACTTCTGTTCTGTCTTTTTATTACACAGAGGAAAATGTTAGTTCTTGCGTGCATTATAGTAGAATGGCTATTGCAATAATATCTCTTAAATATAAAAACGACTAGCTTAGTGTGCAATTGCAATAAGAAAGCACAATATATGTGATGCAATGGGAAAAGCACGTTGTCTGTTTTCATTGCACAGAAATTAAGTTCTTTCTTGCAATGCAACTCTATTACTCTATGCACATTGGAATGAGTTATTGCATTGTAAAGCAACAGCTAATGCAATCATTTCTCTTTATCACACGAATGCAACATCTAAATGCAATGATTTCCCTTCAGTTTTTTTCTGAACAAGAAAATGGTAGTTCTAGCTTGCATTATAGTAGAATGCCTATTGCAATAATTTCTCGTCAATATGAAAATGACTAGTTTTATTGTGCAATCTCAGGTGAAAAAGTTGTCCAGTTAAGTGTATTAAAAATGCATTACATTATATTTGTATTGTACTAAAAACATATTTAAGTACATTTTTAATACACTTAATTGGACGTCTTTTTCACCTGGGATTGCAATAAGAAAGCTCAATATAATAATGCAATGGGAAAGCATGTTAAGTGTTTTCATTGCACAGAAGTTAGTCTTTTCTTGCAATGCAACATGTGCTCTAAGCACATCGAAATGAGTTATTGCATTGTAAAGCGACAGTTTATACGTTTTCTCGTCTGTGCACAAATTAGTTGTAGATTGGAATTGCACGGGAAAGCACTTCTGTTCTGTCTTTTCATTGCACAGAGGACAATGTTAGTTCTTGCGTGCATTATAGTAGAATGGTTTTTGCAATAATTTCTCTTCAATATAAAAATGATTAGTTTAGTGTGCAATTGCAATGCGAAAGTACAATATATAATGCAATGGGAAAAGCATGTTATCTGTTTTCATTACACAGAAGTTAGTTCTTTCTTGCAATGAAACTATGCACATCGGAATGAGTTATTACATATATAAAGCAACAGCTAATGCAATGATTTCTCTTAATCACACGAATGCAATATCTAAATGCAATGATTTCCCTTCAGTTATTTCCGAACAGTCATTCCGAGTGCATTGTGCAATGCCTAAAATTACTTGCCCATTCCATTGTTCAAATAACACTTGTGCATTCGTATACAACTACAACTAGCTACATACTGCTACTAACTTATTCTGCTAGAAATAACTGAAGCGAAATCATTGCATTTAGAAGCTGCATTCGTGTGATAAAGAGAAATCATTGCATTATCTTTTCCTTTAAAATGCAATAACTCATTCCTATGTGAATAGAGCATCTGCTGATTAGATGATAGACTATCTAGTTGCAAGAAAGAACTAACTTATGTGCAATGAAAACAGATAACATGCTTTTCCTATTGCATTATATATTGTGCTTTCGCATTGCAATTGCAGACTAAACTAGTCCTTTTTATATTGAAGGAAAATTATTGCAATAGCCATTCTACTATAATGCACGCAAGAACATTTTCCTCTGTGCAATGAAAAGACAATGTGCTTTCCTGTGCATTTCCAATTACAACTATATTTCATTTTGTTCACTGACGAGAAAACATCAAATGAGCAGTCACAATGCCTAAAATTAATAACTCATTCCATTGTTCAAATAACACTTGTGCTTTCGTATACAATTACAACTAACTGCATACTACAGCTAACTTAGAAATAACTGAAGGGAAATCATTGCATTTAGATATTGCCAAAATCAATAATAATAATCTCATTCCAATGTGGATACAAAAGATCGGAACATTGCTAGAAAGAACTAAATTATATGAAAACAGATAACATTGCAATTGCACACTAAACTGTGCACACTTTTTATATTGAACGGAAATTATTGCAATAGCAATCTACTATAATGCACTCAATAATGTTTGTTGTTTCATTGCAATAAATCAACTATATAACTTGCTCATCTTTGCAATGAAAATAAATGACATAACATATGTGCTTTCCCATGCATTTCCATTCTACAACTAATTCATTTGTATGCTGAAGAGAAAATATCATATGGTCGCTTTACAATGCATACAATGACGAACTCGTTCCTTTGTGCAACGAAGAGATGTGCAGTGCATGTGCTTTTGGATTGCATTCCACATACGATCACCTAATCAGTGTTTCATTGCATTGCATAAAAAATCTAACTTGTTCCTCTTTGCAATGAGAAGACATTACATGTGCTTTCGCATGCATTTCTACTCCAAAACTAATTCATGTGTGCAGAGACGACAAAACCTCATATGAGCTGTCGCTTTACAATGCATACAATACCTATGTCGTTCCTTTGTTCAACGAAGAAATGTGCAATGCATGTGCCGTTGCATCTTGCAAGGCAATGCAATCAAACGTTGTGCTTTGAAGGATAACAGATTAGTAACATGCACTTTCTTGCAGTTCAGTGCATTCAAGAACTAGCCCAGTCCATAGTGCATTGACTAGACAACGTGTGTTGTTTCATTGCAATGCATACAATATCTAACTTCCTCTTTGCAATAAAAAGTAAAGACATAACATATGTGCTTTCCCATGCATTTCCCTTCTACTACTAATTCATTTGTGAGAATCATCACATGAACGAGAAAACATCACATGAGCTGTCGCTTTACAGCATACAATAACTAACTCATTCCTTATTTGTGCAACGAAGAGATGTGCAATGCATGTGCAAAATGTCAAATAAGCGGTCAGTTTATAATGCCTAAAATTACTCTGTACTAAATCTGGCCCCTGAGTACTAAAATGGCCCTCGAGTACTAAATCTTGAACTTTCTTAACATACTCATGTGGATGTTACTTCAAGCATTCAAGAGTCTTTATTTTACATAACTTTCTGACCAAAGAATTATTGAAAATTGTTACTATACAGGATGACCTCTTATCATATTTTAGCCAGACAGACATTTGACCTACTGGACATATTTTTGGGCCAAGAGAACTTGATCTTGAACATACTTCATAGACTCCTTTTGATCATCTTAAGCTATATAGAATGTCCATATCTGACCTATTGAACTCATTTCTGGTCAAAAGGTCCTCAAAAGGTTTTAAATAATAGAAACCTTCAGACTCCTTCTGATGTTTTTAAGCTATAGATTGTTTCCTTTTTGACCAACTGAACATTGCTCTGGCCCATGAATACTGCATCTGGAACTTTCTAAACATACTCATTGGTTGCTTTTGATATAATTCAGCCATACAAGAGTCCGTATTTTACCTACTTATATTTATGGCAAAAGAGTTATTGAACATTTAGTTACTGTAAAGAAAGACCTCTTAAAATATTCTATTGGCAAAGATATTTGACCTACTGAACATATTTCTATCCCAAGAATAGTTGATCTTGAACATTCTATATATACTCATAGACTCCTTCTAATGCTTCCTACAGTAAGCTATGTCCATATCTGACCTATTGAACTCTGGTTAAAGTTTCCTCAAAAGCATTTTAAAAATAGAAACATTTAGACTCCTGATGTCATATAAGCTATAGGTTCCTTTTTGACCTGAACATAGTTTTGGCCCATGAATCTTGAATCTTGAAGAGACTGACTGTTTGTGATATTACTTCTGCCATACAAGAGTCATGATTTTACCTACTAAAAATTCTGACCAAAGATTTCTTGAACATTAAGTTACTATACAGAAAGATCTCTTTATATGTTCTATTGGCAAGACAGATATTTGACCGACTTCAGCCATACATCGGTACCTTTTTCTGCATATTTCTAGCCAAAGAGTTTTGATCGTTAGGTTACTAATACATAGAGATTTACTTATTATGTTTTATTGGCCAGGCAGATATTTGACCACCTGAACAAGAAAACTTGATCTTGAACTTTCTATACATACTCATAGACTCCTTCTGATGCCTCTTAAGCCATATAGAATGTCCATATCAGACCTTTTTAAGTAATTTCTGGTCAAAGTGTTGTCAACAGGTTTTAAAACATATACACTTAAAGACTCCTTTAGATGTTACATAAGCTTTACTTATGTTGATGTTTACATAAGGTTACTTTTTGACAAATGAACATAATTCTGGCCCACGAAGTACTAGAACTTGAACTTTCTAAAGATACTCATAGACTCATTACTGATATTACCTCAGTCATACAAGAGTCCTTGTTTTACCTACTGAACATATTTCTGGCCAAAGAGTTCTTGAGCATTTCTATACATGTTTCTATATACCTCTTATCATGTTATTTTAAAAGATATTTGACCTACTGAACATAATCGGGCCCACTAATACATGTTCTTGAACTTTCTAATAGTCATACAGACTGATGCTTCCTAAGCCATAGAGAAGTCTCTGGTCGAAGGTTTCTCAAAACGTTTTAAACAATATAAACTGTAGACTCCTTCTAATGGAGTCTATATTGTTGTGTGAAATATGCAACTTGTTCAGTTATTCCCAATGTAAATTGCTTTTATAAGACTTTATAGGTAGTCTTTTATATATTACAGTTTTTTATGTACAACTGTTTATAAGACTTTATAGGTATATATAAAGTCTTTCTTTAAAGGAGGATGCTCACAGAGGCCATGCACGGAAAAGGAAGACCAGGAGGAATAAAGCTTCTTATAGGAAAATTGTGAAAGGGACTGAAAGAGTTAAACATGTTTCAAGATCGATTGGACAAATTGTGCATATGAAATGATGTATGTAAGAAACTTGATGTTTCTTAAATGAAAGTTAGACGCTGGAAGCTGGACCAGTCTCTCCATTGTTTGATGATCCAAGCCTGACACCTGCTGGTGTAACTTGTGTACTGCTTTTATTGAACTACAACTTATTAACTTGTTTGGAAACTTTGAAAAAACGTTATATTATTATATTACATTTTAATATGTAATATTATTTTAATTAATTACATTTAATAATCATAAAAAGATTGCCTGCCACGAGTATCTGCTTGCTATAAAGAACTTAGCCACGGAGGGTCTTTCTGCTAGACTGTAAGTATGAATTTGAATGCTTATTAGCTAGCCTATTGTAGAATTTGACCAACTTTACCTTACCTGAGAGAATAAATAAAATAAGGTAGAAAGTGAATGATATAGGGTAGATCTGAAACCATGGTGATAGGGTAGATCTGAAACCATAAAACATGGCGCCCAACCTTGGGGCACGTTGATTATTGATTTCTAGTCAAAATCAATAATCAAGTGTTCAGAGAATGAAGATAATTGTTGTGTAGGTTACATAATAAGAGAAGTAGCGAAATAGAAAAAATCTTATGAAAAGGTTAAACAAATAGTAGTGTTAAAATCTCAAAAGTGAGACGAATGTATTACAGTTTTTATATTATGTAAAACTCTTTTTAAGGCTTTATAGGTAGTCTTTACAAAGCATGAAAGCAGAAGAGTTATAATGAATGACACGGAAACATGTTGTAATAAAAATGTTTATTGAGTTCATAAAGAATACACAGAAACATGTTGTGATAAAAATGTTTTATTGATGTAATGGAAAAGTAAATGTAATCAGTATTAAGAAACAAATAGTATGCAAGCTTATAAGTAAGGGAAAATCAAGATATTACCTTAGTGTTGTGTTCCAGACCAAAATGAGGAGGATGCTCACAGAGGCCATGCACGGAAAAGGAAGACCAGGAGGAATAAAGCTTCTTATAGGAAAATTGTGAAAGGGACTGAAAGAGTTAAACATGTTTCAAGATCGATTGGACAAATTGTGCATATGAAATGATGTATGTAAGAAACTTGATGTTTCTTAAATGAAAGTTAGACGCTGGAAGCTGGACCAGTCTCTCCATTGTTTGATGATCCAAGCCTGACACCTGCTGGTGTAACTTGTGTACTGCTTTTATTGAACTACAACTTATTAACTTGTTTGGAAACTTTGAAAAAACGTTATATTATTATATTACATTTTAATATGTAATATTATTTTAATTAATTACATTTAATAATCATAAAAAGATTGCCTGCCACGAGTATCTGCTTGCTATAAAGAACTTAGCCACGGAGGGGTCTTTCTGCTAGACTGTAAGTATGAATTTGAATGCTTAATTAGCTAGCCTATTGTAGAATTTGACCAACTTTACCTTACCTGAGAGAATAAATAAAATAAGGTAGAAAGTGAATGATATAGGGTAGATCTGAAACCATGGTGATAGGGTAGATCTGAAACCATAAAACATGGCGCCCAACCTTGGGGCACGTTGATTATTGATTTCTAGTCAAAATCAATAATCAAGTGTTAAAGAATGAAGATAATTGTTGTGTAGGTTACATAATAAGAGAAGTAGCGAAATAGAAAAAATCTTATGAAAAGGTTAAACAAATAGTAGTGTTAAAATCTCAAAAGTGAGACGAAGTCTAAAAAAGAAGTAATCGTATAGACGAACAATATTCACAGTAGAATTAGCCTATTAAGATAACCTGGTCAGGGTTATAGCAGAGTGCATGCACAACAGTACTAAAATCTCTATTATGAAATAGGAAAACGGAAGAACGTTAGGCCTGTTAAAATAAGAGAGCTAACAAGAGATTCGAAAAATGTCAATAAATAGACATAACAGAGATGAGCTAAATCTGATACGAAAAGATTTAATATAGACAGCAGAAAATATCCAGCGAAGTGCACATGTTGGATGGAGACTGCAGTACAAAATCAAACCCATATTAGGATATACCATGGATACTAGAGTTGTGACGTTCGCGAACGAACCGATTCTTTTGAACGGCTCATAAACATGAACGATGGGAGCCGAGTCGCGACTGGAGGGGAGCCGTTCTTTCTGTCGTTCTTTTTTTCCTATGCGTGTTTTACACAGATGCACACAAATTAGCTCCTCAGTTAAGGGGAAGGGAAGGGGCGCACCCAGCGCAGGGGTGATAGTTGTGCACGCGCGTGCATCTTTTACTCTTTACGTTATCTTTTATAACCCTACGTGCCTTTGTCAAAACTTGTGCACGCTGCCATCACATAGTTACTCCAGTTAAAAAAGCCATAACGTAAGGAACTGCTTGTATTTATTTATATTGCATGTTGTGTTCATGTTCATGTTATTGTATCTAGTATATATTTACAACTTTAAATATTTTTTTGTTTTTTCATCAAAATGTTCTTGTGGTATTGTATGAATAACACAAGTCAACAGCTTTACACATAGACACACTTTGTACTAAAGGTAAATCCAAAATAGTGATGTCACTTTCTAAGCAGAGGGATGTTGTGCAACCCTATGGAATATAGTCCACACATAACAAATTAGGTAATAATAAGTATTTCAGAATAATTCAAACTCAGATATTGATGTGTGATATCTGAGTTTGAATTATTGACTACAAATCTCACCTCATCATTCCTCCCAGTGATTATATTAAATATTTAAAAAGAGCCAAAAGAGCCATTCTTTTGAACGGCTCTTTGAAGGAACGGATCGCCAAGATCCGGATCCCTAAAGAGCCATAAATCCCATCACTAATGGATACGTAGGCCTATACAAACATCAGAAGTCATGTTTATTCATGAAGGATGTCTTAGTTGTACACGTAGGCCTATGCAAACATCAGACGTTATAATTGTTCATGAGGGATAATAATTCATTGGTACGTTGTGTGTGATGTCAGCCTTATGTCATGATTTTATGGAATGCCAAAGCTGACTTAATTAAAAATAAATAAATACATAAATAAATATACGAAGAAATGTAAAAAAGCAAAAACACAAAAAGGCCTACATAAATAAATATACAAAGAAATGTAAAAAAGTACAAATAAATGAGTATTTATACTTTTATTTCCATATTTATGTATAATTGTATTTTTTCACACATTTATTTATTTATTTATTTATTTATACATTTATTCATTTATTTATTTCCACTTTTATTTATTTCCACATTTATTTATGTATTTATGTTATTATGCCTACATTTATATATTTTCACATTTTATTTTATTTTCCACATTTAATTATTTCCACATTTATTTATTCCAACATTTCATTTCTCCGTATGCTAATGAGGGGGCGTGTTTTAACTCAGACATCAGCAATCAGAGCTCAGAGTGCAGTGCTAAAGCTTTGAGGCCACAGTGACACCTTGTGGTATGTGACCAAACGAAACGCAAATGCTGTGCAGGCAATAGGCCTATCACATTTTAAGTCATGTGTATCGCCCTAACTGTAGCCTATGTAGGGTAGGCTATATAGGGTTAACACACATAGTGTGTTTTTTTTATTTTGCTGTGAATCACGTGAACCATTCAATTGGGCTGAGGTATTTGTGTATTCTTAGATAATTTATTAAGAGTGACGTGTGGTGTGTTTTATATTTAGACACGTCTCAAGAAGGAACCTTTGTAGCCTACACACCCAACTATTTGGTGTTTTGATTGAGAGAAGTTTCATAACGTGGTACAGTTGTCTTTTAGAATTGTTTATATAATGAATCTATTGTTAAATAAATAAATGTATAATTTTTCTGACACACCAGCTTCCGTCTGCATCCTTTAATTAGGGTGGCTTGCGTGCCGCCGGGTAGTTATTTCCTACCTGACTAATTTATAATGATGGGTCTTTGATTCAAGTAATATTAGGAAACAATCAAACCCTCTAGTGGTCACATATAATTGTATTTTTTCCACACATCTATTTATTTATTTATTTATTTGTTTCGTATGACCAAACAAAACACAAGAGCTGTGGGGACAATATCACATTTATGTCATGTATCCCTGAAGCCTATGTAGGGTAGGCTATATAGGCTTAACACGCATAACACACATGAACAGAAACTGCACTTCAACAGGGTCAGATACTTGGACATTGAAAGCGCGTGAAAGTATCCATAGGGCTGATAGCTTGCGTTTGGCTTGGGTTTATTGTCGATGAGACTCAGCAGCACAAAACGCGACTCAGGCCTACGCGGTTTACATTCGCGTTTCCTCATTTCGTATGCATAACAGGTGACAATTAAGATGCTTAAAACGCAACCCATATTTAGATGCTCCAATGGCGTGAGATGCGTGGCTCACTGCGTTTACATAAGCCCTTTTTGTTTGATTTAAGAATAATTCAAAATTGATGACTTGTGATTAATCAGTATCTAAGAACAGCATCTAAATATGTGGGTTGCGTTTTAAACATTTGAATTGTCACTGTTGTGGCATACGAATAGGAAACGTGAATGTAAACCGCTTATGAGTCGACGTTTTCAAACTGATCAATATGCTTGCTTGGGAGTCAGTGAAGTGAAATGTGCGCTGGTTTCTCTCCGCGTTCTGCGCTGTTGTGCGAGTCCAACGCATTCTCATCCTTTAGCGTCATAGACTTTCTCTGTATAGACCTTATGTAGCCCCGCCCCTTTTCAGTGCTGCGCTCGTTGTCTTTTGCCTTCCGGTCTGTATTTTCACAGCGATCTTTCATAGGCATGAAAGAAGTGCTGATAAAAAAATCCCGGTCGACATTTGTTAAGACATCTGCTTTACAATGCTTATGATAAACATTACAATGCTCATGATAACTTTTGTTAACTCTACAATAAGTAAATCCACTTCACCAGCTAATTATTCCTCGACAGCGATGCCATTGAAATATACAGGGCGACCGCAAAACCGGAAGTTCAAAGACAACATTCTAAAGATGACGGCGCCCACGTTTCTCTGGTGCATAAGGTCTATAGAACGCTATATGACAAAACGGCGCTATACTACGCACATGGTACCCTTTATCGTTTATATAACATGCGCTGTGATGGGTAGGTTTAGGTGTGGGGTACGAGTAGTCTCATATTACTAAAGGATTTATGACGCCTTGAGTTAACGTTTTTATATAAACGATAAAGCAGCCTGTTCTCATGTAAATGCGTCTTTATAACACGCATGTGTATTGTACGTGTAATATATACGCGAAAATGATTTTTACGTGCATATGAGACGCAGTTTTTGTTGTGCAATTGATACGCAGTTCATTTGCGTATAATACACACGCACCCCACAACACTAATTCTAGCAAGCGTCTAATACACACCCACCCCACACCTAAACTTAACCTAACCAACCAATGCGTATCATATGCACGTAAAAACTCACTTTAGCGTATATATTACACGACAATACACATGCGTGCTATAAAGACGCATTTGGTGTGATCGGGTTGGATAAAGGGTACCATGTGTGTAAAATAGCGCCGTTTTGTCATAAAGCGTTTTATGTGACGCTAAACCCAAGCCAAACGCAAGCTATCAGCCCTATCCACCGTGTTTAACACTGTTATACGAAAACGTGCCATTTTGTGTCCCTCAGAAAAAAAAGCTGTGTAAATCTTAATAAACAACAAAACAAATAAAATATTTTATAATTTAGTTTCCATAATATGTCTCATTATATAAGAATAAATACATTTCTGTTTCTTTTGTTTTTAAAGGATTTTAATCACATTTTTGTGCAAAGCATCTTGCAGAAATGTTGAAAATGAAAAATTGAAAATTTCCTGTCCCTCAGTATGATTTTTCTACTTCTACTTGCTACAGAGGCCAAAAAAGTCTAGCCTCGCGAGACCATCCTGATCTCGCGAGCTTTCAAGGTTTCACTCGCAGATCAGTCTGGATACTTTCCGTTAAAGAAAATTTGGGAGCAGTTCACCAACGACGTCCAATCAGCGTTGGCTTTGAGGCGGGTTGAGGTGTGACGCAATCAAGCGGAAGCAACGCGATCTAGAAACATTTTCAGACAGCGGTAGTCCTAATTCTTTTAGCCGCTCGCTAATGCTTTTTTCTCTTGCATCCTTCTTGTGAAATATGGACCGGGCAGCTGAAATGGTGCCTTTTATTCGCAAATTGTAGTTACATAAACGGCAAATATCCTTTGCCGACATGTTGCTTATTTGCTGAGCTAACGAGCCTTTACCTGCAGCAGCAAGTTCAGTACGTCATGTGCTTCGTTGATCTGATTGGTTGATTTGGCCCGTCTATCACCAACATAGGCCAATCAGCTAACCAGTATTTTCGCCCCTTACCAAAACTACTTCAACGGAAGGTTTCCAGATGGATATGCGGAGCAAATCCATATGGCGAAGTACAGGTTAAAAAAAGTCAAACTATCATAAAAAATATATATTTGTATAAAGCCTTAAGTGTCAGTTCATTAATCATGAATGGATTTTATTGCGTAACATGTGTCAAATAAAATAAAAAAACACAATTTAGTCTGGTCCCTAGGTTCTCGTCAACCCTGTTACTTTTGTAAAAACACCCCTTTATAGATAATGGACTGTTCCAAAAGTTGCATCAGTTACTAGGAAGTGACATTATCTGCCTTTTATGAAGTTGATGGTAGAAGACAAGTAAGTGTTTTCTTGTTTTAATTAATTTTCTTTGAGTTTATGTAATGTCTGAAAGATGGGGACAAGCTCATTGTGTCAGCCCTGTTACTAGAAAAGCATACGTTAAAAAGTTATTTGTACATATTTAAAAATTTACATATATAACAGCATTTAAGCCTCTCATTAAGGCACAAAAGTAGTGTCATTAGCTATACCTCATGGCTAGTAATGGCCGCCAATAACATTTTTCGTCAGCCCTGTTACCGTCAACCCTGTTACTATTCCAGGGTAACAGGGTGACGAAAGTATGCTTTTGTGTGTCTTACCCATATTGTATACCCAAAAAGAGTTAAATCAAGGGCAAATGGACTTGGTACTTCCATATTTGAAGATGTTTTGCCTCTCATCCAAGGGGTTTCTTCAGTTCTAAATGACTGTGGGGTTGGCACCCCTGAGCCAACCCTTCTTGGATAACTATGACCAGGTTGACTGTGAATTTTCACAGATGTACTAATTCTTATTAATATTATTTACATAATATACATGCTTTTACAGTTTTCATCCTTAAAAATCATGTTTTTTTATTTATACTAGTGATAGGTAGCTAAAATGTGTTGAGGTTACTGATCTATACTGATACGAAAAAGTGCATTGGGTTTTATAAATGTGCTTTATAAACCAAAAGTAATTATTATATTTATTTATTTATGAGAAGTCAATAAATTAACAAGGTTGCTGTTAAAGTGTTTAGAGTATTTTTATTTGATTTGATTTTTTTAGGATGCCTCTTTCTGCAGCTGAGAAACAGCGCAGATACAGACAACATAGAGGTGCTGATCCTGAGAGACGAGAAGCATATTTAGTAAAAGAGAGGGCAAAATGGAGAAAGGACAGAGACACAGGGAAAAAGCAGTCAGTTAGTGAACTAAATGACAGAGAAAGAAGAGCCAAGCGGTGAAACAGGAAAGCAGCACAAGTGAAAAGCAGAACAGCCAAAGCAGCAAGTCCAGCAATCATAGATCAGTTAATGTCGCCACCTCTAAGTCCAGAACCAGGTGTAGAGCCAGCACCAGGGCCCTCAAGGTTAGAGTTAGAGTAAATAAAAGTTATGGCTTTTGTTCAATTTTTTCAATTTTGTACATTTCAATTTAAGGTGTGTGTTAGTGTGTGAGTGGGGTGAGTGAGTGAGTGAGTGAGTGAGTGAGAGCGAGCGACAGTTGTGTGTGAATTAATTTAACAAGTAACAGCACAGTAGCTACAGTTGTGTGTGGTCATTTAATTGCAATGTTATTGTAATGTTTTAATAAAACAATTGGTTTGCATTTACATCTGCAGAATCCTCATAATTTTTCATAATGTTTATGATAAAATATCTCAATAGAGCTGTCTCCAAAATATGTGGATTAGTCATGTTGAATTAAAGGTTTATGAATGTCCAATTAAGACTCCATTACACCCATAACTGTAACGCAAACAAGCAGTATAACCAATACAGTAACTGTTGTCAACCCTGTTACTGATGTATCAACCCTGTTACTTGTATAATATTCTAATATCATTTAAAAAATAAAAATAAATGTAATCAACTAATTGTAAATGTTTAGTAAGAGAGGCTGATAATCCACTCAAAGTTGAATTTAGGTGTTTTATTTTTGTTTCCATGACATTTTTCTTAAAACAGAAGATGCTGGGAGAGTGTCATTTTGAAATGAACATATTCATCAACTAAAAAAAAAAACCTTTCATATATTTTCAATTCACAAACACTCTTAATGTAACAAGGGGGGTTTTATCTTTCACAGTATATCAGATTTGTTCTATATATGTTTTTAAAACCTTTTCTAAAAGTTATTAATATGTCGGTAACAGGGTTGACCAAACACACACATTTATGTTGGTTATATTAAAAATTTTTTTAAAAATAAGATAGCCTGAGATGGCACGGCACATTTTCCTGAAAGGTAAGGATCTACTTCATCTAAAACGGGGCTTAAAGATTTTCAAAACAGTACTTTGAAAATCAAACATTACAAGTGGGAAATGGCACGATTTTCGTATAATGACCCTTTTCAAATTGTTTACGGCAATTTTGAAAATTTTCAAAATATAATGACAATTATCCAAACACCACACTCATTGCAAAATGACGCACTTCTGTCAAAACATACACACTTTAGTCAAAAGATATACACATAGGCCTATTTGTGAAAATGCTATTAGTTTTCATTTAACCAGCACAGTCCTCAATGATCAGACACTATTGCAGCCAGTTTCACACTGCTGTGATTAAATAAAAAACACATAATAATAATAAAAAAAAAACAAAAAAAAAAAACTACTTTTAGGAAATTGCATGTGCTAGATTTTTGGCCAGACATTGTTATGTAAGGGATAATTTAGATGAAAAAAAAAAATAGTGACAAACTCACAACATTCTTCATGATTAGTTTGAGATATAGGGAGAATGTACACAAATATATAACTTACCAAGCACTGCACAACACTGATGCTGCAGACTGAATATTTCAAGTATTTATTTGAATACTTACAATATTTCTTACTATAATCAGTTACAGCAATCAACCAACAATGAAATCAATGAAACAAATAAAATCTGTAGACAAATTACAATTACTGTATGAAGTACATACACTTTGACTCTGAAGAAAAACTACTGTAAAAGCAACAAGAATATTGTAACTATTCAGTTACAGTATCAACCAGAGATTTAGTTGATCTCTTTGTCCAGCTTCCATAGCTGTCAGTGTCAGTCCATGATTGATAACATGGTAACATGGTCAGTAAGTGTTGCACGGATTTCTTGAGTCAAATTTGGTCCTCATCTTCTTTGTTCAGGTTCTATCAACTCTTCAAGTCCTTCTCTACCTCTTCCTCTACCTAGGCCTCTTCCTCAATCTCCTTCTTCTCCTCTTCCTCTACCTCATTCTCATGTTCTTCATCCTCTAACCCTTCTCATCCTCTACCTCCTTCTCCTCCTCCTCTACCACCTCATCCCCTCCTCTCCCTCCTTCTCCTCCTCCTCTACCACCTTCATCCCCTCCTCTACCTCCTCCTCCTCTACCACCTTCTCCTCCTCCTCCTTTTCCTCTTCCTCTACCTCCTTCATGTCCTCTTTGAGCTCCCCCTCTTATTTTCACTCTTCTTCTTCTTCTTCTTCTTCTTCTAGATCCTTCTATTTTTTTTGAAGACTCACCTGCTGCCTTTTATAGCACACCTGAGTGCTGCGTTTTCAAATTAGCACATCTGTGCTTCCACACCTGGTGGATGTGAATATCCAATTCATTCATTAGTGTGGTCAGTGGCAAACTGGGGCTTTTTAATGACTAGGAAGTAACCTCACAATCCTTATCTGTGTCTAAGGTGTGAAAATGTGTGCAGAGTTTTACAAATCACTGTGTGTAATGTTTTGCAAAAAGGGTGAAGCTGACAACGTGCTTACAATTGTGCAAATCTAGGCCTGTGTTTTGCTCCTTGACTATAGGTTTTGCTAATAGTGGGAAAGTTTTAATTTTAGTGTGTAAGCGATTGAAAAAACTGTAATAGTGGATACTTACACGCGCTTTCATGTCCAACTATCTGCTATCAGACCCGTTGAAGTACAGTTCATGTGTTCTATGTATTCTTTGTCTCCCTAATCAAAAACACCTGATTCGACTCATTAGCTCATAATCACATGGGTTAATGACCTGATGAGTTGAATCAGGTGTAACAGCATACACATTTTTTCTGAGGTAACAGCATACACATTTTTTTCTGTTGTTTTGTTTGTAGACCACTGTATGTGCAACTTTGTGTTGGTTGGGGTGCATGAAATGTGCGATCTCTCTCCCATTGTTTTTGTGGGGAAAAATAAAATATATTTGTTACCGTGTATTTGTGTGTTCTGGGTATAAAAACAATATTCTCAAATATTTTACAACACACTAATGTATGTCATGTCTGTAGTAAGTGTAACACTACTAAACAAAAAAGGCCCAAGTCATTATGATGAATGGAGAAGAAGTGTTTTCCATTCATCGTACATGTTTTACATTGAGCACATCAGTGTTCAGCTGGTTCTTATAAATGTCTATTCATATAATGGTTGTGTGTGTCATTTGAAAACAAAATTACATTTTGAGAATATATTTTGCACAAGAATTGAGGGGTTTTGCCGATTGTGTGTGTGATTTTAGATTTGTGTGTAGAATTCTGAGAGTATGAGGCATACTTGCAGGAAATGTGTGTAAACAATGAGAAAAACTGTAACTAAGATGAGCGCATCATCATGAATAATAATTTATTACGCATGATCATGATTTTTTCTTTGTTCTTTGTCTAGGTCAGTGACCTAGTCACCCCTTTAGTTGAGGGGCCACACACATGATGAAGTTAATAGATAATGCTTAGTTAATGATGACTACTGTATTGGACAGACCCCAAAATAGAGCAATCACAGCTCATAGCACACAAATTCTGTTAATCAAATTAACTAAGCATATCTATCAATGACTTCATCATGTGTGTGGCCCCTTAACTAAAGTGGTGACTAGGTCCTTTGAAACACAGATGAACAATGTGCTATTAATGGTGGCATAACTGTGAACAAAGAAAACATGATCATGCGTAATAAATCATAATTCATGATGATGTGCTCACCTTAAACAAACATTAGTTTTAATTAAGGTGTTGTTATCTATGAAGACATGAATGAAAAACGTTTGTGAATAACACAAAACTTGTGTTAGTTCCTGATGATTCATGAGATAATGCATTTACAGTTTTTTACAATCGCTATGACAATTTTTTCAATACTTTTAACAAATTTTCTAAACTCTTAACACACCAACACACCTACAACACACAATAGGCAAAATGGTTAATTTCATGCTCAAAATCACACACTGTAACCTAAACACCAACACTAATTTTCAAAAAACAATAATACACTAACACAAAACACTATATCTACCAAAACACTAACACATGTTCTCTTCCAACAGGGACATTCAGTCAATCATAGCACAATGTCACAAAAAACACCAACATGAGATGGAATTACAGGAACTGCATCATTTTATATACAGTATGTCAGTTCTGCCCTTATACAATATACAGTATTGGATTGTTTAAACAGTAGATTGTTTTGCACTGCAGTTAATTTTGAAGCTTCTCTACAGGTTTTTTACTTTTCTACAGGTTTAGCAAATGTGTGCATTTTGTTTTCTATGTTGTAGAAATTCAATACAAAAAAAAACAACAAAAAAAAAAAACAACAACGAATGACCCTTCTCAGAGTAGCAGAATAGAATGTACGGCTTGTGAAAAAAATGAGACAGAGACAGAATTGGTGCAGTAAAGGCTTTATTTGCAACAGGACATTTCTGCAAGATAACAAAAATATGCAATACTGGCCATTTACAGCATTGTGAAAATACAAAATATATTGACTGTAATCATCCCGGTCTTCTCCATTTGGTCACTGGTTCTCATCCACATCACACACTACTCTGGCAAGGCATCAAGGCATCTTGGGAAGAATCATTTGGCATTCCTTATTTACCCCTGGCTGTGTTTAGCTGGGATGTCTTGGGATGCAGAATCCATTGTATCCAGGAGTGACATTTGGTCCTGTGGACGATGGTCAAAAAACTTTTTTTGTGATCACATTTTTATTTATTTTTCCTTTTAGAAGGCAATACATACAGGTACGTACAAGCCACAGAAACAGAGTACATATATTTGTAGCCTACATATACAGTATATAGACATATGTATGCACACACCTCCATATATACAAGCATTTGCATACATAGGTATGTATGCAAATGCTTGTATATATGGAGAGTGTGTGCATACATATGTCTATATACTTGATGGTCAAAAACCTCCAGGCTAAGAAAGGGAAAGGGGACATCATCCTCTAATGGGATCAAACCAGGCCATGACTGCACTGGAATTATGAAATGCCACATTGTCCCATATTTGCATTATTCAATCAGCTGTTTCTCAGTAACAACAGAATAAAATACAGGGGATTTATTTGTTTTTCAATTCACAATATAAACAGCTGTTTACCTTTAGCCTGTAAGATTAGGTTTAGAACATATCTGTTCTGACATACAGTGTTAAAGCAATGGTAAATTTGGCAGTAAAAATCCATTGTTTTGGTCTTGTTTTGAGCTTGTGTGTAAAAGAAGTTCAAGCATTTAAAATTTGTGTTCATTGTATCCATTTTGTATCCATCCAGCAACAATAAATGTGTTAATAGTATAGCTTACACAGTCGGATGTAATGCTAACTGTGTTAAGAGTCTTGGAAAATTGTTAAAAGTATTGAAAAATCTGTCATAGCAATTGTAAAAAACTGTACCTTTCATGTACCCTTACCGTAAAGTGTTACCAACCTTTGTTACACAAAAAGTTACACAAGCAGCGATCTGAAATATCTGGATCCAGAGAATTTAGTCATATTTGCCAAGGGTGCTAATATTAGAGGAGCCCAGGTGAAAAAGACGTCCAATTAAGTGTATTAAAATGTACTAATATGTTTTTAGCACAATACAAATATAATGTAATGCATTTTTAAATACACTTAATTGGACATCTTTTTCACCTGGGAAGGCAATTGAACATAAACATGATTAAAACTGTAGACTGATTAAAATGTACATTATTTTGAGTTTTATACCTGAAGTAAATGTAGTGTTAGATCATCTGACCATAGATCCGTCTCAAATCCTTAGGTAGGCCTACTGCACTGTAAATTTCAGGGACACCACAGTCAGCAATCCAGTCTCCAAGGCTTGACACAATTCCATCTATGTCTTGGGTCTGACAAAAAAAAAAATAAAAAATACCTTAAAAGAAAGAAACTCCATTACCTTCACAAATCAAAAATGGTGATCTGTTTGAATGGTGTGAAGCTGCATACCTGTCGCACGTTCTCTTGAATTTCGCCATCTGGCAGGTTATGCCAGTCAAATTCTTCTGCAGAATCTGGTTGGCCACACATGAGTCTGTAATAAGATTTTTTATTTTGGAAATTTTTATTTCCAAACGAAGGGATATTCTGATGTTTACCGTGTGCAGAATTTTCAAAACTCATCGGAATGAAGTTTAAATCCAAACCAAGCCAAATTGAGAAAGCTGCGGCTGTTAAAAATATTGTTTCACCACAGAGTGTCAGTGTTCGTCTACACTAGTGACCGTGACGCTGTGTGAGAACAGATAAATAACATCAGTACGAAACACGAACATTTATTTATTTGGATGATCAAATATTGTAATCATTCAGTGTAATTTTTCAATGTCAATCATTTTACTATTTACATGCATGCCCAAAATGCTTAATTATTATTCAAAGAAGTTGACTGTTCTGATCACGATCATTCATTCATTCATTTATTTATTCATTCAACTATTACCAATGAACACAATAAATACTTTTTCTATAAGTCAAATTCATTTAAAAAATGTAAACTCAAGAATAGAATATAAGTAGGCTAAGAGAGCCTTTCTTCCCTTTCTTCCAAATTAAGACTTTCCCTCTGAAATGTTCTGATGATGTCAGCAGCAGTAACGCCATCCCAAGTCATTGCAATAACAAAAAGTAACTTACAGTTTTTTTTCTGATTGCTTAAGCACATTTTTTGTAACTATTGGCTAGTTTTGCAAAACTCTACACACAAATAAGAAAACCTTTCACCCAATTATCAAAACATTGCAGTTCTCTTGCAAAAGCAAACACAGCTAGATTAACTCTTCACAGCTTTGTAAAAATGGTGTTTTCGTATCAAACAGTAAACACAAGCCATCATCTACTAAGCACACAATGTGCCAACTACACACTGATGGTATGAATACAAAACACATCTGGCTTTTGCTTTCTCTGTGTATGTCAATTTGAGGTCGTACTTTTGTCATAGTGTCATGTAAACATACAAGGATCCAAACTTCAAGTATTGGTGTTTATTCACACTCATCAAAACCAAGACAAAGTCAGAACACAAAATAGTAATTTCACAAAAAAAAAACAAAAACAAAAAAACACAGCCTACATCATGTCGTCTTTCT
This sequence comes from Hybognathus amarus, assembly GCA_030378365.1. Classification (NCBI taxonomy): domain Eukaryota; kingdom Metazoa; phylum Chordata; class Actinopteri; order Cypriniformes; family Leuciscidae; genus Hybognathus; species Hybognathus amarus. The sequence goes on from JAQIUQ010000356.1 coordinate 29,240, forward strand.
GGGTCCAGCCACAAAATTTTGTCCATATCGCATGCAATATCCTCCAGTCCAAGGCACCGGGGAAATATCTCCTTAATGCCGTATCCAGGCCTGACATGATGCCTGGCCAATATCTTCACATGCCTCCTCCATTGCCTGTAAAAGGGTTCTGTTGATGAGGATGACGGTCGTACACTTTCCAGCGCCAGGCAGACAAGAACTCCTCAATGGGATTTATGAATGGAGAGTATGGAGGGAGGTTGAGTGCCATGAAGAATGGGTGGTCTGTAAACCAGTTGCGGACCAAAGCAGCCCTATGTATGGAAACTAACATTGTCCCATATGATGACATCAGGTATGCTCTTCAACTCCACGTCCTCTCCCTCGGCCTCCTCTGATTCTCACTCTTCTCACTCTTCTCACTCTTACTGCTCATTCCATTGTACTCCACACAGACAGCTTACCTGTGACTTATTTATAGTGCTTAGGCTAATTGCAAAGTGAACTAATTATCTAAAACAGTATTCACATGTGAAAGTGAGCCAGACAGTTGGCAAAATAGTGTTAATGATAGCTATACATGTGTATAATTTTGCTAGGAGTGTGTTGAAAATTTGGTAATTGAGTGTAAGCAGTGAGTTGTGTTTAAAGTTCTGCAAAAAGAGTGTTGTGCAGTGAATTGTGAATACAGTTTTGCAAAGCGTGTGTTACAAAATTGCAAACTGAGTGCAAAGCAGTTTTTGTGCTTTTAGTTTTGCAAACTCAGTGAGTGGTTTTGCTATACGTATTAATAGTTTTAGAAATTGTGCTACAAGAATCACGATTAGCGCTTAAGCATTCAGAAAAACTGTAATAACATAAATTATTATGGCTTTTTAAAAGTATGATTGAACACTTACATCAATTTCATTGTTAGAATAAACAGGTGAGGTCAACATGACCACATCCTCCTCATCTTCAGAATCTAATGCATAAACTTCACAGCAAAGTAAACAAATGGAGGTATTTTTTAAATTGCATAACTACACACAAATCCACACAACAAACTGTATTAAACTTAGGGCCATATTTACTAAACAGGGTAAATTGGCAGTGAGAGCATAAATATATAAAAGTGCAGATGAGAGTGAAAAATTCTGCGAGATCTACTGCAAATCAGAGAACACAGATGCAGATAATTTACATAATGACCAACACAATCTACCAAGAACAGAAATTAGCTGATGGTCACAAACATGATTACTGATAATCATGTGCTTGTGACAAAACAGGTGCAAAATGAGTAATGTCATGATTTTTTGAGCTGTAAATAATGGCACAAATATCAGTAAATTGACAGTGCAAAATGCAAACCTTAGTAAATCACCTTCCATGATTCCTTTAATTATTCTCCTCCTATAAATTTTGCGACTGAAAGGGAAACTCTTACAAATGCATATGGAATATTGTCAACCACAAAAATAACCCTGTCCACACCCTAGCGCTCATTTTTCAATGCATATCTTTGGTAAATCCAGACTTTAAACGTCAAAAGAGGGTTTTCTGTCTGTAAGCCTTACAGTTTTACAAACAAGAAAAATTGTTTTCAATACCACAGCTCTGCAAATTTTGTATTTCTCTCTTATCTGTTGGTTCAGTTAATGGAGCTTTACACAATGAAAAATAAAAAAGACGGACAAAATGTATAGAGTATAGTATCTAGTATAAATGTATAGTTCCCAGCAGAGCCATGTATTCAGAGAGTTGCGACATGCTTTGATGTCGCTGCAAGGCTGTCACGTGGTTCATGGAAGCCCCAATAGTTCCAAAACAGAAGCGGGCTGTCATGTTCTTCAATGGAAAGACAGCAGCGATTGCATTATAAAACGGTAAATATAAAATAAAACACACACCAAAGTACTTTTTAAGCTTTTATTGCATTTGGTTAATGTCAGTGTTGCATTTTGAGAGGCAGTGTGTCAACTTAGATACGTTTTTTAAGTCATATTTTTGGAGGGAAAAGCCTGTGTTCATGTTCGCATTGGTAGTTGCACTGGCTTTAGCGGCTCTAACTTAACTTTTCCATGTCATTCATCTGATGATGGACGTCTCATGATATTTATTTTAGCACAACTGGGCTGTATTAGGTTATTGATTCCCGTGATCTTGCTTATAAATTCCGATTCAGCCATTAGCCTGCCGTGATCACGCAAGGCTGGTCTGCCGTGGTGACCCGTTCAGGATTACAACCAGGACAACCAACATAAAATATAAATAATTACGCTGTGCATGTACAAATGAATGATTTAGGGGGGAAATAGACTGCTCCCATAATGGCAATGACCATATTTACAGTAATGTTCGGAAAATTTTAACTTCATAAAATGAAACCGGAGAGATAGTTATTTTTCTTATTATAGAGATGTAATTTTGGCTGTGGTCATTTTTTTTGTTGTTGTTTTCTTCTTCTATTTTGAATGTACTTTATTTTGTATAGTGCTGTGGACCATTTTATATGTATGTCCTGAATAAAGAGGATAATGATGATGAGTTAATGAGTGAATTATTTGTTCCTAAATACGATCCATAACTGTTGGGATTCAATTCAGTATGGCTAATGTACCCCTTCATCCTACCCTAATCATAGACTAAACCATTCATCAGAAAACACACACAAATACATTTATACGATGGTGTGTTGGCCTACACGTTTCAATCACACATAATAACTAACCCTAACCCCCCATATATATATATATATATATATATATATATATATATATATATATATATATATATATATATATATATATTAGTGCTGGGCAACGATTACATTTTTTAATCGCGATTAATCACATTGTTACGCGGAAAATTGAATAATGAATTCTAAAGTAATGTATTGCACACTTTTGATTTAAATGTACTGCTATATACATAAAAGTGCAGTAACATGTGGTTTGCAAAAACTTTAAACAAATAAGGTACTTTATACCAGCAGAATTCTCTTTTACACAGTAGCAATAAAATATTTATTGTAAATCTCAACTTAAACATTAATATAATCAAATCAAATATTAAAACAAAGCTATTTGGCACAGGGGATTACCTTTTATCTAGTTAAAACGAGTCCAGTTTTCTTTTTTTCTCAACAGGTATCAACAGGTATCTTTTATCAGGGAGCAGCAGAAACAGTCAATGTAGTCAGAGGTCATGACCACTACAGATATAAGTCGACCAACTTTACTCCTTTGATAATAGCTTAGGTTTGGTCATGCCATGGTTTGGTGAGGTGAGGTGAAGTGGTCAAGCACAAGGTGCAGTGACATATGGCAAGCCATTTTAGCATTTAAAACCTAAGTCTGACTATCCAGAATTGACATTGTAGATATCAACAAAGTCTTTCTGACTAGTCGTAATTACATTTTGGATAGTTGGAATTGTCATTCAAGATATCTGTAACGTAATTGTGACTAGTCAAAACTACAGGTAGAGATATCTATAATTGAGTTTTGACTAGGCAAAACTGAATTACAGATATCAGCAATTACATCATTGAAAACGACATTCAACTCATCACACATCTTATATGACAATTGCAGATATCAGTAATTCAGTTTTGACTAGGCAGAATGAAAGTTAAGAGATATCTCAAACGTCATTGTGCATGTACCTATGGCAAGCCATTTTAGCATTTAAAACCTAAGTCTGACTATCCAGAATTAACATTGTAGATATCAACAAAGTCTTTCGGACTAGTCGTAATTACATTTTGGATAGTTGGAATTGTCATTCAAGATATCTGTAACGTAATTGTGACTAGTCGAAACTACAGGTAGAGATATCTATATTGAGTTTTGACTAGGCAAAACTGAATTACAGATATCAGCAATTACATCATTGAAAACGACATTCAACTCATCACACATCTTATATGACAATTGCAGATATCTGTAATTCAGTTTTGACTAGGCAGAATGAAAGTTAAAGATATCTCAAACGTCATTGTGCATGTACACAAATTATTGTGCATGACATTGCGTAATTTCCCCTCCATAATCAAAGAAGAAGTGGGTTAATTTCCTTATTTCTATGAATGGAAGAAGAAAGAAGCTGTCATGGTGTTGGCCATAATTAAAAAAAAAAAAAAAAGAAAAGAAAATGTTTCCAGCATGACACAAATTGTATTCATTAGCATTAGCCTGCAGGTTTCTCAAAAACATTGGCAACATGCAATGTTTGCCATGCATTTCTATGTTTGTGATCATGCTTAAAATTACCGTAGGTTATTGTTGATGTAGGATTTACGCATGAGAGATTCACTCTAATTCACTTTAATAAAGATGCTTACATGCATGCTATTCTTGCCATGGCTGTGCATAACATTAATTTCTTTAGATGAGAAAAAAAGTTCTTAGTTCAGATTAGTTCTTATTTTTTATTTTATTTTTTTTAACAGTAAAAACCCATGATAGCCTGGAGGTATTGATTTTAGGTTATAACAGTAGCTAATATAATTAAAAACATGCTCTGTTCCCGCCTAAAGTGTGAAGCGGGCCTAATTTGCATACAGATCATCTGCAACGTCATTTCACCTAGTCAAAACTCCAATTCAAGATATCTGCAATTACATTTTGACTAGGCAAAAGGAAAGTTACAGATATCTCAAATTTCAGATATCTCTAATCAAATTTCAGTTCAAGATATCTATACCTTGATAATAGATATCTACAATTCAATTATGACTATCCCTAACTCCAGTTTGAGATATCTACAATGTTATTTTGACTAGTCATAATTCCAGTTACAGATATCTAGAACGTAATTTCGCCTAGTCAAAACTTAATTCAAGATATCTGAAATGGAACATGTAGATATCTTGAATTGAGTTTAATTAAAGATATCTTGAACCGGAGTTATGACTAGTCAGAATCAAATTGTAGATATCTCAAACTGGATTTACAGATATCTACAACTGAGTTGCAGATATCCGTAATTCACATAGTGGATATCTCCAACCGAATTGTAGATATCTGTAATTATAAACCCTATGGCAAGCCATTTTAACATTTAACAGCTAGACTGGATATGTGTTACAGATATCTGTAATTCAGTTTTGCCTAGTCAAAAAGAACATTTCAGATATCCGCAACTACATTCTTCCTATCCATAATTGTCATTTCAGATATCCACAAACAAGTTCTTGCTAGGACAAATGACATCACTTTTGCCATTCATGTGTATGGGGTTTATAATTACAGATATCTACAATTCGGTTGGAGATATCCACTATGTGAATTACGGATATCTGCAACTCAGTTGTAGATATCTGTAAATCCAGTTTGAGATATCTACAATTTGATTCTGACTAGTCATAACTCCGGTTCAAGATATCTTTAATTAAACTCAATTCAAGATATCTACATGTTCCATTTCAGATATCTTGAATTAAGTTTTGACTAGGCGAAATTACATTCTAGATATCTGTAACTGGAATTATGACTAGTCAAAATAACATTGCAGATATCTCAAACTGGAGTTAGGGATAGTCATAATTGAATTGTAGATATCTATTATCAAGGTATAGATATCTTGAACTGAAATTTGATTAGAGATATCTGAAATTTGAGATATCTGTAACTTTCCTTTTGCCTAGTCAAAATGTAATTGCAGATATCTTGAATTGGAGTTTTGACTAGGTGAAATGACGTTGCAGATGATCTGTATGCAAATTAGGCCCGCATCACACTTTAGGCGGGAACAGAGCATGTTTTTAATTATATTAGCTACTGTTATAACCTAAAATCAATACCTCCAGGCTATCATGGGTTTTTACTGTTAAAAAAAAATAAAATAAAAAATAAGAACTAATCTGAACTAAGAACTTTTTTTCTCATCTAAAGAAATTAATGTTATGCACAGCCATGGCAAGAATAGCATGCATGTAAGCATCTTTATTAAAGTGAATTAGAGTGAATCTCTCATGCGTAAATCCTACATCAACAATAACCTACGGTAATTTTAAGCATGATCACAAACATAGAAATGCATGGCAAACATTGCATGTTGCCAATGTTTTTGAGAAACCTGCAGGCTAATGCTAATGAATACAATTTGTGTCATGCTGGAAACATTTTCTTTTCTTTTTTTTTTTTTAATTATGGCCAACACCATGACAGCTTCTTTCTTCTTCCATTCATAGAAATAAGGAAATTAACCCACTTCTTCTTTGATTATGGAGGGGAAATTACGCAATGTCATGCACAATAATTTGTGTACATGCACAATGACGTTTGAGATATCTTTAACTTTCATTCTGCCTAGTCAAAACTAAATTACAGATATCTGCAATTGTCATATAAGATGTGTGATGAGTTGAATGTCGTTTTCAATGATGTAATTGCTGATATCTGTAATTCAGTTTTGCCTAGTCAAAACTCAATATAGATATCTCTACCTGTAGTTTCGACTAGTCACAATTACGTTACAGATATCTTGAATGACAATTCCAACTATCCAAAATGTAATTACGACTAGTCCGAAAGACTTTGTTGATATCTACAATGTTAATTCTGGATAGTCAGACTTAGGTTTTAAATGCTAAAATGGCTTGCCATAGAAGTGGGTTAATTTCCTTATTTCTATGAATGGAAGAAGAAAGAAGCTGTCATGGTGTTGGACATAATTGAAAAAAACAAAAACAAAAACAAACAAAAAAAAACAACCAGAAAATGTTTCCAGCATGACACAAATTGTATTCATTAGCATTAGCCTGCAGGTTTCTCAAAAACACTGGCAACATGCAATGTTTGCCATGCATTTCTATGTTTGTGATCATGCTTAAAATTACCGTAGGTTATTGTTGATGTAGGATTTACGCATGAGAGATTCACTCTAATTCACTTTAATAAAGATGCTTACATGCATGCTATTCTTGCCATGGCAGTGCATAACATTAATTTCTTTAGATGAGAAAAAAAGTTCTTAGTTCAGATTAGTTCTTATTTTTTATTTTATTTTTTTTTACAGTAAAAACCCATGATAGCCTGGAGGTATTGATTTTAGGTTAAAACAGTAGCTAATATAATTAAAAACATGCTCTGTTCCCGCCTAAAGTGTGATGCGGGCCTAATTTGCATACAGATATCTGCAACGTCATTTCACCTAGTCAAAACTCCAATTCAAGATATCTGCAATTACATTTTGACTAGGCAAAAGGAAAGTTACAGATATCTCAAATTTCAGATATCTCTAATCAAATTTCAGTTCAAGATATCTATACCTTGATAATAGATATCTACAATTCAATTATGACTATCCCTAACTCCAGTTTGAGATATCTACAACGTTATTTTGACTAGTCATAATTCCAGTTACAGATATCTAGAACGTAATTTCGCCTAGTCAAAACTTAATTCAAGATATCTGAAATGGAACATGTAGATATCTTGAATTGAGTTTAATTAAAGATATCTTGAACCGGAGTTATGACTAGTCAGAATCAAATTGTAGATATCTCAAACTGGATTTACAGATATCTACAATTGAGTTGCAGATATCCGTAATTCACATAGTGGATATCTCCAACCGAATTGTAGATATCTGTAATTATAAACCCCATACAAATGAATGGCAAAAGTGATGTCATTTGTCCTAGCAAGAACTTGTTTGTGGATATCTGAAATGACAATTATGGATAGGAAGAATGTAGTTGCGGATATCTGAAATGTTCTTTTTGACTAGGCAAAACTGAATTACAGATATCTGTAACACATATCCAGTCTAGCTGTTAAATGTTAAAATGGCTTGCCATAGACAAGCAGGTGCGTTCCTCTGAAACTGTTGCGTTCAAGCTCGCCTCACGCACGCGCCCCGCCCGTTGCCGACGGCGCGCAGCCAGCACAAATCATTGGAAGAGAGACTGATCCTCGGTTCGCTGTTTGTGAGTTTCCAGAATCTAAATAGTTATCAGGACATCAACAGAAGGGAATTCACATGGCAGAGCACCCTGGCTGAACTAAACGCAGGCCTATCAGGTAAAGTTATATGTAATTTTAATTTAAGTTAAAAAGGCTACAGCTGCGTGCAGCGCACAGAAGCCGTTGGTTCCCTTTCGTAGTCACTTCCGAGTTACGTCAGGAGTGACGGAGAATGGGGGTTTCGCATAGAAAGCCAATCCTCTTCGAGTATTTAACAACGAGCCAATGGCATGAAAATGCCTTGGGGCTGCGGAATTTGCATAGCGTACTCTGCCCCACCGCATGGGTATAAAAGGAGGAAGTGAACGCAACCGCAGTATGTTTTCGCTTCGGAGCCAAGAGACTTCTTCACTCCTTAAGCCATTCTCACTGATAAAAACTCTTCGAGACGAGCGTCCTCTTTAGTGTTGGTGTGACGGCGGTACCCATCGGGATTCTGTATTGCCTGCGATCTGTGCAGTGGTCTGCCTGACTTTGCGCTTCTCCCTGGTCGCCTCAGCGCTAGAAGAGTGAATTTCCTCCTCTCATTTAAAAGAGCTGCACGTGGCATGTCTTTTTAAAGATGGCTCGCCCGTGTTCTTCTGGGTGCGGTCGATTCATTTCGTCCTCTGATGGTCACGATCGTTGTTCTGTGTGTCTGGGCATTCAGCATGCAGCAGCAGCGTTTGTGGATGAGTCATGTTCCTTCTGTGGGAATATGACCATTTCTACACTGCGATCAGAGACTCAATGATCTTACAAAGGTGAGAGTCCCCGTACCCGCTACTCGTTCTGCTTCTTCTTCTAGAAGCTCTTCGACTCGCGAGCAGGGTGATCTGACGGTGACGGTGATGGTGTGGAACAAAAACCCGATGACAGAACCTCGGCCCACACCTCCCGCCACAGTTGTAGAGCCAGCGAGCGCTGAATCGGTATTGACGTCTGCCTGTTCGCAGGCACCATCGGTTTCGTTCGGCGCTCCAGAGGATGATGCGATGTCGATCGCAGCATCACAGGGCGGGCTTGAGTCCTCGGGAAGTAAGGATGCGGCTGCGTTGCCTCCCTCGGGAGCGCCAGCGTTGCCCGTGTCTGATCCCGAGATGACGGCCATGCTTTCTCGGGCCACCGCGAGCATCGAGTTAGAGTGGAACCCTCCGCCCTGCCCCGATCTCTCGCGGATGGATAATTGGTTTTTGGGGAAGGCTGCCGCCGCAAGACCACAGCCGACCCCAATTCCCTTTTCCCCGAGCTGCATGCGGAACTGACGCGCACTTGGAAGGCCCCTTTGACCTCACGAGAGCGCGCTCCAGCTTCCCCTGCCTTTCCTCCCCTTGATGGTGGGGCTGCCCGTGGGTACGCTGGGATTTCTCCGGTGGAGCGTTCTGTTGCGATGCAACTGTGTCCGCAGAGCGCCTCCTCCCATGGGATTTCTAAGCACCCATCCAAGGCCTGTAGGTTCTCGTCGTCTGTGGCGGCGCGTTCCTATAGAGCGGTGGGACAGGCAGCCTCTGCCCTGCATGAGATGAGCACTTTCCAAGTATTCAAGCAAAACTGCTCAGAGATATGCACGAGGGGGGACTGACCAATCGGCCTTCAACGAACTGCGGGCGGCCACTGACCTCGCTCACCGGGCGACTGAGAGTGGCCGCCTGCTGCGCTGGTCAGGTGATGTCCACTAGCGTGGTCCAGGAGCGCCACCTTTGGCTTAACCTGGCAGACACAAAGGACACGGGGTTCGCATCCAGAACTATCTCGACGATTGGCTAATACTGGCACACTCTCGAGAACAGGTTTGCGAACACAGAGACCTGGTGCTCCGGTACCTAGCCCGTCTGGGCCTTCGGGTCAACTGAGAGAAGAGCAAACTTTGCCCCATGCAGAGGATCTCTTTTCTCGGAATGGAGATAGAGCTCGAGTTCGCATGTCCGCGCAGCTCACAAACGAGTGCGCGGTCTCACTGCTGACTTGTCTTCGACAGTTCGAAGGCAAGAGTGCGGTTCCACTGAAACTTTTTCAGAGGCTCCTGGGGCATATGGCATCCGCAGCCGCGGCAATGGCGCTCGGACTGCTTCATATGAGACCGCTTCAGCTGTGGCTTCGCGATCGAGTCCCGAGGTGGGCATGGCATCGCAGCTCGCTCCGAGTTCCAGTGACTCCAGCGTGCCGCCAAACCTTCTTCCCGTAGTCGAACCTCAGCTTTTTACGAGCGGGTGTCCCGCTTCAGCGAGTTTCCAGGCATCTTGTTGTCTCCACGGATGCCTGTAAAAGCCGCTGTTCGCCAGCTGCATCTTGTTTGTTTTTAACTAGCAGGGAAATCACCTAGAGGCTACCATCAACAGTGCTAAGTATAGTGTTCGGTGACCAGGACAGCTGTTCACGGAATACTTCACTGGCACATTCATCACTGAATGTGCAGATTAGTCAGCACAAAATACCTGAATTGCTTGAGACTCTGGTGCCGTCAGGGTACTGACACTGTATTGCAATGCTTTGCTCTGGCTCAACAATCTGACATACATGTGTCCTCCTTTCAGAAAGGAAAAGATGTATAAATGTCACACACACACACACACACGCGCACGCACGCACGCACGCACACACACACACACACACACACACACACACACACACACACACACACACACACATATATATACACACACACACACACACACACACACACATTATATCATATATAGGAAAACATACTTAAAATGGAAAAAATAAATAGAAAAAAACTGTCTTCGCCTTTGTTCTAAGGATTCAAACTGGCGCCACTGATGATCCTTTTAACATAATGAACAGATAAATAAACTCATTACTTTTATTAAGCTTATAACATTATTCAAAGTTAATCACAAAGTTCATAACGCAATCTTATTTTGAGAGCATGCTATGCTTTAATTAAACATTACAGCAAACTACAAATAAATGTACATGTTTCACCTGATAGATGAGAATGCATGGTTACTTACCCTGCCTGTTCCCGGATAACCTAAAATGTCTACGGTCCCATAGATTGGATGCTATCAAAAAAATGACACTAAATCAGAATACAGAATTTTACAGGGTCAAACATCATATTAATTTTGTTCTTGCTGACTGACAAAAAGGTCTGAGAAAAAATGAATATTTTACACTTTAGAATTAACATTTTATAAAACAGTCACAGTTTGAAAAAGGGTGGTTTGTCTTAAGCATTTCATATTGGATATATTGTAATAAATAAACTTATCATCTGAGGAATCATAAAGTGAGAAAAACTTAAAGTAGTACTGCTTTGACAATTCCCCTCGTTACTGCTGTCATGTTGTGTGCCAGCCAAACTGGATGTGTTCTGTCAAGAAAAAAGGCTGCATAGTCTTTCAAACAACTTTTCATTTTAATTGAATATCAATATAACAATAGTAATGGCATCCCAGTAAAAGCAATGCAGGATCAGCAAAAAAAAAACAAAAAAAAAAAAACAAAAAAAAAAAACATGCTTGTTTTTATAGCATAATAATTAATTTGGGATATATATTTGGTAGAATAATTTGTTGTTCTTTCTTACCTTAAGCCTCACATACACCACTGACCTGTCAAACTGTGGGCATGCTTTTATAGCTGCAGGACAAACTGAGCTCAACTCAACAGGTATTAGCCTTCTCCTCCTGTCAACTCTGCAGATTTCAATTACACCCTCTCCTACTCTTTTTAATGGTATTTTTACCACCCTTTTTATGTTTTAATCTCCTTTATTTTCTGTGCACTGTTTAATCCTCGCTAATTTCCTGTTCTGTACTTATTCTTGTGGAATTTAATTCATCAGCACACTCTTCTTCATTTAGGCTGTCCTCAAAACTTGAATCATGTTGTTCTATTGACTTTATTGGAGTTATATCAGCGTTATATATCTCTTAATGTTCAGATTCTATATTTTTTATATATTTGTCTGAATTCTTCTCTTTCTCTATCTTTCATCAGCAAGTTTATTCTCATATTTCTTCCTTTGAGTTAGTGATTATTCCTGATATTATTCGTTTTATTATTGCAGTAGCAGAGTGTCCAAATTGCCCTGACCATATCAAAGTCATGTACTCTTCTATTTTATTAGCATTCGCTATGCTTATTAGTGAGGACATTATTATCTCCATCTCTTTTTCTGACTTTTTAATTTCACACAATTTCTTTCTACAGTCATTATCTGCCAGTACGGAGATCCAGATGTTAAAGGGGAAATGAAGCAGTGAATCAAGTTTACATGATTTACAAGATGGATTTCCAATATAATCAACAATTATATAAGAAACATGACAAATGTAAACATTTAGAAGAAAAAAACGTTATATCTTTCGCTGCCAGGGCACCGCCATTGTGGAGTATACTAACATGTGATGTCACGGGGTTGGCTCAGGCTCTATCCATAGACAGTAAGTGAATATCGCGACATTAAACTGTTTACACCAGTGTTTTGACCGCAAACGACTAATGTTAGGTACAGTCATTAGACAAAAAGATGACGTCTAATGTTATATGTTGACAAACTGCACATAGAAACATTGTTCACGATGTCTGCCGTCATATTCCCGTCTCATCAACACCATGTAAGTTAGCATGTATTTGTTAAAGGGGAAATGAAACGTCCATGTTTTCACACTGGTAGTGCTAGTAGCTACCGTAGCTACACCCTACATATACTAGGAAAAATTGTCTCCGCTCTGACATCCTTCAGGGAAAGCATCGCTGCTTCCAGATAAAGCTTCCAGTCAGATAAATAAATGCGTATTTGGCGTGCTCTCCAGGGAGTGGGCTCCGGGCTCGGTATGTGGCCCGAAACCCAGAGGAGAGGGCTCCGGGCTCGGTATGCGGCCCGAACCCAGAGTACTTACCCCCAAAAGTTGCAGATAGAATGCCGGACAGCTGCCCCCCAAAACTTGTGAAATGCAAGCTTAAGATAGCAGCTGCGGGTTTGGAAGAAAAGTTTGAAAGAAAAGACGGAGCTCCTGCGGGAGCGGAGTGCATGACACTGCTGCGGCAGTGGGCCAGACTTGCTTGAAATTGAGGAGCTCCTGCTGGAGCGGAGTAGATGGTACTGCTGCGTCAGTGGCGCAAGTCTGGATGGAATAACGAAGCTCCTGCGGGAGCGGAGTTCATGACACTTCTGCGGCAGTGGGCCAGACATGCTTTAAATAATGAGGCTCCTGCGTTCCGAAGTAGATGACACTGCTGCGGCAGAGGAGCAAATCTGGATATAGTAACGAAGCTCCTGCGGAAGCGGAGTGCACGACACTGCTGCGGCAGTGGGCCAGACTTGCTTTAAATGATGAGGCTCCTGTGGGAGCGAAGTAGATTACACTGCTCAATCAGTGGATCAATTTGGATGTGGTAATTGAGCTCTTACCGGGAGCGGGGTGCACGACACTGCTGCGGCAGTGGGACGACTTTGGATGGAGTGACGGGGCTCCTGCGGGAACTGGGACCTGCGGCGACGGGAGAAGGAATTTCCGGAAAAGCGTGAGTTTGGAGTTTTGTTTTTTGACTTTTTTGCTGTCTTTGAATGTGGAGTGGATTTTGGAGAAGGGAAAGCTGACTGGAGAGAAACGTACAGGTTGTACATGGACGTCAGCGGCAGCGCTGATTCAGCGCTTGTCTCAATCCCAGCACTGTCCATTTCTCGATTGCAGGAATGTTGGGTTGTGCTGAGGTGTAGGAGGAGGCTGGAGATGGTGGAAGTCTTGATGGTGGAGGTGATGGCAAACCAGGCGCTTCGGGGTACGAGAAGTGGCTCGGCTAGGCCGACGACCGCGCTGTGAAGCTGGGGGTTACGGGAGCGATAACCTGTTGAGCATGGGAGCTCGTTGCGGTGATCAGAAGCTGAGATGGAGCCTGACTGATGAAGGAGTCGTCATCGGAAAGGCTAGAGTTCAATCTCTGACATTGTGGCAAATGGGCAGGGACCAAAATGCTGAAACTGTCAAGGACTGTTAGGTGAGTTGACAGTGGATGTTTATATATGCTTCCTATCGTGCTGAACGGGTAGACATGTAATTGCCTGATGACGAGTTGATTGGAATGATTTATTTGAACGTGCTCCTCCCTGAACCTTGTTTATAAAACATCATTTAGTAAACGTGCACGCCGGTGATGCAGAAATGACCACGCAATACATGCTCAAGATCAACCTCTTGACAGCAAATGGACTCTAGGCATCAGACACGGTAGGCATCGCAGAACAACAGCCACCTGGTGGCGTTGCAAACCCGCTCTTCGCCCCAAACCCCAAACCCCCACGGCTTTTCTACACAGCAACGTAACTTACATGGTGTTGACGAGACGGGAAAATGACGGCAGACATCGCGAACAATGTTTCTATGTGCAATTTGTCAACATATAACATTAGACAAGCTTAGAAATCAAAACATCGTGTGAAACAGTATCAAAAGCCCTACTTAAATCGAGAAAAACACTGAGTGCAAATTTTTTATTATCAAGGGCATTAGATATATAATTTACAAGCTGTATTATCGCATGTTCAGTTGAATATTTTTTCCGAAACCCATATTGATGTTTATATATAATATTATTTGCAGTTAGATGTTTATTTAATCGTTCATAAACAAGTTTCTCAAATATTTTAGAAATACAAGGCAGAATAGATATGGGTCGATAGTTGCTAAATAACTTTTTATCACCTGACTTAAAAATGGGAATGACTTTTGCAATTTTAAGAGCTTGGGGAATAATTCCAGATTGAAATGATAAAGAAATAACATAAGTAAGAGGTTGGACAATATAATCAACGGTCTCCTTGAGGAGAATACTCTTAATACCATCGTGACCGGGGGCAGAGTTTTTTAAAGACAAAATAACATCTCTGACCTCCTGCATGGTTGGGAGATCAAGATTAGGAAGGGGAACATACTGCCCTTTTATGTGACTACAAGGATCAATATCAGTCTTCTGTATCTTGTGAGCTAAATCAGAACCAATTTTGGTAAAAAAATTATTAAAACCATCAGCTATATCAATGGGATCTGATAGACACCTGTCATTGTCCCTCATCTCTGTGGGTGCAGATGCAGCTTTCCTATTACGACTCAGAACCTGATTTATAATGTTCCAAGTTGATTTAATGTCATTAGAGACACTATTAAACTGGTCTGCATAAAACTTTTTTTTTGTCGTCTTAATTAATCTTTTGAACTGATTCCTATATTTTTTGTATGTTTCTAAATTATGAGGAGTTGGCTTGATGACAAACTTGCGGTACAACCTATTTTTCTTTCTAGATAATTTCCTCAGCTCACCAGTAAACCAGGGTTCATGCACCCATGAAGTTGACGTCACAGTACAGTCATAGAAGTTGCAGTTTTGATTTCAATTGCATTTTCTGCCCATTACGCAGTGCTGTTTCTCAGCCGCCTCACAGAGGGTGTGTTAAAATGGACATGAGTATATTATAGTAGAGCTACTCCTCTAATTAAATCCAAATTTTGAGCAATTATTACAGTGGAAATTTATTTTTATGAAGCTTTGAACTTGGCACTTTGCACAATGAGCCGCCTATTGTATTTTTGCCCATTGAGCGGTGCTGTTGTTAAATTGGACTTTGGACTTGGAAAAGTGCAATAAAAAAGTGACTTTCTTATTATAAGACAGCGGTTCCTCCAACGAAATCCACATTTTGAGCGGTTTTTACTGTAGATTTTTTTTATATTATTTTTTTTATTTAGCATTAGCATTACATTGCACAAAATTATTTGGTTTTCGTTAGAGTAAATGGGATAATGTTTACTACTATGGGATAATGTCCAATTTAACGCACCCTCTGAGGCAGGTGAGAAACAGTGCCACGAATAAGCCTCCTAATACTTTTCCATGTTTCTCGGCTGCCTCAGGGTGCTTTAAATTGGATATTATCCCATTATTAGAGCTAGCTACTTCTCTAACGAAAACCAAACTTTTAGCAGTTTTTCCTGTAAAATATTTTTGTATGATTTTTTTAAAAACTTGGCACATTACACAATGCACAATGAGCCGCCAATTGCATTTTTCTGCCCAATTCGCGGCGCTGTTTCTTGTTCAAACAGATCTCATTCCCCATTGACTACCATAGTATGTATTTTTTCCTATTTTTATTTTTGGGTGAACTAACCCTTTAAGTTGCATTGTGTTTGCAATGCGCATACTTGTAGACTACTTCTAATGTACATTATTGTAGACTACTTCTAATGGTACATCAGCCATGCAGTACTGTATATTTGGCCTATTGAACATATTTCTGGCCAAAGAGTACTTGACCTGAAATTTCTGTACATGCTCATTGACTCCTCCAGATGTTTCATCAGTTTCATCAAATTTGGACTACTGTAGGCCAAATGTGACCTTTTGAACATATTTCTGGCCAAAGTGTCCTGGAACTTTAATTTTACCTACTTATAGACTACTTATGATGTTTAATCAGCCAGACATTATTTTTCCAATTGAACAATTTTCTGGTCAAAGAGTCATCAAAGGCTAACATAATATGCATCTTAAACTTGATCTCGCAAAATTACTTGTGTGGTCTTAAAAATGTAAAATACAGAAGTATTTATCGCTGCTGTGTAGCCATGTGAACCGTAACTATTTTGACAACATTTTATCTGTACAGAGGTAAAAGGAAAGGCAGGAGGCCTTCACAGGGGAGAGACTAGTTGACACTTATGGGCTGTGTTGTCGTTCGTGTCCAGGGCAGGTCCTTCATCAGATCTGGCCTGATCGGCAGACTGCGGTAAACCTCGGGACTGTCCCCCTGTCCCCATACTACGCCCGTGTCTGAGCATGTGACTGCCTGTCTGTTTTTTGTCAGAAAGCCGGAGGTGCACGAAATTTGCCGCCTAGCAATTCTATATGCAGGAAACAATACAGATATATATATATATATATATATATATATATATATATATATATATATATATATATATATATAAAAGGCCATTTAAAATTGTGGGCTTGTATTGTATCTGCAAGCCTTTAACTACTTAATGAATGCTCAGACCTTCTTCAAGTAAGCACATGCGACATGCGTAGTGTTTAAAATGTATTAAATGTTTAATTTAGGTTGCAGTACAATAGTACATAAACTGAGAAAGATTTGTAGACAGAATTTAGCATTTGAGGTATATATTAGGATTAAATCAGAGATTCCAGCAAGAGATTCTGCCAGTCCTGATCTCTCTATTGTAAATTAAATGAGTCAGATTACTGAGGCTATCACCCTTTGTCTCTAATCGAAGAGTCCTGCCAGTCTCATTCTTCTTGCTCAGTTTGAATAGTTATGCTGATTGGATTAGGATTGGTATCACTCTCAGTCTAGGGCAGGTTTCTAAACTTGTGTACTTCATTTACATGCTTTGTTCAATAGTGTCTCATCACAATGTAAATCCCCACCCCTAATGTATAAATTGAAAGGGAAAATTCCCTTAGTGAGACTTGACAATGATTTAGCTTGTGTTCTCAATAAATAATTCTGCTGGAGAGACCACCAAGTCTCCTGGTCTTCGCTTCGCAGTTTCCCACACTTTAGAAGAAAAAGTTCACAACACATGACATGCCATTTTTTTGCTTTTAAATTTATATTTAGGCATTGAAAAATCATTATAATTATATTTCAATGGTTAGAAAATCCCATGGAATACTGACATTGGCTGTAATACTAATTTGTCCTGTAGAGGGTGCCACAGGATGAGAAATCTTTCATGTGTACTCTGTTTTCATCTTTAATGATGATAAATAAATGCATGCTTTACACAAGTTAGGATTGTTTATACCATCAAAATTTAAGCCATCAATACAGGTAGGTTAATCATTTTTGTCAAAAAGGTCATAGGAACCAAAGTTGTTTTCCATACCTTCTGATTTCAGTGTTACACAGGAAGATCTGTACACCTTTATTGGTGCTCTGTGTTCTGCGTTTATGCATCGATGTAAGTCCACATAAATGTCTATATCCATCTGGTATCTATTGTTGATGCTTATTGATTTCATTGGAGAGTTGTGAGTATTTTATAAAGTGTGCTAACTGAAAAATGTGCTGTAACTGCACAGAGCTTCTGGTTGGAACAACATTAGGGACAGTAATTACATACAGAATTTTCATTTTGGGGTTAACTATATCTTTAAGTCCACCAATGTTATTTTTTTTAAATATAAATAGCCTATGTTACATGATCATATATTCTGACACATGAAAAGCATAGAAACCATAAAAAATTTGACCAATATTAGACCAACAGGGAACTAGGGTTACATTCCCCTTTCAAGGGAACTCGATCTGCCTCAAACGCTGTGGGAACGCTAATATCGATGTCACCATAGGAGCAAGTGACTGTCATGTGGTATCTGAGCACACAGAGGACGAGAGCACCTGCGCTCCAGGAGTGGAGCTTAAGTCCAGGTCATAGAACTTAAAAAAGTATGCAGTGAATTTATCATCATTTAGAGATACTCCTGACAACAAAGCTTTAGAAGCATAGCTCCTAGTGCAGTGGGCTCTTGCAGCCAAAGGTGAAAGCTGACCAGCCGACTCGTAAGCCAGTGAGATAGCCTCGAACACCCACTTGCTCATTCTCTGTTTAGATGCGGGACATAAGTAGGAAACTTACATTACATCAGTAAGAACCTTAGGAACATAACCTGGTCTAGGGTGTAGAAAGGCCTTCACCATACCAGGTATCAAGGCACGTGGGTGCAACCGAGAGAGCTTACAAAAAAAACATCTCAGGAACTTCTTCGATGGGTTCGAAAGGAGCTAGGGAAAGACCTTCTAATACAATGACTAGATCCATGGTCGGCACCCTCATATGAACTGCTGGCCTCAGCCTCAAAGTGCCACAAAGGAAACGTGTTATAAGCGGGTGTCTCCCAGAGAAACTCCACTGAAAGGGACGTGGTAAGCAGCATATGCCACCACATCACACCTTTAGAGTGGAGGGGGATAACCCTGTGGAGAATTCCAGCACTGCACTCAATGGGCAGTTAACCGGGTCCTGGTGCTCTCCACACCAAGAAGTGAAAAGTTTCCACTGCAAGCCCACAGTTTCCACAACTCTGGGTGGGGGTGAAATATCATGCCGCCCGCCTGAGAGAGTATTTCTCGGCCACGGCTGTACCTTAGCGTCCAACTCCAGAGGGGCTGGATGACTGAGGGAGAACCACAGATGACAGTGTAATGTCTCCTTGGAAGCGAATAGGTCCACCTCAGCGTGACCAAAACTCAACTAAAGGAGCTCCACCACCTCGGGGTGGAGTCTCCATTCCCCGGGCTTCAGTCCCTGCCTTAACAGGGAGTCTGCTACTATATTCAAATATCCTGGAAGATACATGGCTCTCCAGAAGTGGTCACTGAGAATCTGGCTGTGTCTCCACCTCTTCCGACTGAGCAGATCAGACTCAGGATAGACCACCTGAGGTAACGAGGAGTCAGGCTGCCCCATCAGCAATGAATTCGGAGTCACAGGATCTGGGTCGGCCACATCACTGGAGACATAACCCAAAGGTCTTGAATTTAAGATTCCTTCAATCTCTACTAAGACCGTCCTCAATACCTCTTCAGTGACAACCTAAGCACCCAGTGTGATCCGTAGGGCTGTTTTCACAGACCTCACTTCTCTTTCCCAGGAGCTCCCAAAGTGAGGAGCACTGGGAGGATTAAGACGGAACCTGATCTGTTCTTTGGATAGTTGTTCTCTGAGAGTGGTCATCCCAGCCTCGTTTCTTGCCCCAGAGCAATTGCACAATGATCTTAGCCCTTGTGGTGAAAGGGATCAGATACCCAAGGGATCGTACTTGCTTTGCAAGTGTGCGATAGATCTTACGCATGGTGGATTCACCTTCCTCTTTCTGGTATGGTTTGTATGCCAGAGTATCAGATTTGCAGTGCCACATCAGTCCGAGGGTTCGCTCTTGAGGATTGGCTGTTTCTTGGTTAATCCAGATCTCACTGCTCTTTGATTTTAGCTCAGATGGAATGTCTTTAATGACTGTAAGAACATTACTGGCCCATTGACGCAACTCAAATCCACCCTCCAATAGTGGGTGTTGTAGTCTGTGTACTAGTTTCTCTGCCTGTTATTCAGTTGGTACACTCTTTAGACAGTTGTCTACATAGAAACTGTGTTCAACAGATTGACGAACATCATCTGTCGGTTCAAGGTAGTTCCTTACTTGCGAGCTGAAGGGCAAATGTAGCGCAACAGGGGCTACAAGTGGTTCCAAATGGTAAAACTTCCCACTGATAGATTGTTGGAGGATCAGCAGTATTGCCATTACGCCACAGAAATCTGAGGAATGGCTTGTCTTCATCAAGGAGACGGACTTGATGAAACATGCCTCGCACATCACTGCAAATAGCTACAGGGTGTTCCCTGAAATGGAGGAGAACTCCCAACAAGCTTGCTCCGAGAGTAGGCCCAGGTAAGAGATACTCATTCAGAGACTGGCCTTGGAACTCAAAGGAGCAATTGAATACGATACATATCCTGCCTGCAGCAACTTCTGAATTTCAGCATTATAAGTGGCTGCCCTCTGTGGCTCTCTGGATAATCGCCTCTCCGTACTACATAGGAGAGCCAGGACTGCTTCCTTTGGCGCATTCAACGGGGGAAGTGACTCTTTCCAGAGTAATGGTGTAGCGTCTCGGTTGACTCCATCCACATTAATTCTAATGGTCTTTTCTTCCAGAATACGGAGGGCTTCTGAATCCTGACGCGAGCGTGTGACTACCTTATCGGACCGATAAGGTAAAATGTCCAGTTTCCACAGTCTTTCAACCTGGTTAAAAAGCTCAGAATCTGGTGTCACACAAGAAACAAAGAGACATTCCTGCGGCTGAAGACGAGGGTGAAGGAACCTTGATGGACCTTGCAATGTCCACCCAAGCCTCGTGTGCACAGCTGCTGGTCCTCCCTTTGGTCCCAATATCACTGGCTCTACAGGTGTGATCAAATGTGGATAGTCTGAACCAATAAGCACTAATGGTTGTGCTTGATTGATATCGTGCAAGGGCAGATCTCTAAGATAGCGATACTTCCGCTGCAGGTCAGTAATGGGATAAGTATGCTGGACAAGACCTAGGTCCTTGGCTGTAAAAGCTCCATGAATTTGGAATGATCTGTCTGGTTGCGAAGCTGGAGCTATAGAGAAGGACACCGAACTTCCTCGTATGGTGTGAACCTCATGCCTCACAGTACGAAGGGCTAGATCTTCAACTGTACCTTGAAGACCTAAACGTTGAGCGGCCTCATGGAGCAGAATCGTTCGCTCGGAGCCATCGTCCAGTACCGCGTAGGTCTCTAAAGACTTGTCTCGATTCTGAATCACAACTCGACTCAATTTAAGTAGCACTTGCTTTCCGCTTGTGGAACGGTCCAGATACAAGGTCTGGAAAGTGGAGCTCAGCGGGACCTGTGCTCTCTGACTGTCTGCTGTTGTCTTTCCCACCTGAATCTGAGCTGGCATTAACATCATGGAGAACTTCAAGATGTTTCCTATCACATTTCTTGCATTTCGCTTTCAACGTACACTTTGAGGTCTGATGATTTTGGCCGCATCTCCAGCATCTACGGCCAGTTTTGATCCAATTCTCAACCTGCTCTAAGTCAAGAGCTTAAAGTTTGAGCACTGATTCATGTAATGCTGGATGGTATTGCAAAACAGACAATATTTCTTAGGCTTCTCCTGCATGCTATCTGATAACACTGACCCTGTCCTTGAGTTATCTACTGACTCTCCCTTGTGCTCTCCTCCATGCAGAACAGTAGTCAGCTTTCGAGGTGGGAAGCCATGCTTCTTATCTTTGCGGGGGCCATGCTTCTCATAATCAGGGTAGGTACCGCACTGGGTTCCCTCCACCTGCACTCGAACCTCATATTCAAGCCAATCAGCCAAGTCAAGCAGAGTAGGAATCGGAGTCTGAAGAGGGTTAACAAATCTCTTAAAGTTGGCTCTTAGGTCAAATGGTAACTTAGCTAAGAGTTAAGTTAAGAACCTGGGCTACCCAACTGATTCAACATTCCAACTAATGCCCGCACGCAAAAGAGCGAATCCCTTGAATGTCTTCACATTACCACTCTTGATAGTGGGTCCGTCCATCAAACTGGTGATCCACTGCAATGCCAGCTGATGCGGTTGACCATACATGTCGGTTAAGGCTCGCATAGTGTCACTAAAGGGAGAACGACTGACAGTAAGAATCTGCGACAAGTAAAGCATCTTCCAATTTCAAATGATCCATTAGTATTTGAAACTTAAAAGATTCAGAAGCGTCATCAGGCAGTACGTTGCCTAAAGTGAGCTTAAGTCTGGCGAATTCTCGTGGATCATCATGAATGAAAGTTGGGATTGTTGGTGTAGGCCCACGATATTGCGCTGGCTGCGGGTACAATGGACGGTAAAGATCTTGATCCAAAATTGGATATGAACGATCAGGCGGATACAGCTGTCCGTTGCTACGATAGTGTTCAGTTCTAGGATCACGTTGAAATTGAAGACTAGAACGATCAGCTAAGGCAGGTTCTTGCAAAGTGTGCACTCGGCCCCCATAGTGTGGATCATGAAGATTTCGAATGGGCCGATTCTCAGAATGCGAATGACAAGCATGTGCCTCTGCAGGAGAGCGACTGAAAACTCGAGAGGGGTTTGGCGAATTCGGCTGCAACAACGTGTTATCATCGTACTGCCAATAAGGCGGATTAGACTGACTCTGCTGCTGGTCACGGACATAGGCAGCTCGGTTTAGGAACGTGTTGCGGTGAGTCATTCACATTATGAGGAGGTTCAGTATACTGAGATGTTGACTGGCCTGAGTGTAATTGGCTACCATTCAGTCCACTTACTTCCTTTAGACGATTAGTAAGATCTTCAATAAGATCTTGATGACCATCATGACGTGCATGCAGAGAATCATCCCTAGGAGGCACCAATGGCACATGCTCAGATTGACCTGGATTTCGATCATCCTGATGTGAGGCCAACATACTTGTAGCCATCGCTGTAGAAGATACCCTCTCTTCTACACTAAGTGATTGCCGTGAAGGTGATGAAACCTGTAGTGGAGCTAACACAGGAGAACTAGCGATTATATCTGAGATGCGTCTAACATCCTGCCGCAGCTGCTTGCTCTCCTCTCATTTCACGAATACATGAGAGAACATCAGCATTAATTACCGTATTAACCTGCTCATCTGCAAATGTGAGTTGCCTCTGAGGATGACTGACCTCATAGTCCTGAAGATACAACGGCTGACGAGTATTTCTGCGTGGCCGAACCACCTCATCTTCTATCATTCCCTCTCTGGGTCTGGACATCATCGCTGAAACGGTTAAAGCATCCGGCTCGAAGGACCATTAAATGTACAAAAGAAACTGTACTGCGCTAATTACTATTACGATGCTAATCGTTTCAGAGGGTCGATTACCACATTTTGATGTCCAATGACTATGAGAGTAATGAAGAGAAAGCAGTTGTACTAAATTGTACCTTTTACTCTTGATATTGTTGAATAATAAAATACACTGTGTACATGTTCACCATCAAAAAAGGTACCCAAATGTAAAGAAAATGTACATATGAAAAACGTAGGCCTACGCAAAATAATAAACAAAATAAACAATGAATTGTTTCAACAGATTTGAATTGCAAGGATACAGATGTCAGTTGGTCCTGTGATTAGGCAGTGAAAACAAAGATTGCAACAGTCCGTGTGGTCTCTACAGTTCTTTAAAGTGTCCAAAAGGCTTTGTGACGTTGACATTGAGATGCAGTCTCAGGCCCTGAAGTATGGTAAATCCTCGCGACGATAAATTCCAGTGTATAATCTAAGATGTTACTGAATATTTATCTCGCTGATGTATGACTCTCAAATGTGGTTCTACAATAAACAAATAATGTAATCAGTAACATAAAACTGTATAGATGTGCAATTAACACAACAGAAATGCTGAGACATTACAGCTCTATATAATGGATGATCACATTTGCCACTATTAACATAATATTTCACACAATCAGATAACTGCACTCTTATTTAACATAAAATATAATGTAGCAGCCGTACATCGATCATAAACAGTGAATAAATGACAATAAAATAATAATATAAATGTAACTCACAATCTTCAATGAGCACATTCAGGAATCGTCACTATGGAAACTTCAGTGCAAAGTTTAATACCGTCCGCGGCCAATCCAGAGCACAAATATCCTATTCTGCAGTTCACAAAGTGAAGGCGCTGCAGAAAGTGAATGTTAATCGATCTTATTTCACTGCTTTACAGGTAAGATTGCAGGACCTAAACTTTCCCTCAGGAGCCGAATGGAAGAAATATGATCTGCTTTCGCGCGAACTCGGATTAAACCACACCCCTTCATCATTCAAATCAATGACCAACATGATAGCTGCACAGCCTTTATAATAAATGAACACAAACTGAACAAGGGCTTTTTACAACCTAAGAGTGTAACATTTAGCACAAGTACTTCAAACTAATTAAACATGTGACCTGTTTTCTGAGTAACATTAAGAATATCTCTATATCTCTATTGATTTATATATAAGACCACCGATGTGTTGTCTGATTGAACTAGCACATGATGACCTCTCAGGTCTGTTTAGAAGTGTTTCAGAGCCTAGAACACCGCCAACATCTCTAGGCAATTTATATGCCACGATAGATTATGGTCCTGCCACAGACCTTGGGCTGGACGACCACTCATGATTGCCCCCCAGCCTGTGAGGGAAGCATCCGTCGCTGAGCGTCACGCGGCGTGCAAAGAGCCCCAGCACACGTCCTTTGGACAGGAACCAAGTTTCTTTCCACATGACCAGAGCACGAAGGCAGTGCCGCGTGACTTTGATCGTGCGGAGTGGATTTCCCCTTGGGGAGAATCCCTTGGTCCTGAGCCACCACTGTAGTGGTCTCATGTACAACAGGCCGCAAGGTATAATGTTGGACACTTCTGCCATCAGACCCAACAGTCTCTGAAACCGCTTTACGTAGACTAGCTGGACTAGCTTTACTTGTTTCATGGCTTAAAGAATCGAAGCGATGCGGAAAAGTGAAAGAATCTGCCAGAAATTCTACTAAGGGTACCAGTCTCTAGAGACTGGCCTCTGGTGTAATTTGAGCAGCAAACACAGTGCCCTGTAATGGCGCACCGGCAGGGAACAACTGGTTTAACTGCCCTGAGACCATCCTGGGACCATCTACACCCTGGCATAAAGGTTGGGTTGGCAGAACGGGCCCCTGAGGGCACAGAGGAAGAAACCGTAAAAAGAGGTGAACACCTTTCTCCCTCAGTGGGGACCACCCTCACCAGAATATCTCTCAGGTGTATGAATGCGTGGCATTACTTTTGACAACCCTGACATTACTTTCCCATTCAGGAAGATTAACTGAGGAGGGAGGGTGGGGGCTCTGGAGGTGGACGAGGGGCTGGCGAAGGACTGGAAACATGAGGAGATGATGCCTGGAGAGACCAGGGTGGTGATGACGGTGGGAAGAACCAGAAAGGAGATGAGATCAAAAAAACAAGCTAGGTTTGAACCCAGAGCAGAGGAGAGAAGTTAGAGGAGGTTGACTCGCAGCACTTCAACATGCATGTTTTTTTTCCGCTTGGCATACCGACCGGACATGAAATGGGGGCGTGGCAGCATTGACGATTCCATTTTTTATTTCGAAGTTGGAGATTCTGACTTAATTTCATCCGAATTTCGAAAATAAATCCAAATTTAATCCGTGACACCCTTACAATCTACATAATGAGATTGAGAAGACATGAAAGAACCAATATTCTGCCCGTATCCACCGACAATCAGCGGGCTAGTTTTGCTGATGTTGATGGGGTAGGAGAACGTGAGTATGTGTCTATTTGACGAGGCGTTTCCAAACTATCTTGTATGGTTGATGTTAGGTGGATCATGGAGAACAAGCGGTATGGCCACCCAAGCAGTGGAAGATCTCAGTTGTTGTAGTTGATCGGATAAGCTCAGACCTGCTCGACCAGTAGCCATTATCTGTTCCTCCTGACAATTTATCGACAGAAAATCTTGAAGGTCGGTGGAACTTGCTGAATCTATCAGTGGTCAGATCGTCTGTCAGAACTGAGCAGTTTATTAACAGTAGGTGAACAGATTAGCAGTGATGGTCAGAGACGAAGAGTTAAAGCTGGCAATGCAGGGCCAGCTTTGACCGTGTTTAAGACTGAGGATGGGCAGGATTGAAGTCCAAGCAGGTCCAGTAGGAAACTCAGGAATCCAGGAAACGAGAAACAACAAGAGCCAGGCAAACGGAGAGCTAGGCAGAAAATCCCAGGAAGCCTCTCAACGATCTGACAGAGACAGACAAAATCACAGACAATAAATAGGACTCTCAAATAGAAATAGCTGGTGTTGATCAGCCGTGAGGGCGAGTCAGTGAACACATGAACCTTGACAATTACAATGCAGAAGAAGGAAGTGGATATTTGGCATGGAGAATCAAAACTCATCAAGATGCATCAGAGGGATGGATGAAACGGCAACGGCACCTACAAACAGGTACGAGATTTAATCTGTCTGTGCTTTTATTAGCTTGGCTGCAAGGCTTAACTTTTTTTCCCCAAAATGAATATTCAACTTAACATTTGTGACTTGCCTTTGAAGTATTCTTTTGTTCCAGATTGTTCTGTCATTAAGTCATATTGTAAATGAGGTCAAGTGTTACATATCTCTACAAAATATAATCACTGTTCTTTTTAAATACAAACATGTTTTGCATAATCAGCAACGTTTTCATAATCAAAATTTAACTCTGGTCACTCTGGGATACTGTATATGCATGGTTTCCATGTTACTGTCATATATCTAGTTTTGGTATAAATATGTTGTGCTTTTGAAAGACAAGAAACTAAAAATTAGGTTTTCATATTGTCTTAAAGTTGGATGTGAGAATGGAAGTTGAGATTTTTAAAATTTTTTCCATGTCGTGACATCTGAGTGAAAAGGCTTCTGAAATTTAAAAAAAATGTAGGGCAGGGCTTAGATTTCGTCCTTCGTGAATTGATTGGATTGTTGGAGGTTGGGCGTTACAAACAAAATGGAGGCAGATTTCGAATGCGACTTTCTGAGAGGCGGTGCACTGATAGCTGCACCATCATCAGCTCTGGCCACACCCTTCGCCATTCCATGTGACCAAAATAGAAGAGAGGTTGTTTCGATGGGGGAAGGAAGGGTAATGTATTTGTTTAAAGATTATAAGTGTACATGAATTTTATAAAAAATAATGAAGTGCACAGATACATCTTTTATAATAAACGCTATAATATTACATATAAAAAGAAGAATTGTCAAATTTGATTTCATGCTGACTTTAAACACTTTTATATGGGTCAACTACTGACTCTTCTTCCTTACAAAGAAAGAAAGCTGGTTGAATATGTAAAAAGGACCACGAAATCGGTCCAATGGCGGATTCCGAATCGTGGCAAAGGTTTCAAGCGTGTTCCGTCTTTTCCATGGCAAAGTGAATTTTAGTTAAATGCATCACATTTAATCCTATGTGTTAATTCGTTTCATCTGACTCCATAAAATGAAAAGGGTTTATCAATGATATCTGTGCATCATTTAATACGTTAATGCTTGACTATTCCTTTTAACTTAATGAAAATATAGTCAAAGTCTGTTAGAATAATCAAGTATAACAATTTATTGTCAGGTAAAGGTATTATTAGAATTCCACAAGATAATCAATGCAAACCATCAAATATTTCAAAGAACAAAACTTTACCCAACATATTAGGCTACATGAGCTGAGCCTAGACACAACATCATGGGCTGATCTGTATACAGAATGGCAGCCCTGAGCTCTAGTCACATCTCTTTTTATAATCAGACCTCCTTTCATATGCAAGTTTCAGTGGAAACTTACTGGAATGTAGCCATTTGGTTAGTTGTAATTTGCATTCAGACAACAAGGCAGAAGGTGTTAACTCAAAGGCCACATCTCCTTTGTGTGAGTTATTCCTAAACTTCTTAAAAACCTTATTACCTTTTCTTTTATTACTTTGAGAATGAGACATTATTACCAGTCACCCTGAGACCATCAAAACGAGACTAAACAGTCCTAAAGATTATCACATTTACATTAAAAACATATATATATTCTTGAGAGTTTTCAGTGTCATTGACTGACTGGGAGGGAGAGAGAGAGAGGATGTAAATTCTCAGAGAAAGGGGGTAGAGTGTCAATGTAAATTTGCAAGCAATGCCATTTGTTTTCAGAGGGCATTGGTCAGATGTTTTCTTGGTCAGATATTTTCTCTTTAATCAGTTTTTCCAGTCTTACAGAATCCCCGTTGACCCCGTGGGTCAGTTTCAGACACTTAAGGGGTCACAGAGTAAGACTGTTGTAATCCTTGGTGTAATTCAGCAATAGTCTCTTTGCAATGTTGGCATCTGTAGAAGCTCAGAGGGCTTTGTTCACCTGCAGAACACCTGTTCTCATCAGGCGCAAGTCCAGCAGGTGGATGAGGCGTTCGGGCTTTCTTCTGGTGATGTGAGCAAAGTTCATACAATCAATCTGGACCTTTTGACTTTCAGTTGGCGTGTCGTTCCTTCGCTGAAGACACTCACGTTTCCCTGGCACCTTCCCCATAACGATAATCTGTCCCTTCTTGACCAATCCTGTCACCTCCAGCGGTGTGGTTGTCTGGACAGACCTCAGTGGGTGAATGGGCTCTCTGTGAGACGTCTGAAAAGCATCTTAAATGTCCACTTCACGATTGAAACACATATGAACTTGAACTCAAGAAGAAATGCATAGCAACGCATAATGCAACAAAACAAAATCATGTCATGTTCAATGTAAAATATCATGCTCTTTTCAGCAAGTGTGCTCATATTTTCTCAGGGTATTGAATGGTAACGATGTCTCATATTAAATATCCAATTTTTAAATATATGTTTTTGGTCTGAATTCTAAAAAGGAAATGCAACAAGAGGTCAGTGTATTCAATAATAATCAAATAGATTCTATGATAAAAAGTCATGTAATAAAAACAATCAATGTTCAATCATGTAATAAAAACAATAAAACATAAAAATAATCAGTGTTTGTTCAGGAATCTTCCAATGCAAGCCACTTATGCAAATCTAGGAAGTGACTTGGAACATGCTTAAATGTATTCAAGAATGGAGATTGTTCATTCCTTGCAGAAGGTGTGAGATGTGTGTTTGTGTGAGGGTGTGTGAGGGTATGAGTGCGTCTGTGTGTGAGAGTGTGTGTTTTTCGTCTGAGTGTGAGTTTGAGTGTTTGTGTGAGAGACAGAGGGAGAAAGAGTGTGTGTGTGTTGTTGTTGTTGGCTAAGTCACAGTCAATGAAAGGGTTGAATTGTAAATTCTGTAAATGATTGAAGCGCTCATACTTCAGATCTCTTTAGTTATGATGTTTTTTGTTATTATTGGTTTGTTGAGAAATCAGGGGCCCTCTGATTTTCCAACCACCCTAACAACAATCAGAAAGTTTAAAAATTAAGAAATTTAATGGCAAGTCTGCCACTGCTTTTTGATGCATTACATTGATTTGTGACTGTAGCCATTACTATGTTTTCCAGTGTCCATGAGTTTGCAGGGTGTGGTGAATAGCGTGTGCTATGTCATGGAATCAGCTTCCCATCATATGTGTGTGAAGCTATCCGGATCTGTGAGTGTGAAGATGCACAATAGATCTTTAGTGAAGTAACACTATTGGACTCTATGTCATCTTCATCTTCTTATGATGTGTAATGTTCAGTCTGGATAGATTTGATCTATTCCAGGTGATGATGCCATGAGGGTGTTGTGATGGAGGAGTGTGTTCAGTCAGTGTTCATGTCTAGGAGATGGGTGGAATCTATTGCATAACAATTGTGTTGCAAATTTTTGTTCCAGTTCTAAACTGGGAGGCCATAATGTAGTGATGTGATGTTGTGAGATGTAAAGGCCTCTCGAATTGTCTTTTCAACCATCTCCCGAATCTCAGGTTATGTTCTAACAATCATGAAGTCCGGCCGTCCGGGTGTCCGTCCTCCGAGGAATTGCAGAAGTTAACCTGACAGAAACAAATGCAGAGAGAACCACAGTTAATTCTGATGTTTTCAACAGTTATCAAATTCAGACATGTGGCACATTCGTTTGCTTGCTCCATTATCATGTCCATTACAATTTTAATTCCAGCTGTCACATGAAACTGAGTTTCATTGACCAGGTCTGAAATATTGCTGTTGTTGGTTCAGTGTGTGACACCTAAACACTGCTCTTGCAGTCAGCCTTCACAGTCTGCTGTCAGCATTAGAGATCCCAGTCTTCGGGTTTTAAACTTCAAGTTGCTTTCATTACAGCCAGATCTGTGGGCATGAATTATTTCAAGGTGTCATTCACACATTTGGTTAGTGGTGGTCTCTCGTTGTTTCCTTGGTCAGTTGGCAATTATCTGTGCCACACTTAAGAATTAAAACACACCTCCGTCCCTTTTGGCACAGGGTAATAGGTCAACGAAATCAAACTGTAAGGATTAATTTCACACTTCTCCAGTTAATGCCTGCTTGGCGATTATAATATAAGGTATAGTAGAATTTAAGAATATGAATGAAATTATTATTTCTGGTCTCTGGGGAAAAAATGACAGGTTCGTTAAATTTAGATGTTAAGCTATTAAGCTATTTGCTATTGGGCTGCTACCCGACTAGCAAATGACGCTAATAGCTGAAGGCCTTGAGTGACCAAAGTTGTTAGCTCAGTGGGGGGTTTAGATGCATCTGAGCTTTGGTTCCTTGCAGAGCGCTGGTTTGTGTCATCAGACTGTAGTTGTCTGCGTTTTATGAAGTAGGGAGGAGGTCTGCCTCTGCCCAACGACCAGCACTTTTCCTCTGCATGACCTGTTTTGTGGCAGGAATCACAGAATCTGCTCAGTTTGCCACCGTGTGGCTTTCTGAATTCTCCTGCAAATGGGGGATTTTCATGACATTCTAGCACAGCTACCTCACCATGTATTTGTTTTCGTGATTCAATTCTTGTTGCCCAGCTAACAATTCCTTCGAATGTATTTTTTGCTGGAGAAACACCATACATGAGCGATTGCTGTACACGCGGACCTGCATTTGTAAGGAGTAATTCAAGGAAAGTTACATTGTTGTGGTTAACACCCTCAATTCCAGAATATTCCTCAAACAGTTCAAACATTTTCTCTGCATACGTCTCAAACGATTCTTCAGTATTCTGTTTCCGACTGAAAATCAGTTCCCATCCAATAGGACTACAACCACGTAGATCGCGCAGACATTGTTTTAGTCTGTTAAAGATTTCACTCTCAGGCTCGTTTTGATGCATTGACTGCACAATGGTGCCTGTCATCAAAGCCGGTGGTATCTTATAGTTCAGGACATCTGGAATTGAGCTGATAACAATTTGCCAAATATCTTTTGGTTCAAGCTGAAATGCATGTTTTAGGCTAACAATGCGTCTCCACCCATGGTTCGAATGGTCCTTTCAAAGGGAATGGTCCGATCTCTGTTTTAAACGAGCTACATTCAGTTACCGTTAGAGGACGCCGAATTGTTGACTCTGTGCCGTTTGGGTGCCGGATCACCTTAAAGGCTGAAACAGGCACTTTGTTCAAAAATTCATCGCCTGCTTCATCTGTCTGAAAAGGTACAGGGTTATTAGAGCAGGATGACTCGTTTAAGAAGCGCATATTTTTAGTCCCATCGCTGTTGAGCGTTTTTGGAGAAATTGACTTTTCAACAATTAGTTTAGCCTTAAGATCTGCAATGGTGTATTTGTGATCTTTACATTTTTCAGTCAGGGCTAACTGCTCAGCTAGTAATCGGTCTAGCTGTGTTTGAAGATCTTGGATCTTTGCCTCAGACAATTTTGCCTCTGCATTTTTAGAATGCACTTCTTCACATTTAACATCCATAAGCGAGGATAGAAATGTTGTTGATTTGTCTAGCCGTTTATAACTTATGAAGTTTAAAGCCTCAATTATCTCATCATGTTTTGATTTCTTCTGTTTACTACCCACTGTTTCCCACCAAGTGAGAATTTCATTGTCAATAGCGTCCGTTTTAAGACCTTTTTTAGTGAGTTTTTGCAGTGTCGACTCGACCTTTTCGGCCCATAGTGTAAACAGGACAGTATCTTTATACATGTTCCAATTTATATTTGGGGAAATTCTTTCCCTGAAGCTTTCAATATAAAAAGGTTTTTGTTTTATGATTAATCGAGATTCGCGTTCACAGTTTCTGATTCTCAGTTATGTTCCTTTGCGTGGGTTTTCCGCAGCTATGGGAGTTTTCCACCTAGGATACAAAAATTCAGACTATATGAAGCAAAGTCATTTTAACGTTTGATAATTCTTTTCATTCTTTAGTTATAGTTTCCTCGTTTTTAGATTAGGAAACTATATCACTCTGCGGTCCTTCTCTAAAGTCCGCATGCCACACTCTCGCCAGGTCCGGTCATCAAATCAGAGGTAATTTGACTAAAGATCTAGGATTTGCCGTTCCAAACGTACACAATCAAAGACCTATATGTAAGTCCCCTTAAACACCTCCTCGTTTAAGTACACATAAAATGATACCGGATGTTAGCCATCGCTAAACTGACGCAAAAAATGTGGAAATATATGAATCCGATCTCTATTCGGGAAAATAATCATATCAGAATGATTTCAAACGTGGCAATATTTCATTTTCCAAATATGAAAAGTATTTCTGTCTCAAACTTTTCAAGAATTAATGTGCATTGTGAATAACAGTATAACCACGTTCAGCATAGACACACAACGTTTAATTCAGTTCACACAGGATACCTTGAATACAACATCAACAGCCTTTACCTAAGTGCTCCAAAACACTTACAGTAAATCCTGTATTTAAAGAATAAACTTACATTTAGCCTATGTGCATGTAGTAGCACAAACAACTAAACCGTGTGTTCTTTGAGTGCGTTATATTGTGTGAAGCACAACTCCAAATTTTGAAAATACAAACTATTGCATTATTGCTTTTTAATCCCATCTGCGTTACAGTGGAAGCTTTCAAATGCAATATAAAGTTTGTCAAGATTAGTTTATGTTTATTATAGAATCTTATTCAATGTGGCCTCGGGCCTATATGGTGGGCTGGTCAAACAAAGGGTTAAGCGTTTTTGAATGCAGCATGTCCTTAGCATTAGCATTAGCCTAGAAGCCGCATGGCATTAGCATTAGCTTGTTGCAGCATGGGCAATACTAGCATTTATCTTAGCCTTGTCTTCTCTAAACAGCATTTAAAACACTAGCATTTAACCCTGCTAATTGCGTCTTAGCCTGTAAATCATATCATTGTATTTTTCAAAGTTTTCCTTCCATAAACAATGCATCGATTTGCCTTTTTATAAAATCACGTGTTTTCCGATCGTTAATACACTTAGATTTTTATTTCCGTTGTTTGTCAATTCTCTTCATGTGTTGCTGGTTTGTTTCAACAAAGCCATTACAACAATGAAGATAGACATGCAAATGCAAAATGTTTATCGCTCCTCGAGTAACGTTAAGTCTACCCGAAAATCATTTGAAAGATGTTATTTCAAATTTAGATTTCTTTTCTTTTGCTTAATCAAACAATGATATCTTTAAAATCTATTAAACAAGGGTTTTACTCTTTTATCTGCGCCGCGGCCGTTTTCATGTCCTCACATTTTAGTTTCGGACTAAACAGAGGGCTTTCCGACCCGCAAACACGGCAAACAACATTTTCTCAACACTTTTCAAAAGATTAGAAAAAGTTGACTTACCAGAGCCGCAGAATAAAGAGAAGTTCAAACCTCTTGTTGATTAAGATTCCCATACTTTGCTGGAAAGGACGTTGCTCGCGAAAATCCATTTGTTTGCGATCACGTCGCCGGGTCACCACTGTAAAAAGGACCACGAAATCGGTCCAATGGCGGATTCCGAATGCGTGGTGAAGGTTTCAAGCGTGTTCCGTCTTTTCCATGGCAAAGTGAATTTTAGTTAAATGCATCACATTTAATCCTATGTGTTAATTCGTTTCATCTGACTCCATAAAATGAAAAGGGTTTATCAATGATATCTGTGCATCATTTAATACGTTAATGCTTGACTATTCCTTTTAACTTAATGAAAATATAGTCAAAGTCTGTTAGAATAATCAAGTATAACAATTTATTGTCAGGTAAAGGTATTATTAGAATTCCACAAGATAATCAATGCAAACCATCAAATATTTCAAAGAACAAAACTTTACCCAACATATTAGGCTACATGAGCTGAGCCTAGACACAACATCATGGGCTGATCTATATACAGAATGGCAGCCCTGAGCTCTAGTCACATCTCTTTTTATAATCAGACCTCCTTTCATATGCAAGTTTCAGTGGAAACTTACTGGAATGTAGCCATTTGGTTAGTTGTAATTTGCATTCAGACAACAAGGCAGAAGGTGTTAACTCAAAGGCCACATCTCCTTTGTGTGAGTTATTCCTAAACTTCTTAAAAACCTTATTACCTTTTCTTTTATTACTTTGAGAATGAGACATTATTACCAGTCACCCTGAGACCATCAAAACGAGACTAAACAGTCCTAAAGATTATCACATTTACATTAAAAACATATATATATATTCTTGAGAGTTTTCAGTGTCATTGACTGACTGAGAGGGAGAGAGAGAGAGGATGTAAATTTTCAGAGAAAGAGGGTAGAGTGTCAATGTAAATTTGCAAGCAATGCCATTTGTTTTCAGAGGGCATTGGTCAGATGTTTTCTTGGTCTAGATATTTTCTCTTTAATCAGTTTTTCCAGTCTTACAAATAATAAACGTATTTGTCATAAATCATACAGCTGACGAGGCAGTGGTAAAGGAAAATGAGGTTAACACTGGCCTATCGCCAGAAGATGACAGACAGACTGGTAAGTAGTGCAGGGACTCCAATGGTCAGAATTGAATAAGGTGCAGAATGCAGTGGTGCAGTGAAGTGTATTCCAACAATGAAATAATAACCAGAGTAATCCACAGAAACAGGAGGAGAGAATCCACAGAAACCACTCTAATGCAACTGGAAACATATTGGGGGAAACCACAAACAACAATCTGACAAGGAAGATGAGAAGGTGATGAGTATTCTGTATGTACACATGATGAGATGAGCTGCAGCTGGTGATGGGATAATGAGTGGATGGCTGATGAGCGGGCACACCCATCAATCTCATCACACACACACAACAGAAACATGAGACAAGAAGAAGACTTACCAACCGTGACAGACTCACCTTCCCAAGGAACGCCTACTGGGTTGGGGGGATTAATGTGAGCAAAAATATCGGC
The DNA here is from genome assembly GCA_030378365.1 of Hybognathus amarus. Taxonomy (NCBI): domain Eukaryota; kingdom Metazoa; phylum Chordata; class Actinopteri; order Cypriniformes; family Leuciscidae; genus Hybognathus; species Hybognathus amarus. Next base: position 64,515 of record JAQIUQ010000356.1, read on the forward strand.
TTTATCTGGCTGTCATCGAACTAATGATTTTAGTGACGGAGAACTGGCCAATGAATTTCGGTGCAAGTGGTAGAAAGCCACACTTTGGAACTGATAATCACGATTACCGTCGACTTTGGATTCCAGACGAGGAAAAATTGGTGGCTGGTAACGTGATGAAGCCTAAAGACGTGGTTAACGACAATCAACGCTGTCTCCTTGGCTGAAGGTAATTTGGGCAAGGGAATGGAATGGCCCGCCTGAAATCGGTCCACTACTGGTGAAACGATTGTGTGACCCTGGAAGGGTGGGAGGGCGGTGATGAAATCTAGGAGCTATATGGGAACCAGGGTCTCGAAGGCACCGGCAGCGGATGAAGTAACCCATCTGGAGGTTGATTGGAAGTCTACCCCGTGGCCGAAAATTGCAGTAGGCCAATAGAAAATTGTGAACATTACAAGCCACCAGAGAGGCCACCAGAATCATTGCTTAACTAAAAACTTAGTAACGCAATTGACTCCAAGATGACAAGCCACATTGGAACAGTGTCCCCACTGAATAACGCAGGACTGTAAACCCTCCGGCACAAATAAACAATTCCGGTGGGCAACGAGTCAGAGGCGTTACCCCTTCTAAGGCCTTCTTGACCTTCGATTACATCTTCGATTACACTTACATCTCCCATGTAAGTGTAGAGATGAATAGGGTCTCTGGTAAAATGCACTCGGGAGTAGAAGGGCATTCGGAATGGTCAAAAATGTGTGATAAAGAGTCAGGTTTGATGTTCTTGGAACCCGGGCGGTACGAGAGAGTAAAGTCAAAACGACCGAAAAAAGAGCCCACTGAGCCTGCCTAGAGTTAAGTCTTTTAGCAGGTTCGAATGTATTCCAAATTCTTGTGGTTGGTCCAGTCGATAAAAGGTACGCCCGACCCTTCTTACCAGTGGCGCCACTCCTCCAATGCTAACTTGACCTGCCAACAACTCTCTGTTGCCAATGTCATAATTGCGTTCGGCAGGGGATAAACGATGAGAGAAAACGTGCAAGGATGCATCTTGTCTTCTGAAGGAGAGCACTGGGATAACACCTGCCTTTACCCCCACCTCTGACGCATCGAGCTCTCCACCACGAACTGATGTGATGGACCAAGGGGTTATCAGGATGGGGGCTGAAACAAAGCAACCCTTAAGTTTGGCAAACGACCACCTGAACGTCATTCTGGGGAGATCAAGGCGGTCAGAGGTGCGGCTAGTCAGCTTAAATTGCGAATAAAACGCTTGTGAAAATTAGCGAACCCCAAAAACCACTGTAGGGACTTACGGGTATCTGGATCTTGGCCAATCCACCACAGCCTTAACTGTCTCAGGATGCATGCGCATTCCCCTCAACTCGAGATGATGTGTCCTAGGAAGAGAACAGACTGCGCATGAAAACGCATTTCTACGCCTTGACAAAAAGCCCATTCTCTAGCAAACTCTGAAGCACTTGTCGGACGTGTTCCTGGAGAGACGATTGAAAAAAATCATATATCATCCAGGTAGACATATGAACCTGATCGACCATGTCTCGCTGGGGAGTTGGAAAGGCAGAAACGGCATGACCAAATATTCAAAGTGCCCCCTAGGGGTGTTAAATGTGGTCTTCCACTCATCCCCTAATCCGGACCAAATGATACGTGTTCTGTGAATCCAATTTCGTAAAGATAGATGCTCCTTGCAACCTCTCGAAAGCTGAAGACATCAACGGCAAAGGATATTTATCTTTACCGTGATGTTGTTAAACCCCCGGTAATCAATACAATGTCTCAACGATCCATCTTTCTTCCCCACAAAAAAGAACCCTGCCCCTACTGGAGAAGAGAGAAGGGCGGATGAACCCCGTTGCTAGAGAATCAGAAATGTATTTCTCCATGACCTCTCTCTCTGGGACAGAGAGTGAATATGATTTGCCGTTTCAGGTGGAGACATACCTGGCAGTTGCTCTATGGCACAGTCATAGGGACGATGTGGAAGAAGAGAATCAGCCCAAGACTTACTGAACACCTCCTTCAGGTCCCGATACTCCGTGGGCACGTTAGATAAATCCACTGTCTCCTCCTGAAGCATAGGGACAGAAACAGATGGACAGGCAGACAAAAGACAGGACTTATGACAAAAACTGCTCCACGCTGTCACAGACTACAGCAGCCAGTCCATTTTGGGGTTGTGACAGGTGAGCCATGGGTGAACCAAGAATGATCGTTGCAAGAGGAATGTCCAGAATGCAAAAGCAGACAGTTTCAGTATGATTGCCAGGTGATGTCTTCAGTGATCAGTGAAATGGTGGGGGAGTCTTTGACCATTAAGGGCATGTACATCAATCTGGTGTGAAGGGGTCTGAGGGAAACTTGAAATCTTTGTGCAAATGAGTGGTCCATGAAATCCCCTTCCGCCCTGAATCCAGTAGGGCCTGACAGTCGTGGAGGTGAGTTGACCATCGGAGTCTTACCGGAAGGAAGGTAGATGTAGATAAGGTCTCGTCCTCGTTCCATTGGCTCTAAGCTGCCAGGGTTCGAAATTCAATAAAAAAGTCAGATACAGACCTCTCTCCTTTGACATAATTCAGCCAGCACCCTAGTAGCTTCTCTACCCGTCACGGCCCGTTCAAAGACCCGCCGCATCTCGTCAGAGAGCCACTGGAACGAGGAACAGCATTCGTCTTGGTTTTCCCACACCGCCGTCTTCCCCATAGCGCCGCTTTCCCATAGCGCCGCTTTCCCAGTCAGAAGCATCAGCACAAACGCGACCTTGGTTTGCTCCTCTTAAAAAGTTCTGGGTTGGAGAGAGAAATGCATTGAACGTCTGGTTAAGAACATCTCGACAGTAGTTGGATTCACCTGAATAAGACTCGGGACTGCCAGACGAGGCTCTGACTGGGATGGGTCTGCTGGTGGTGGTGGGGGAATTGGCGGTGCGGGTGACATGGTAGGAAAACAAAGATGCTGAATCTGTTGGGTGAGCCCAGACACATTCGCCACTAAAGCCTGGACAGCACGATCAGTATCGTTGAGATTCTTTTCCTGAGTGTCCATTCTCTGTATGCTGCTACTCACGAAGGCATCCAATGAGCTTGAAGAGTCTCCCTCTTGTTCCATGTTTGTTCTGTCATGATTGATTGATGGAAGCAAGTGCAAGTGAACTCTTTTATTGAATAGGTTTCAGATACAAGAGTTTACTTGAATAAGACAGAGAGGAAGTCCAAAAACAGACAGGTAGCGCAGGGACTCCAATGGTCAGATGAATAAGGTGCAGAGTGCGGTGAAAGGGAGTCCAGATGATGAAATTATATCCAGAGTAATCCACAGAAACATGAACCGGAACAGGGAAGGCACAGAGACTCGAAATCAACCTGGAAACACACACCGGGAAACCACAAACAACGATCTGACAAGGAAGATGAGAAGGTGATGAGTATATGTACACATGATGAGATCAGCTGCCGCTGGTGATGAGAATTATGAGTGGATGGCTATGAGCACTGATGAGCGGGCATGCCCAACCAATCAGCGCACACACACACAACAACAGAAACACGAGACAAGTAGAAGACGACATAGGATTTACCAACCATGACAGCATGACCCTAAAGAGTACTGCTGTAACATTAAAGCAATGCAAGACAAATTCCTATTGAGTATACTGGTTACCAATATACTGGTTCCTATTTACTTAACTAGTCCAGCAACTTAAAAGTTTGCTTCATAAAACAAGTGTATGTTATACAATGACTCATAATGGTTTTATTTATTGTAATTATCATTAATCATATAACTGTATGTAGGATTACTATAAATGAATTAATTAGTATATCTGGCCAAAGGTTGTGATTATATCTATGGATATGTATAATCTTACAAGCACATGCACCATAACAAAACAACAACTCATGGTAAGCATCAGTTGCTGACTGAGCCGATAATTATTAAAGATGCAATTATTATTATTATTTTGACAACACATGAAAAACAACTGGGATTTGATGCTGGTTAGTTTAATTTCAGATAGTAGCAGATGCTGGAAGAGTAACTTATCTTCAAAGACCTTGCACATAAATCAGAATTTTCTGAAATTGTGATAAAAGTGTCTTTCCTTTGAAATCTTAAAAACATATTTTGTATTAGCACGAGGTAGTTTTTAAACCAGCATTCACAAGACATGATACAAATTGTAATTTCATATTAAATCCAATCCATTGAATAATATAATACAAGTGGAGTCTCTCAGAACAGAAATTACAGGTATATAAACTAAATGAAAGTGCACTCAACCAATGTGTACAGTGTTCAGATGAATAAATTACCATGTTTACATGCACACTGTTTTAGCTGTAATGTCCATATATGCTTCACAGCTACTGTTATGTTCTGTACCAAAATCATATTCAAATAAACATATATAAAGACATATATTCATTTTAATAATTCTGTACTGTCATTTATTATTTTTTTCTTCAATAGCTTGATTTTTACAAGGTATTATTCAATGTTTTAATCTGCCCTCACTCACTGGCCTCACTTAGGTACACCTGTTCAACTGCACATTAACACAAATATCTAATCAGCCAATGACATGGCAGAAACTCAATTCATTTAGGCATGTAGACATGATCAATATGATTTGCTGAAGTTCAAACTGAGCATCAGAATGAGGAAGAAATGTGATTTAGGTGACTTTGAACTTAAATCACATCACATAGTAGTTGGTGCCAGACGGGCTGGTCTGAGTATTTCAGAAACTGCTGATCTACTGGGATTTTCACACACAACCATCAGTAGGATTTACAGAGAATGGACAGAAAGGGAAAAAAAATTCAGAGGCAGTTCTGTGGGTGAAAATGCCTTGATGAAGTCAGAGGTGAATGGCCAGACTGGTTTGAGCTGACAGAAAGGTAACATTAACTCAAATAACCACTTGTTACAACTGAGGTCTCCAGAAGAGCATGTCTGAACGCACAACTCGTTGAAGCTTGAAGCAGATGGGCAACAGCAGCAGAAGAAACACACCACTGTCACTCCTGTCAGCTGAGAACATGAACATGAGGATACAATTCACACAGGCTCACCAAAACTAGACAATAGAATGGAAAATGGAAAAACGTTGCCTGGTCTGATGAGTCTCAATTTCTGCTGTGACATTCAGATGTTAGGGTACACATTTGGCCTAAACAACATGAAACCATGGACCACAAAGCTTAAATTATCTAAAACTGGTTACTTGTGCATGACAATGAGTTCACTGAACTCAAATGACCTCCACAGTCTCCAGATCTCAATCTGATAGAGCAGCTTTGGGATGTGGTAGAAAGGGAGATTCGCATCATGGATGTGCAGCTGACAAATCATGACAATATGGATCCTAAAGATTTGTTCCAGCACCTTGTTGAATCTATGCCACAAATTATTAAGGCAGTTCAAAAAGGCAAGTCAAAAGGGGGTATACACCGATGCTTGTACAGTCTACAATAGTAACATTCCTATCCACATCAGCTGTGGAAACCAGTGTTATGTGGTCTGTAGAAGATCGAAAAGAGCGAAAGTTTATGACTCCTGTAATTGTAAAGCTATAAATTCTTGAATGCATTTTTTATACTGTTGCTCAGTGTGACTCTGAGGGTGAGGGTATTGACCTGACTGGCCAAGAGCTCCCTCAGACTCTCTCATCTCCTCGTTCATCTTGGCCAAACGTAACCTTAGAGTTGAAGGATAGAAAAACAATATTTAAAGTTAGGATCCATCACACATTTGATTTCTTTGATAAAGAAGCAGGAAGCAGTTTATGGTGTGAGACGTACAGAGTGACAATGTCTGCATTGGCGGCCTCCACTGCAATGGACAGTGGACTTCTGTTATCAGCATCCACAGTGTTTTGTTTTGCCCCTCGTTTTAGGAACAGACATACTTGACTAACACCACATCAACACAGAAAAAACTGTAAGTTATTTTAATAGGATAAAATAAAAACTAAAAACATAGCAAATTAGGGCAGTCAAAAGATTCAATTAATTGATCATATAGTTTTTTATTTGTAGTTTTGTTTTTTTATCTATTTATTTATATTAGAGATGTAAAAAGTACCACTACTTCCAAGATCCATATTAAAAATGTTACTGGGACTAATTTCAGTATCCATGTGCTGTCACTGCAGTCTCAAATGCAATCAAGCCATAATTTTGGCTTGCAAATTTTGCAAAGTTTGAACAGTAAAGTATATATTTGTCATTTATCTATTTAAATAAAAGAGTGTGAAAATTTTTAGTTGAGTGCCTTTAATAAATTTACTGCATTGTCTATGTTGCATCACAATTGTTTTTTTAGCTTTTAAAAAGTTATAGATAGCTAGTTATAGATAATTACCCAGTATGACCCAGTATGGTGGCATGATGCAGTGGTCCTCTACCACGAACGTCCTGCTGGTCCACACTGGCAGCATTTTGAAGTAGGAACTCACATGTGATCATAGAACCCTGGACACACAAATACGTAAATACATATTCAGTAGAAGTTTAAGTTCATTCAAGTGTTTAACAGTACCCTAACCGAACTACTGGATGCATGCCTACAGATCCCTTTAGTCTAAATTATCTTTATGTATTGTCATTTGTCCCCAATTACTGACCCCTTGTACGGCTTGTATTAGTGGAGTCCGATTGCTGTCTTCCCCATTGACCCAGTTGACATCAGCTCCATGAGCCAGTGCCTGCACCATGTCTGTAAGGCTGCAGGCACAGGATGCCCAGTACAGTAGACTACCAGCAGAGGAATCAGTCAGCTCAGAGAACGCAGTAGGACGGTCTGCCTGATTCATGGACATGGGTGGCTCAGACTCTTGGAGCTCTAAAAAACAGTAACACAAAATATTAATGGTATTTTAAAAAGCATTGACTCCGGAAATGTTGCAATGATAGAAAAAAGCATCGACTTTTTGTAATCACATTAGTTGTTCGATTTTTTTTAGAATTTTATATGAACAGAAAAAGGTAGCACTTTATTTTATAGTCAGATAGTCAGTAGGAATGCTAAAAGGAAAAAATGTCATGAAGTAATATCTACAGACGTTAACACCATTACTGCAACAAAAGTATTAAAGGTTAAAAGATTACAAAATGTGAGAAATGAAGTGAAAAACAGTCTGTCGGTGTTGATTAATTTTCAGGAGATCAAATTGCTGTCAGTGCTTCATTAATTGTTTCTATAGTGATATATTTATCTTCAAAGTATTTTTCTGCTGCCCTGATTGATTCTTTTTGTTCTACTATGTTTTGGCTGAGCAGCTAATCACTTCTGTGCAGGCCTTGTTGGCACGACAGCCATCGACACAGATAGAGACACCTGATAGAGTTTGGGTTCTAGCTTGCAAAATATTTAACAGTATTATTGTTTTGACTGCACTGATACTATTGGATAAGAACTGTACTGAGCTGGGCGATGACGTCACTGTTTTCATCACCTTTACGAATCTTTTATTTTGATGAAGAAGATATTGAAAAGATTAAACTTTGCTTGTGCAACTTTGCTTTGGCATTCTGAGGGTTTGAAACGTATGTACTGTGAATTTTAAGCTCACCTGTTTCACTCAGGCTTGAGCTGCAGGGTAGAGGCCAACATCTCTCTGCTCCCATCTGCACTGTTCTGAATCCGCTGTCTCTTACTCCTCACTGCCATTACAAGAACACAATCAAAACATGCATGAGCCATGAGAATATTGCAGCATAAACCTGGCATGCCATAGTGTTGTTACACATTGAACAGGTGGGAAAATAACAAACTTAATTCAAACCATCAAATATGTAATTATAGTCCATGAGCCAGAGGGGTTGATCGGTATCATCAGGGGGACAAATGCTATTATTGTTTTTTGGCAAGGTATACAGCCCTCGTATTAGAAATATCACGTATAGCGGTGCAGGGGTGGTAGCGAAATCACTTTTTCCAGCTCATGAAGTTACTAACCCCCTAAATAAATTGAATTTTAAAAATTGAAATCTGGTCTGGTTTAGGCACATGCTAGGGATATTGTCAATATTCTATATGGTGCTTTATATCATTGGAAAGGGGACCTTTTAGGCTTTCATTTAAGCCCAGTACTGAATCTGTTTGACAAACACAGAGGTCACATGACTTCTTTAAACCAGAAATAACATACATTTTTTTCACAATTTCCGCCTAAACTGTATGCTTTCTTTTTATCCCTGTGGCATGAAAGAACACCAGGGACACAAAACTCAACAACTTCAATACTAAAGGCACCCTAATTACTCAGAAAATGTATAATATACAGTACCCGTCCCATACTATTTATTTGTGAGAGCTTTAAATTAGACTTGTGCAACCAGCACAAAAATAGAGTGTTCAAAATAGAATAGAACCAATAGAATGGACAAATAGAATACCCTCATTAGTCCAGGCCCAAATGGCCCATTTATTCATGTAAGGTTGTAATAAAAAGTAATTGTTTCAATAGTGTTGTCAACATAACACTTGTAAATGGTTAAACAAAATGTTTCTATCAAGTATTTTTATATTCACCCACTTTCAGTTAGAATGTCAGAAAGGAGCTCATGCACGGAATGTTGATGGATTTTGCCAGTTTTGTGAAATTTTGAAGGTTTTGCCAGTTTTGTGAAAAGATTGTTGGTTTGGTTGACTAGTTATAACAACACTACCAACTATGCCATCCTCATCCTTCCATTGAGTTCCAGGGGTATTAAATGTAAGTACAAAACATTTTTTTCTCGTGCTTGTGAATTGGTGGGAATAGTAGCTAATGTAAGCTTGGTATTCAACATATTGCCGTGCTACTTAGTGCGGCTGGCTACGCAATACTTGTTCCCTTACACTCAGAGAACCGAGGTTACGTTAGTAACCAAGTATGTTCCCTTTCGAGAACGACAATTTCGTATTGCGTAGCTATACACAGTGGGGACGCCATGCAAAACACTGCACTGAGTAGCTGGTTGAAACAGCAGCTCTAGAACTCTGAGCTTACAGAGCCAGCCAGAAAGCACTGTATAAGAATAAGACCAACACTGTTGGGCCTCATAATATACCTTTCTATAACGTAATGTTCAAACATTCTTTTTTTTTAATCCCCTAACATAAGACCAGACACAGTCAGGTCTTAAAAATAAAGGGAATGATAACCGGCCAGAGGCGGGTTTTATAATGAATGAATTAATGTGTGGGTTGTGTTGTCTTACATAAATCGCCAGGGCGGCGTTAGGTTGGGCAGCCTGTGCAACCCTGGTGGGATATCTCCTTATTTGGGCACAAACCAATCTGAGCTCCCTGAGAGCAGCACATATCTCTGCTTTTCGAGAAGAACACTGTGCAATGAATGTTGTTCTTCAAGGCTAAGAGCTCGGACTTCTGGCCTCACCAAACACTTTCCATATCAGCTGTGCCGTCTGAGGATTCAGGGACCACTCACTTAGGGAGTGTTGCCCCGTGACATCATATCCGCACCCGTGTTAGAGGATGCCTGGGATATGTGGTGCTCTCAGGGAGCTCAGATTGGTTTGTGCCCAAATGCTTAACCAGAGGCCCGAGACAGGCTTGCCTTCATGTAACACTCCCCAACCTTGGTTGGATGCGTCTGTGAAACCCATCTTCCAAGGGGACATCAAACCCAAACTCACGCCCTTACAGATACCAGTCTTGAGCCAGCCAGGAAATCAGTGTCCGAAGACAACCGTGATTCACTGTGCACTAATAGGCTGCCTGACCACCACAAGCAGGCTGGCATACGGTGCTTGAGCCAGTCCCAAACGGAGAAGTCTGAAATGAAAAGTCTCTGAAACTTTTTTAGGCGTGAGCGTTCGCCTGCCCTGAAAGAGGCTGCAAGCTTTTGAAGTATGAGAACACGTGCTCTGTTCACTGAGGCGCGCTCTCATAGTCATTGAGTCGATAACTGTGCCCAGAAAGATCTCAGCTCTGGCAGGGATTCAGTTTGCTCTAGGATAGATTGATTCTGAGACCCAGACACTGCAAATGGTTCAGATATGGTTGTGAACTGTTACACCACAAATACCTGTGGTGTAACAGTTCGGTTTCTTGACTGAGACAGAATCAGCCAATTGTCGAGATAATTCAGCAACGCGCACCCCTGAAAACTCATGAAATACTCTTTTTGTGCTTTATTTGGGCTCGCCATGAAAATGGCATTTGTTTGCAAAGGCATGCGCAGTGCAGCGAGTCCCTTGAGTACTAAAGTTGTTGAGTTTGTGTGTCCCTGGTGTTCTTTTCATGCCACAGGGATAAAAGAAAGCATACAGTTTAGGTGGTAATTGTTAAAAAATGTTATTTCTGGTTTAAAGAAGTCATTTCAACGATACCAAGCACAATATTATAGAATATTGACAATATCCCTAACATGTGCCTAAACCAGATATACACCACATTTCAAAAACAGAATTTATTTTAGGGGGTTAGTAACTTCATGAGCTGAAAAAAAGTGATTTCGCTACCACCCCTGCACTGCTATCGTGATATTTTGGTAACACTTCCTTTTACAGAACAGTACTTACAGTGTACTTACAGTGTACTTACCTAGAAAATACTGGCTAATATAAGGTAAGTACATGGAACAGGGGTAGGTTTAGGGGTAGGTTCAGGGTTAGTACTATTTATTACCCAAGTAATTGTTACTAAAACAAGTACATAGTATTTACATAGGTAACTGGACTGTAAAAGCCAAAAGCCAAATTTGGGGCCCTGGCTCATGGACTATTAGTACCTATCTGGCTCCAAAAAAAGGAAAACATAATAGACATAAGAGACAGACAGCACAGATTCATGGAATATGGCACTTACAGCTTTGCAACTTTGAGGATGTATCAGAAGTAGGAAAAAGAGAATCAAGTTCATCGGGGCAGAACAGCGAATCACGACGTACCTCCTGACCACTAATGGAAGCTGTTCACAGTAGAGAGAAAACAAAGAAGCATTAGTTTTCAGTCCAAAAACAAAAAAACAAACAAACAAAAAAAAAAACACCTGGCTGAAAGATACCACTGATTTCAGAGAGTATTCTGTCTTTGATCTGCAGTCTCACAGCACTCACCTGAGGTACAGGAGGCAGTTCGGAGTTTGGGTGTGGGAGGGGGAGGCCGCGGGGGAAGAAAATCCATGTTTCCCTTTAGACGTTTGTCAAGTTTTCTAAACGTCATGATCTTTTCCTTCTGCTCCTGGGCTGTAGGTTTCAGGACAAACCTCTTTCCTACATACTTAGCACGGATGAAGGCTTCGCATCTCCTGTCTTGGATTGTACAGAACAGAAATGCAAACAAGTATTAAGAATATTTATTACACTTTATGTAGATATGGTGACTGTAGAGGCCAATAAAGTGGCTGGTATTTTTAAATAATCATGTTACACAGTGAATTTATTACAGATGATTCTGGAAAATAAATCTCCACCAATCAGAATGGAAATAAGCAAATTGTGTCTAAAAGAACTCCTAGTACCGCCCACTCCCATGCAGCACTGAGAATCAGAATCTTATGCTGTTAAACTACTTAAATATTTGTATATTTGCAATAAACTTTTTTTAACTTTATTGTGTATAAACACAAAAGAAATAAAAATTAAAAGAAATATAAGAAATAAAAAAAGAGACATGAACATTGTCCTGAGACTGGGCTTCATATATTATTTACAATCAACAACATAAACAATTTAAGACATAAGCTTATGTCCTATTTCAAAAGTCAATAACAAGGAAAACACCTAATCTTCTTTCAAAAACTGAGGTTTTTAATTGTAGTTTGTGCTGTCAACCGCTCCATTAAATAAACGAATCGGTTACCTAACGTAACCCTCGGTTCCTCCCAGATCTGAGGAATTAGATATTGCGTAAGCTAGCTTACGCTACGGGAAAGATTCTTCTTTGCCGAACAATTGAAGCCAAAAATTTTTATAATTTGTAATCATTGTCAACGCACTTCTCAGGTGCAGGACCTAGAGCGGGCTAACTAGCAGGCTCATTGGTTCGTTTCTGGGAAGTGCTCAAACCAATCGGAGAGCGGCGCTGAACCCGCGCCCAATGAGCGGACGACGCTCGCTTATTACGTCAAAGCCCGCCGAAAGGGGCGTGGCTTGAGTGTATATAAGCACTCTCCGTGGTTTGGAACAACGATTTATAGTGATGAAGCGAATCGCTGTTAGAGCGGGCACGGCCGGGAACGCAATACTCGTTCCCTCATCTAGAGAGAACCGAGGTTACGTCAGGTAACCGATTTCGTTCTCTTACGAGAGGTTCTCTCGTATCGCGTAAGCCAGCTTGACGCTGACGGGAACCCCTGGTCAACGCCCGTGCTCCGGTCAGTTCACCACAAGCATCCCCGGGAGGGTGGAGGGAGCAACAGTGGAGAATAATAATAAAGGGCAGACGCCGTTCATGTGAGAATATGAAGCCTATAGGCGGCCGGCACAGCTGGGCCATAGTATAGGAAGTTTCCATAGAATGGAGGGGAAGATCAAGGGGCTAAGCCGGTCGAAGGATTCCCCATAAAGCGTGGCTACACGCTGCGCGGGTTAGACCGCTGAGTAATCTTAGCCTGTAAGGCCGGTACTTCCAAGTTATAAAATCTGATAAAGGTGGACGGGAAGCCCAGCCCGCGGCCACACAGATATCATGAATAGAATGAATACACACAGGACCAAGCCCACCAGGAGGCCATGCCTCGAGTGGAGTGAGCCCTGACGTCGAGCGGGCAAGGCAGCATTCTTTAAGCCGCATAGGCGGAGGCGATCAGCGTCTACTATCCATCTGGATAGTGTTTGTTTAGAAGCGGCCAAGCCTTTTGTGCGTCCCCCAAACGCCACAAACAGCTGCTCAGACCGTCTGAACGTGGCAGCGCGTGTAATGTACGCTCTCAGCGCCCGGACCGGGCAGAGGAGGTTGGCATTGGGCTCGCTATCAGAGGTGGGCAGAGCCGATAAGGATATCACCTGTGCTCTAAATGGGGTGCCAATCGCCTTAGGCACATATCCGTGTTCTGGGGTTCTGAGAATGACGACGGAGTCGTTAGGGCCAAACTCGAGACACGACGCGTTCGAAGAGAGCGCGTGAATGTCGCCCACTCGTTAACTGAGGCAAGAGCGGTCAGAAAAACGGCTTTTAGGGAGAGATATTTGAGGTCAATAGACTCGAGCGGTTCGAAAGGGGGGCTTTTCAAGGCCTCGAGGACTATTGAGAGGTCCCAAACCGGCACCGAGGGGGCGAGGGGGTTCATCCTCCTGGCTCCCCTGAGGAAGCGGATAACCAGCTCGCTCTTTGCCAATAGACTGGGCGCTGTCGGGGACCAACGAAGGCCGCGACGGCTGGCCACATAAACCTTCAGGGTGGATGGGTTCTGCCCTTGTCCAGCATACTCTGAAGGAAGGAGAGCAAAGAGGAGACCTCACACTTAAGGGGTCCAAATCTTCGGTGCACCATTTTGAAAATACAGACCATTTAGCCGCATAGAGCTTTCTGCAGATGCCGCCTTAGCGTGTTTGATCGTGATTCAAGACTCCCTCTGGCAAATCAACGTGTAATCGTTGGTCACCCATGCATGGAGCGCCCAGCGCTGCGGGTGGGGATGCCAGATTGTGCCGCGGGCTTGAGAGAGGAGATCTGCTCTGACCGGCATGGGCCACTGGGGCTGTCTGAGACAGCTGTGTGAGCTCCGGGTACCAAATCTGATCTCCCAACGCGGGGCTATGAGGAGCACCGGGCTGCGAAATTCCTGATTCTCTGAATGACCTGCGGTAGGCAGGGAGATGGGAGGGAAGGCATAGAGCGGGCGGTATGGCCATCTCTAGCGCTGAACGCGTCCTCGTTCTTCAGAGAATATCGGACAGTGCGAGTTCTCTTCTGTCGCAAGAGATTCTATCTCTGCTCTGCCAAAGAGGCGCCACAGTGACTGGACTGTAGAGGGTTCAGGGACCATTCTCCTGGAGAGAGAAGGTTCCTGGATAGAATGTCTGGACCGTCGTTCAGGTGTCCTGGGGACATGCGTCGCTCTGAGCGAGAGCAGATGACTCTGGGACCAGACTAGAATGCTGGCGGTGTCAGCAGGAAGAGATTCCCTGGCATCTGACCCTCGCCTGACGGTCCATGTAGGATACCACTGTCATGTTGTCTGAACGAATCAGGACGTGGTGACCCTGGATGCGCGGGAGGAACTTGCAACAGTGCATACTTCGACCGCGAGCATCTCGAGACAGTTTATGTGAAATGGGGTCTCCCAATCTGACCATCGGCCAGAGGCCGGTGAGCCTCGCAGACCGCACCCAGCCTGTGTCTGGATGCGTCTGTCGAGATCACCTTCTGGTGAGAGAAAGTCTCCATCGTGACGCCGCTGTTGAAACCAATCGGTCACCGTCCAAGGCTGTAGTGCAGAAATGCATGCCTGAGTGACTCTGATTAGCTGGCGGCCCGTGGTCCACCTCGCGGGGTACACGTGTCTTTAGCCAGAATTGTAGGGGGCGCATATGTAAAAGACCTAGCTGTAGCGCGGCTGCAGCTGAGTGCCATGTGCACCCAGCATTCTCCGAAAAGTTTTCACTCGTAACCGGGTATTCATCTGGAACGAAGCGGCTGAAACGCTGCAAGCGGCGTGGTGCGCCTGAGCGGATAAGCGTGCTTTCATAGTGGGTAGAGTCCAGGTCATCCCCAGAAACGACATAGTTCTGACTGGGCTGGGAGAACGCTCTTTGTCCAGTTGACAGAGAGGCCCAGCGTTTCCAGATGAGCGAGAAGAGCTGTACGGTGCGACAGAAGCTCTGTTTTGGAACGTGCTAGTATCAGCCAATCGTCCAAATAATTCAAATGCGCATCCCTGGGTTCGAAGGCGAGCGCTGTGCCCATACATTTCGTGAACGTGCGTGGCGCTAAGGAAAGGCCGAACGGGAGAACTGCGCATCCATAAACCTGGCCCTCGAAGGTCGAAAGCGCAAAACTGCCTGTGACGAGGTGTATTTGAATCTGAAAATAAGCGTCTTTCAGATCTAGGGAGATGAACCAATCCCCCTGGCGTACATGTGCGAGGCAGTTTCCTGACCGTCAGCATTCTGAATGATCTCGTCATGAGAGCTTTGTTCAGAAATCTGAGGTCTAGAATCGGCCTGAGGCCGCCGTCCTTCTGGGGACCAGAAAATAACGGCCGCAAACCCCGGCTCCGGTTATGGGTGGAGGGACTCCTCATCGCGCCTTTTGTTAACAGTTTCGATATTTCTGTGCGGAGCGTGCTCGCGCAGCTGGGCTGACCACAGAAAGGGGCCGGGCGCGGGAACGCGGCGGGCGCGGCGAAACTGTAACTGGTAGCCGTCTTTTATAATGCTTAGTACCCACGGGGATATGCCGGGAATGGCTTCCCACGCTTCTGAAGCATAATGCTAGAGGCTGAATGGTCGTGCTGTCCCGGTTGCTGCATGGAACGGGCTGGACACTGTGTGTGTGCTCGTGTAAACTGTGTGTGGCAACTGGGATTTGCACTCAGAGAGGAGCTTATGGCCCGTGAGACAGAGCGAGCAGAGGGGACACGCGCTGCTTGAGGGCGTGCTTATGCTTTCTGTGATCCCAGCGTGACGGAGGCCGCTGAGTGGGAGTGAGCTCTGTGGGGCACGGGAGAAGTGTGAGTGAACACGTGCTTGTGGTCACATTTTTTACACTTGAGGCTTTTATGCTCTTTTTGTGAACTCTCTGGTAGCCGTGAAACGGCTGTTTGTCGCTCGCAGCCGGGTCGAGTCACCGGCTTGTTCTCGGCGAGATTCGCTGCTGCAGTCGGCGAAGGTTCGGGGACTGAACAGAGGATGAAACTTTGACGCGGTCCGGCCGCCGGCGGAAGAAGCCGTCTTTTCCCCAGAAGTGCTAGGCGGACTTCTGCTGATCAGGCTTCAGCGTGACCTTGGGGGCGGGCGCTTGGGGAGCCTGTCTGCGTCGGCTGTCGGAGCGAGAGCGAGGGCGAGGGCGGCCGCTCTGCCTGTGCTGGGGATGGGCCTGAGCTTGCTGCGGGCGGCGTTGGTTGAGGCGTTCTGGCAGGGGGCTCACGAGAGCGGCCTGGCAGAAGTGCTCAACCGCGGCGAGGCAGGAACAAATTCATGGCCTGGGTGGCTTTCTGGACCTCAGAAAGCGCTCGATCGATGCCCGCTGACGGCAGATCCGAAGAGGCCAGAGGGTGAGACGGGCGCGTTGAGGAAGACGGAGCGCTCAGCTTCGCTCATGTCCGTGAGCGCTGAGCCACAAAGTGTCTCTCGGCGACACAGAGGATGGCCATGCATCTTCCCAGCGCTTGAGCGGCAGCTTTGGTGGCGCGAAGGGAGAGGTCCGTAGCGCATCTTAAGTCGTTGAGCGCACGGCCGTCGATTTCTCTCATTCTGCGCTATGTCACTCAACAGGTCGGATTGCAGCACCTGGAGAACCGACATGGAGTGCAGCGCTGCAGCGGCCTGGCCAGCGGCTGCATAGGCGCGGGTGTGGAAGGTAGAGGACGCTCTGCAAGCTTTAGAAGGAAGCTTAGGGGAGGATCGCCATCCAGCGGAGGGCGAGCACAAGTGAGCGGCGACCAGATCTTCGACGGGCGGCATCGCTGTACAGCCCTTCTCGGTGGCTCCGTCCACCGAGCGCAGCGAGGCGGAGACATCAGGGCGGGACCTAGCCGAGAGAGGAGCTTTCCATCGATCTCAGTGAGCTCGGCGTGGAGCTCAGGCAGGAAAGGAGCGGACCGGGTGCCAGCGGGAGCGGGGCGCCGGTGCAGGTACTTTCCATCCATCCGGTTCGGTGGCAACTCGGGTGGTGGTGACCAGTCGAGGCCCAGACGCTCGACGGCAAGAGTCAGGAGGCGCATTAGGTCCTCTTCGATGCCGGAGCGGGTCCCCGCGGAGCATGACGCCGAAGAGCCCAGTGAAGACCATTCGTCGCTGTTAGAAGCGTGCAACGAAGGCGACTCTTTCTTCCCTCAGAGTCGAGGGACGCTGCAGAGCGGCCACTCGGCGGCAATGGGGGGTCCAGCTCGGGTGGAGAAAGAGAGCGGTCGGGGGCGGCGGCTGCGGCGCAGCCATCGCAGGTTCCGGCGGCCTCTGAGAGCGGCGCTTCTTCTTCCGCGGAGAAGTCAGAGGCGGCGCGGCTTGGGCGGATTTAACGATGAGGAGCTCTTGCCCGCAGGGAAGACATAGTCATCGCCTCGCAGAGAGAACATCCTCCATCGGCGAGGGCGAGTTCCGCATGTTCAAGCCCGAGACAGAGAGGGCAGATGAGGTGGCGGTCTCCGTCTTCGAGCGGTGCGCTGGCATGAGCCGCAGGAAATGCGAGACATCTTTAAAGACGCTCACGCTCTTTTGTGAAGGAGCAAGTGGAAGTCGTCGGACGGCGCTGAGCTCGCTGAGGCGGCTGAAGGTGGCAGAGGCCGGGTTCTTCAGGCTTCTTGCTTGCTAGAAGGTGCCTTGTCACGACGACGGCTTCAGTCTTGCAACGGCAGGCGATTAGATCGCTGAATCAAAATGAATCGTTGTTCCAAACCACGGAGAGTGCTTATATACACTCAAGCCACGCCCCTTTCGGCGGGCTTTGACGTAATAAGCGAGCGTCGTCCGCTCATTGGGCGCGGGTTCAGCGCCGCTCTCCGATCGGTTTGAGCACTTCCCAGAAACGAACCAATGAGCCTGCTAGTTAGCCCGCTCTAGGTCCTGCACCTGAGAAGTGCGTTGACAATGATTACAAATTATAAAATTTTTTGAGGCTTCAATTGTTCGGCAAAGAAGAAATCTTTCCCTGGAGCCGTAAGCTAGCTTACGCAGATACGAGAGAACCTCTCGGAAGAGAACTTGTCTTATCTTTTGTATCCATTGAGTAGCAGTGGGTGGCTAAGGTTTTAACCAACAGATTGTTATCATTTTCCTTGCCATCATTAAGAGGAGATGGAGAAGAAATGCTTGGTCTTGAGAAAAATTGTCTGGAAATATATCCAGTAAAAATGTTTGGGAGTCAAAAGAGATGTTCACTTTTAATAGATTTTCCAAAATGTCCTTAATGTCCTTCCAAAAGTTATGTATGATGGGACAGTCTCAAAAGATGTGAGTTTGATCACCAACCAAACCAGTTTCTCCAACATTTGTCATTCATAATACTCTTGGTGAGGAAAGATTTTAATGGGGTCCGGAAAAATCTAATCTTTGTCTTCCAATCAAACTCCCTCCAAACCTGACTGCCCACACCCTTATGACATCCAGAGCAAATGTCAACTCAAACATCGTCATCAAAGGAAACATTCAGCTCCAATTTCCATTGTTGTTTTATGTGTTGTGTATTATCTGACATGTCAATCAACAATTTTTTGTACATCAAAGACATTTGTTTTCTTCATTACAGCACCATTTTCAATCAACTTAATAAAATGCTTCTCTATATTTTGTAGGCTCTCTTCTGATTATTTCCCAATCATTATGTTTTGTTGCATAGCTCAAGTTAACCTCAAGTTAACCTCCTAATTTATATAATCAACCTCCATTGATTATATAAATCACTGGAGGTTAACTTGAATTTTGCTCTTAATTGGGAAAAGGTTTTAATTACATTTCTATCAAACAATTGATCCATTGCGAAGAGACCCCTCTCAGCCCATCTCTGAAAGCTGCTGTTGTCTGATAAAGATGGAAAGGAACTCAATATTTCCATTAATAGTTATAGCTCGATTATTAAGCAGTCTTTCCCTTTAACTGCTTTTGGACCTTATTCCAAATCTTTAAAGTATGTTTGACCCATACATTTGTAATTTTTATTTTTTTTCTGAGATTGCAGGTTGAGAAATGGGAGTTGAGAGAGAGAGACTTCTGACACAGAATACTCTGCCATAGAGACCCACTGTGACTCTGTGAATAATGAATGATCCATGCCACCATAGCTTATTTAGGCAGCCCAATAGTAGCATTTGAAATTTGGTAAATTTAAGCCCCCCTTTTCCTTAGCGGACATAAAAATTAAGGCGCACTCTCGGTAGTCTTGGGAGTAAGAATTAATCCAAGATATCTAAACCCCTGCTACGAGTGTCTGAATGAGACAATATTATCCAACTGCGATGGCCAAGTCCCAACAATCATTAAGGCTTCAGATTTATTTGTGTTAATTTTATAACCTATCGATACTATACTCCTTAAGGCTGTGAAGCAAGGCTGGAACAGAAGTGATAGGGTTTTCCAGGAATACAAAATATCGTCAGCAAAAAGTGACAATTTATGCTGAACGTGATTCATCTCTTGTTCTCTGTATGAGAGGATTGGAT
Source organism: Hybognathus amarus (assembly GCA_030378365.1). NCBI lineage: Eukaryota > Metazoa > Chordata > Actinopteri > Cypriniformes > Leuciscidae > Hybognathus > Hybognathus amarus. The sequence continues at coordinate 83,790 of JAQIUQ010000356.1, forward strand.
CTAATCAATTTGGCTAACGGCTCTATACTCAAAGCAAATAGTAAGGATGACAGAACTTCACCCTGCCCAGTGCCGCGTCCCAGTTTTAAAAAATTGGAGCAGTGCCCATTGACCCTTACACGTGACTTTGGGCTTTTATAAAAAGTTTGGACCATTTATAAACGTCTCATTAAATCCCATGTGCCTCAATGTCTGTTGTAGGAACCCCCAGTCCACCCAATCAAACGCCTTCTCAGCATCCAAGCTGATGAGCATTGATGGGATGTTCCTTTTCTGTGCCACTATTTGGAGGTTTAAAGGGGGGGGGGGGTGCAATATAACATGTATTCTTGTTTTTTATTTTTTTATTTAAAATGATTAAGTCTTAGCCTACTTACAGGTTGTGGCTCAACAACTGCTGCCTCATGGTTTTAAAGTTGGATCTGCTTCATGTTTTAGTAAGTTTCTTGTTGAAAACGGCATTACTCGTGGAGATTCTGGAAGTAAATACTCGTGGAGATTCTGGAAGTAAACACTCGTAGAGATTCTGGAGGTCTCCGAAAATGCGCAGCACAGAGAGCTAGATTACGATCGTCACTTTCAGGAACATAATCAAACATAAATTGTATCCATTGTTGAGGAAGAATAGCGTCCGTGGGAAGTCCGAGCACAGAGGACCTGGACAGCTGCGTGAACACAACTCACTTGACGAGGAGCTGCTGAATATGCGCACATGCACTGTTTTGCATTTTCCAGAGGGAGTGGTTGATGCAAATGTGTAGGTTAGTGACGTACCATAACCTAGCTGTAGTCCCAATTTGAATCGTTTTTGTAGGCAATTATACTTCCTGATTTTTGGAAGACGATATCTCTGCTTACTCTAAACTTTCAGCCCTGCAACTTTGCAGATACTGTTCATGCACCAACAGCAACATTACACACTATTTAAAATCAAAAAAGTGAAATCACAGTCAACCCCCCCTTTAAAGCTCTTCAAACATTATCAGTCCCCTGTCTATGGCGATAAAGCCAGTCTGATCGGGTTTCACTAGTTTTTTTAATATGTTTTTCTATTCTGTTTGCAATGATGGCAGTAAGTATCTTTAAATCAACACAGAGGAGGCTGATGGGACGATAAGACATGCACAGAGTAGGGTCTTTACCATCTTTATGAATGACACTAATAATCGCTTCGGACCATGACTGAGGAGGATCCCCCTCTGAGAGTGCATAATTATAAACTTTATCTAAAAGAGACGTAAGCTCTTTTTCAAAATATTTTATAATATTCACCTGGGAAGGCCATCCACTCCTGGAGATTTGTTATTTTTAAAGGGGTGATGAACTGAGAAATCAAATTTTCCTTGAGCTTTGACATCTAAGAGGTTATCATATTATAAGAATATCCTGTAAGTTTCAGAACTGAAAACGTCCTTGTTAGTCCAATAAAAGCTTTTATTGACACCAGCCTCAACAAACGACTCGTTTTTAAAAGTGGGAAATATGACGTCAAAGTTGTTAAAACACCACCCCCGCAGAAGAAGATCAACACCTGCTTTATCACGGCTGGTTTAGCCACGCCCACCCATTCACGCATTACACGCATAAATAAGTAGCCTAACATACATGCCTACCTCGTGATGACAAACCGGATCCAGCTACTGAGCAATACAGAATATTGTGCAGTGCCTGGTTGTGGAAGACAGTCGCTGCATAAGCTTCCTGTGGATTCCAATAGGACTGCATGGATAAACTTTATTTTTAATGACGTTCCAGCTGATGAGGGTAAAACATCGTCATCTGTTCGCTTCATTTCACTGAGGATTGTTTTGTAAACAAGACTAGATTTGCAGACCGATTAAGAGTAAAGAACGGTGCTGTGCCATCTATATTGGATCTGACAGGAATTGTACAACACACGGACTCTTGGTCGAACATGTATGGGCGAATCCGGTTGCCATTTGACAACATTGGAAGTTTTTGAGTTAAACTCATTATAATATGCAAAACTGTTATCCACTCACAGCAGTGGGCATTTATTTCCAAGTCTTCAGTGCGACACGCCCATAAAAACCGAACCGTTTTTTCAGGTAGGCTCACAACTTGGGTACAAAATAGCCTATTTCCTATTCATTTTGATGTTTTTGAATGCAAAAACCAAGCTAACTTCATAAATTGACCTCAGACAACAATATAATAAAATTTAAAAAGCCAGTTCATGACCCCTTTAAGTTTTAAAATGCTGTTTTTTATTTCCTCTGTTGTAATTGGGCGTGTCAATAGATCGGCTTCCTCCTCAGTCAATTTGGTAAGGTTTTTTCCCTCTTATTTTGTTTTTATTCTGTTTTCCCCCTTATTTTGACATCTTCCTTACACTTCTTGGTAATAAGTGGCAAACGCCTTTGCCACATCCTTGGGTTGTGATAGCATTTCCCCAGAATTTGGACACCTAATTTCTATGGACAACTCTGCTTGATTGTGCTTTTCGCAGCTGAAATGTTAACAGTCTGCTTACCCTGTAACCAAACTCATAATACTTTTGATTTGCGAATTGAATCTGCTCCTCTGCTTTATAAGTTAATAAGTCATTTAGTTGCTTCCTTTTCTTTCAACATATAAGGTATATCATTTTTTTTTGTAGTGTTTGGTATTCTTTCTCTAATTGTCTAATTTTATTTTCCAGTCTTCTGCAAGCCTCTCACTTTTTAATCTTGATGAAATCGCAATAATGTTTCCTCTCAGGACACATTTGGCTCCATCCCATAATACTGATGGACTTACGGTCTCATTGTCATTTAATTGAATATACTCTAATAACACTTTCCTAATTTGTTGTTGAATCACTTCGTTATTTAGAATAGATACATTTGCTCTCCAGTACTTAAAATTATAATTTGGACAGAGCTTTAATGTCAAAGAGACTGGAGCGTGATCTGAGATGGTAATTGCTTCAATATTACACTGGGTCACTCTATAGGAATCTACACCAGTCATCAAAAACATATCTAATCTTGAGTGACTACAGTGAATATTTGAGAAAAAAGTAAAATATTTTTCCTTGGGATGTAGGCAACACCAAACATCTATCAAACCCAGCTCATCCATTAGTGAACAAAGAGTTAAAGACTTCCTGGTCCTTGGACCAAAGTCAGCAGGGAGCCTATCTACCGATGCTCTCAGAACAGTTAAAATCTTCCCTATAAGAATAATCCCTTCAGCTTTGTCTGCTATCAATGATGCAATATTTTTAAAGAAAATAGGACAATCCTCATTTGGAGCATACAAATTTACTAAAGTAATTTTAATGCCCCCTATACATCCAATCACCATCAGAAACCTCCCCTCGTCATTGAAAGTTTTCTCATGGCAAAAATACACTGACTTGTTAAAGAGAATAGCAACTCCGCTTTTCCTCCCAGTTTGATGTGAGGGGCTATATTGCTGGTCTACCCACTCTCTTCTCAGCTTCATCTGCTCCTTATCTAGAGATGCGTTTCCTGTAGCATTGCTATGGCACATTTAAATTTTTTTTAAATGATTCAGAACTTTTTTCTTTTTAATTGGACAACCTAAGCCTTTAACATTATAAGTAACACATATTAGATTATCCATCCGTTATTATGTTGTATATTCAACTACTATAACCCCTTCTTGAATCTCACATAAATCACCATAAAAAGAATTATTGCAGAAAATAACAGTATAATGGCCCATTAAAGGTCTCAGGACAAAAATAACATTTGCACATGAACATATAACTAACAAATTGAACAAGTAGGCATCCACTCGACTGGATCAAATATAAATCTTTTGACTAGTTCTCGAATCTGAATGACCCAGTCACCGGTGTAACTTGGACGGAGGTTGGTGACTGGTCCTCCGCGGAAAAAAACATGCCATGTGCGGTTTTGCTGTCGCTCCCAGAGTGTTTTCGTTTGTGACTTAGATGTGGATAGGTGGTCCTCCACTTAGTGGTTCTCGCGTCACGTCCAAATTGGAAATCTTCACTTTTCTTCTCCCTAACCATACTGGTTTAGTTAGATAGCTGAACTCGGCAAAGGTATACTAGTTATCAGCGTTGAAAAAGGCTTTAATTTCTGCGCAGGCGAGTGTCGCAGGACCTCTGTTGACCTTCCCGCTGTATTCCACCCGTCTCGGCACAACTCCGTCCCCAGTCGCTCCCTCTCGTCTACTCGTGTGTGCACTCCCAAATCCTCAAGTACCAGCACCGCGTCTGTCAATGTTGGGTAGGTCTTCATGCCATCCTCCATAAAAACAGTGAAGGGAAAACACGCACTGCCTCATGCACCAGCGCCCTTTTCTTCTGCAAATCGGGGAGAGAAGTCGTGATCAGAGTAGATCTGTTCTCCTTCGTGCATGACTTTTTTCTGCTAGCAGGCCTGTCTTAGAATTATTTTTTTTACTGAGAAGTCCAAAAACCTAACGACAAGAGAATGAGGGGCTGCTTCAGGATTCTTGGGCTTGGCAGTGAGCGCTTGGTGTGCCCTTTCGGGAGGAAGTCGAAGAGCAGATTTAAGCAAATAATGTACAAAAAGCTTGACATCTCTTCCCTTGCTCCCTTAATCCACTTTATAAATGATCAGGTTGTTTCGCCTTAGACGTTTTTGCATATCTTCACATTCGTGCATTCAAATCCCTTTCTCGGTGCAGTAAATAACGTAGCAGTGTCTTAATTAGCACTTATACGGTCCTCCGCCTCTGTGGTTCTCTTTTGCTGCTCAGTAAGTTCTCCTTTCAGTTCAGCGAAAGACGATTTCCAGCCGTGTTAAAGATAGTTGGGTTTAAGTGTGCCTATCTTGATTGTCTTTCCTCATTTTCTCAAGCTCAGCCAGTATTTTTGACTTGAAGTCACACATACTAGAATCTGATTGCGCACTCTTTGCTTGTAGCAGTTAGCTGCTTTAAGTTTTTTTTTCCTTTTTCCTCAGTTGAGTCCTGTTTAAATTGTCCTCTGCCTCTAGTTGTCGACATGTTGAATTTGTTAAAAATCACAAAGTTTTATGCTGGTTTTGTTAGGAAATTATTAAAATTTTGGACGAAGCGAGTCCCCCAGGCTGCTGTCAACATGGCGTGCCACTGTAAGTCTCCTACAATAAACTTTTAATATGATTCATGGAACCCTTGCAATGTGTTCAAATGGAACATGCTAAGCCCTATATCAATGTAGAATTTACTTTTCCAATCATCCCGAAGCAATTCGTCAAGATTTCTACAAAATATTAATTTATGATGACTTTGCTCACTGGAAAGGCATTGGATTTGGTTCCGGCTATGTGGGACAATGGTATACTTCTTTTAAAATATTTTGCTCAGCAAATTAAAGATGTCTTTCAATATTCTGCATAAGGACAGGGTATCTCTGTATAGTTATCTGTACTATATGCCAAGGTAGAAAACTAGCTGGCCACAGTGGGAGGAATGTTGTGGCACTTAAAACAAGTGAGTTAGCATTCAAAGATGAAACCATGGACTTATCACAGTTTATCACCACTGTGATAAGTTAAACCACAGTTTAACTTATCACAGTTAAACTGTGTTATACTACAGGGCTGTTGAATGCTTGATTCTGATTGGTTGAGAACGTTCTAAAGGTGTGCAATTATTTTCAGGGAAACGCACGGCTAAAGTAGTTTCAGGCAAGTTTGAACCGCATTACAGTTCCATATCACTGCGCATAGTTAACGGAAAATAGGATTCAATTCATAACAAGAGAAGACATGCAGCCCCATGCGCTTGATCTGAAATATTTGATGTCTAACTTCACAATCAACTGACACATACAGTTTAATTTGAATAAATAAAGTATATTCCTATCTATAATAGACTAAATAGAAAATTAAACTGAATATATAAATACATTAATAGTCCTGCTGCACGGATTTTTTGTAGTTATTCCAGATAATATAACAAATAAATAATTACTGATAGGCTTACTTGTTAAAAGGACTTTGTGTTTTTCATTTATTGGGTTATCTACTGTCAATTATAGAAAACAATAATGAACGAATTAATTAAAACAAAGTTAATAAATAAATAAATAATAATATTAATATTGACGCACATGCTTTTCTGTCTCATTATTTCAACGTCTCTCTCTCTCTCTCTCTCTCTCTCTCTCTCTCTCTCTCTCTCTCTCTCTCTCTCTCTCTCTCTCTCTCTCTCTAATAACTGCATTAATAACTGCATTAAGCCGTGACAGACTAGTTTAGGCCTACGCCAGTTATGAATAATACTTTTGACTGATCAAGCCCAAACGCGCGCTCAGTCTGTGTTCACTCAGATGGTAAGACCTGCTACTACAGTCGATGGAAACAGTCGGTCTTCGAATATTTCAGCGAATTGTAAGTGTGTCCCCCATCATTACATTAGTCTGCTATCAGTGACTCAAACCTCCGTTACTACTACCTCTAAAATGACGTTTTGGAATTAGCAACGGAGGCATGGGATTAGATGCGTAAGAAATTAGTCCTACATACAAGAGCGCTTTAATGTTAAAACTTGACAAACGTCTTGATATGAATCGTTTGAACAATGTTTTGAGGTGTAGAAACTGTAGTATAAGCGGAAAATTCACTTCAGGCCGTTCAATTATTGAAAATAATGCACATCTGAGGTTTAACGGCCACTCCGCTTCTGCCGTGACCGCATTACCACCTCGGGTGTGCATTATTTTTCTAATAATTCAACGGCCTGTCGTCAATTATTCCTTACATAAGTAACTGTGATAAACTTATCACAGTTTATCACTTTATCACCGCTATTAAATAAGATAATCTCATTCTGTAACAACCTCCACTCCAAACAAACCAAAATGGCTTCTTGTTCCAGCTGAAGCTGCTGCTCTCTCAATGCCCCAGTCCACAGAACCCATGCAAATCAGCTATACTAGACAGTCACCAGAAGAACAACATCATCGTCTACATGAGCACCTATGCTTTTACTGCTGCCAACTCAAACATCATAGCAATATCTGTCCCAACAAAGCCAACAACACCTCAAAGAAAACTGAGACATTAACATTTCCTTTCTGCCCTTTGTCAATATTTGGGTTCGTGTACTTTGCTGTCCAATTGGCATTCTTTCGCTTTTCCTTTTCGTTTTGAAAGGAAAAAAAAACAAAAAACGGCCCATTTTTCGTTTTATCGCCAGTGAATAATTATGCGACATGGCTCAGCTTGTCCGTCTAACTACGGCTCTTTGTACACAGCAAAAACTGTTAAATTAACACTCTTGGGAGTATATGAGTCCACACTCAAATCCACAATGTGTCTGTGTAAAATTATGTTGTGAATAAATAACAATGAATTGTTGTACCAGCAATATTTCCAAGTTTTGTTTTTCACTGCAGAAATTTCAAATGTCATGATTTGCCAAATGCAAGACAGTAGGCCCTTTTCCCCCACTTCAAGCACTGTACAGTAGCTATGTACTTTTCATTCACAAAAAGAGTAGCCTACATAGGCTACTATATAGAGCGTAGCATAAGTATAAGCATAAGTAGGTGAATTGAGACCCAGCAAAGGATTACGATTTTCGTATTTTGTCGTATTTTGATTTTCAAATTCCATCTATAAAATGTAAATGTAAATGTACTTTATTTATATAGCACCTTACATCAGCCAAGAGGCTGAACCAAAGTGCTTTACAACAGAATAAACAACAGATTAAAACAACCAGTAACACAAATACAATAATAAATAAGAAAACAGTAAGAAAATAAATAAAAATAAAATCCATATAAACGTGCCATCACACTACTAGGTCCTGAAAGCCATTTTAAAAAGATGCGTTTTTAGTCTTGATTTGAAAAGGCCCAGGTCAGTAACAATACGCAATTTACTGGGGAGCTTATTCCAGAGCTTAGGTCCAGGTCTATAAACAGATCAAGGACATTCGATAATCGAGATTGTTTCAGAACGAAAAATGGGTTGTTTTCCGTTTTTTGTTTTCCTATTTAATTGTAATTGAGAAACGGGCCATTTTTCATTTTTTTTTTTTTTTTTTCTTTCAAAACGAAAATCTGTTGGCAGCAAAGTACACGGACCTCTGAGGAAAGTTTATAAAACAATCCTGTGCAAAATGATCACTACAGAGGCGGGTGTTGGTGGTGATCCTCAGCTCTTCATCAAGGTTGGCTCTACACAAAATGAATCCACCTCTTCTCGATGTGATCGTGGAAATTTAAATAAAGACACCGATCTGTTTTGTACATGATCGCATCCAGGTAGTAGCCTGATGCATTTCTGTGTCGAAGGCAGCCTGGCCTCTGTGCGTCATCAAGTAGTGTCCAGTGTTTTATAGAGCCCTGTTTTAGCCCCGCCCAAAAAATCCGTAAAATAGCAAACAGGTGAAAAACTGTTTAAATGGTCTAACTCTGCATTTCAGTAGTTCACAGTTCAGTGTCTTTGTAATGTGATTTAGCAATACATTTGTAACATTTATAATGTGTTTAGAATTTTTTTGTAGAATTGCCTTTACAGGGACTTTAAGACCCCACTCTGCCATGCATCCCTTCAATTAATATCACAGCAGTCGACAAAGCACCCAATAGGACAAGGCACATCACAACACACAGTCCCAATAACTCAACAAGTTGGACTGTACACTGAAAATGTTCTAATATGTTCCATTCTTAATGTTCCATTTCAATCTGACTTTGGAGTAATGTTGCCAGAATCATAATCATACACTGAGAACTGGCCCCCTGACTGAGCCTGATTTTTCCCCCTCTATTCTGTCAATAATATTGTTTAATACTAATCAATAATATTGTTAAATATTGAGTGTCTCCAACTAAGTAAGCCAAAAGGCAAAAGAGAAGTCCATTATGGACTTTGGGTTCCTTGCCACCGTCGCCTTTGCCTTTTGGCTTGCTTAGTTGGAGACACTTAATATTTAACAATATTATTGATCTGCCTGGATTGACACCATTATATCAGAACTGAACTGAGCTGGATGTTACTTCATGCTTCTTAGGTATAAAGAGAAAGTGTTCCTTTAACACTTTGCAAGTTTCTTGTTACTACCTTTTGCCTGTTTCTGTTGCCTGTGGCTATCATGTTTATTTGGTTACTTTGCCTGACTGTCTGTTTTGTTCAGTGAACCTGAGGCTGTATCTGTTACCATCTCTTTGACTGTTGATTTGGATTTATTACTCACTAATTCAATACAACTTCTACAAATGAATTCAAAACCAAAACCAAGCCTGAGTCCGTTACAGCTGTATAGCGACCATTCATTAGTCATATCTTTTATTGAAAATGACCTCAGAGGACTACAGTTTTACTATTACTATAATATTGTTGCAGTGTTTATCTTGTGGTTCACATCTATCAAAATTTCAGTCAAAATAAGGAGTGGGCTGAGGAATACCTGGGGTCTCCAGGCTGAGGTTTCTTTCCGCCCATCTTCTCTACGAGCTTCATAGATCTGATTAATGACACAATTTCCCAGCTTGCACATTAACTGCAAACAGAAAAAATAAACGTAAAGTGAAAAGACTGCTGAACATATTGCACAAATAAAGAACAAAATGGTATGAACATTTACCTTAAGCAACTCTGGCTCCCATGAATCAAGTGTGAGGGATCGCACCTTTGAATTGTGAACTCCTAAACTCCTGAGAAGAAAATATGGGAATAACATAAAAGTAATCCACAAAATTAGTGGAAAGCTATGAATGCATTTGTGAGGAAGTAAAAAACATTTTGTTATTTTTGGAAGACCTATAATCGTGCATGCCATTACTCCAGTCTTCAGTTTCACACAATCCTTCAGTAATCATTATAATATTTAATTGATTAAAAGTGACAGTCAATACATTTATAATGTTACAAAAGATGTATATTTCAAATAAATTATGTTCCTTTGCACATTCTATTCATTATGGAATCCTGAATAATCCTGCCACAAAATACTGAACAGCAAAAATGATCATATGCTGGTGGTCAATTATTATTAATCATTATAGGTGGTCAATAATTAATAATGATTCTTATATATATTTTATATATATATGTATATATATATTTTATATATGATCTTATACTATATTACTATGTTGACTGTTTTCAACATTGATTATAAATAGTCTTAACTTTAGTGGACCACATGCAGACCTCATATGTAAACACTGTGATAATACCTGTGAATGCCTGAGCACTCAATACAGAGTGTGATGCCAAGGTTGATGCTAGCCCAGCGAGGATCACTCTGGCTACAGTCACAGCAGAACTCATTCCCAGTGATGGCCAGCACCCTCTGTAGAGCACTCTCGCCTTTAACTGGCTTCACCAACTCACAGCCTGAGTCTAGACTGCACATAGATGCTGATGACTGCCTGTCCAGGTTCTACAGCATGTGAAATATAATGATTTTAGATGAAAAGTACATAATAGTGGTCTAGTAGTAATGGTCTGATATAGGTTGTTCAATAACAGTTGGCTTGTGAAAGCCAACTTTCTGAAATCCTATTTAAACTTATCATTCTTCTTACTCAGAAATTTCTATATCTAACTCCTTCTAAAGCTTTAACTCTACAAACTTCAAACTTGGGTCAGACCTTCAGACTGTTCTGATCTCGAGATGCTACTGTATATCTTTTCAGACTAATTTGACTTCTTTATCTATCTATCTATCTATTCTATCTATCTATCTATCTATCTATCTATCTATCTATCTATCTATCCATCTATCTATCTATCTATCTATCTATCTATCTATCTATCTATCTATCTATCTATCTATCTATCTATCTATCTATCTATCTATCTATCTATCTATCTATCTATCTAGTTTCTTTCTTTCTTTCTTTCTTTCTTTCTTTCTTTCTTTCTTTCTTTCTTTCTTTCTTTCTTTCTTTCTTTCTTTCTTTCTTTCTTTCTTTCTTTCTTTCTTTCTTTCTTTCTTTCTTTCTTTCTTTCTTTCTTTCTTTCTTTCTTTCTTTCTTTCTTTCTTTCTTTCTTTCTTTCTTTCTTTCTTTCTTTCTTTCTTTCTTTCTTTCTTTCTTTCTTATATTTAATTATATCATATGGAACCAGTCCAACTGATATAAACATTATAACCGCAAACGATGATGTCACTGATCATTACATGGTGACTTGCATAATACGTACTGCCGAAATATGTCATGTTGCGCCGCGTTATAGAAAAGGCAGAACAATCCTTCCAACCACTATAGATAGATTCTCAAATAGCTTACCTGATCTATCAAAGCTGCTAAGTGAACCCAAACAAACTGATCAATTAGATGAAATGACTAGCAGTTTGAGCACCATTTTCACTAGTACATTAGATATTGTTGCACCAATTAGATTAAAAAAGGTTAGAGAGAAAACTAAAGCACCCTGGTACAACAGTGATACGCATGCTATCAAGAGAGAAACTCGTATCTTAGAGCGTAAATGGAAACAAACTAATTTAGAGGTCTTTAGAATCGCGTGGAAAGACAGTATGTCACGTTATAAAAAGGCTCTAAAAACTGCCAGGGCTGAGCATCTCGCAAACTAATAGAAAATAACCAAAATAATCCAAGGTTTTTATTTAACACCGTGGCTAGACTAACAAATAAACAGACATCGCCAGAGCAAAATATACCGTTACAGTTTAGTAGTAATGATTTTATGAATTACTTCAATGAGAAAATAGAAAGCATCCAAAACGCAATTATAAATGTACAATCCTCTTTGGTGTCTTATGATTCAGCCTCAATTATGGCCCCTCTAGAACAACTACACCGCTTTACAACGATAGGACAGGAAGAGCTAAATAAACTTATCATTGCATCTAAACCAACAACATGTTTATTAGATCCAATACCCACTAAACTACTAAAAGAAGTGTTACCTGTAGTGGAAGAGCCTCTCCTCAATATTATTAACTCGTCTTTATCTTTAGGTCATGTTCCAAAAATATTCAAGCTGGCAGTAATAAAACCTCTCATTAAGAAACCGCAATTAGATCCAAATAACTTAGCAAATTACAGACCTATTTCAAATCTTCCATTTATGTCAAAAATACTAGAAAAAGTTGTGTCCGCTCAATTGTGCTCTTTTTTGCAAGAAAATGATATCTATGAAAAATTCCAGTCAGGATTCAGACCGCATCATAGTACAGAAACTGCGCTAGTTAAAATTACAAATGATTTACTTTTAGCTTCTGACCAAGGCTGTACCTCAATACTAGTCCTACTTGATCTTAGCGCTGCGTTCAACACTATAGATCATAAAATACTCTTGGATCGACTACAAAACTACACTGGTGTTCAGGGACAGGCATTAAGCTGGTTTAGATCGTACTTATCGGACCGTTCTCATTTTGTTTGTTTAAATGGGGAAAAATCAAAGATAACGCCAGTAGACTATGGAGTACCGCAAGGATCTGTTTTAGGCCCTCTGCTATTCTCAATATATATGCTGCCACTTGGTAACATTATAAGAAAACATGGAATTAACTTCCACTGTTATGCTGATGATACTCAATTATATATTTCATTACGACCAGACGAAAACACTAACTCATCTAAATTGACAGAGTGTCTCAAAGATATAAAATGCTGGATGACGCGTAATTTCCTGCTATTAAATTCAGATAAAACGGAGGTTTTACTTATTGGTCCAAAAAACTACTCACAAAACCTCTTACAATACAACTTTAATATAGATGGATGTCCTGTTACTTTATCCTCTACAGTAAAAGACCTGGGTGTTATACTAGACCGCAACTTGTCTTTCGAAAATCATATTTCATATGTTACAAGAACAGCCTTTTTCCACCTTAGAAACATTGCTAAGCTACGTAACATGCTATCTGTTTCTGATGCAGAAAAGTTAGTTCATGCATTTATGACCTCGAGACTAGATTACTGTAATGCTTTATTAGCCGGTTGTCCTGCATCCTCAATAAACAAGCTACAGTTAGTCCAAAATGCAGCCGCTAGAGTTCTTACTAGGTCAAGAAAATACGATCATATAACACCGATTTTATCATCTCTACACTGGTTACCTATTAAGTTCCGCATCAACTACAAAATACTACTACTAACCTATAAAGCCCTAAACGGTTTAGCTCCAATGTACTTAACGGACCTTCTTTCGCCCTACAATCCACCGCGTTCTTTAAGATCACTAAATTCAAGGCTTCTGGTCATTCCTAGGATATCTAAGTCCACTAAAGGAGGGAGGGCGTTCTCGCATTTAGCTCCAAAACTCTGGAACAGCCTTCCCAGACGGTTCCAGGCTCTGACTCGCTGACACAGTTTAAAACTAGACTAAAAACGCATCTCTTCAGTCAAGCATTCACATAACGCTTACCTTTTAGTCCTCTGTTATGCCATACAGAACCGTTTGCCGCTGAAACTGCTTAACGCACCAGCGGGGTCTCGACAGCCTTTTAGACAAACGGTTCGACACGTTCGGCGCGTATGGTTGGGTTGCGGAGAGTTTGTGAGATAGTGATTTTCTAACACTGACTCCTGTATAATGGAAATCATTCTGAACATCAGCTATGCTAATTATCTCCCATCTGCCTTTCTGCTGTTATCTCGGGACGGTTGTCCCGAGAAAAATGGCGTTTGTCAGGTCCAGTTTGTATCCAGCCTCTCACGGGGATCTCAGATGCCCCAACGCCTGTGAAGAGACGACTCAACGCTGGCGATATGTTATGGCTCCATATTATATATGAACAATATTTATATTTAATATTTATATATAAACAATATGAATGTAAGCCAGAGGAGAACTGGCCCCGACTGAGCCTGGGTTCTCCCAAGGTTTTTTCTCCATCCAATCTGATGGAGTTTTGGTTCCTTGCCACTGTCGCCTTGCTTTGCCTTGCTTTTGGCTTGCTTAGTCGGGTTTTTACCATTTAACAATATTACTTATCTGTGTTGTACTTCTGTCATGTTATCACTGTGAAGCTGCTTTGATACAATCTGTATTGTGAAAAGCGCTATATAAATAAATGTGACTTGACTTGACTTGACTTGGCAATGTTAAACAGTACTGATAAATATGAAACAGTGCTCACATTTTTTCACATTGTTACACAATGGTATACCATGTGAGAAGTGTCAAATATTTTAAACCAAAAGTCTGCTAGCTTTGGACATGACTAAAATGAAGTCTGCAGGAGATTGGTTGCACCTAGTGCTGTCAAACGATTAAAATATTTAATCGCGATTAATCGCATTAATGTCATAGTTAACTTGAATTAATCGCACATTTTTATCTATTCTTAATGTCTTTTGATTTCTTTTTGTTACATTTTTTTCTCATTTTAATGCTCTTATCAACATGGAAAAGTGGATTGGCTTGTTTAGTGCAAATGTTTTTTTTTAAATTATTATTATTGAAAATAACATTGGAATAGTGTTCAATTTCACTCTAACATATATAGCCTAAATAATCTCTCACACAATGCAACACTGTCCATCAATAAAAGGGTGAAAGAAATACTGACGAGGTCCTGATATTGATGAGGGGGTGGAGAATTTGCATCATCTGTGTTTGTGTGTGTGTGTGTGTGTGTGTGTTTGCTTGGCCATCATCAAGTGGTGTTTCAGGCTGGACGTGCTGCGATGATGATAGCTCAGTTCATAATGACAAAACATACAGATCGCTTTGGTCTTGTCAATGGGACAATTTGGCAACTTTTTAAAAGTAAACTTTACATTCAGAATCTCATTGGCATCCATTTCGGCGTCTGCGCCTCGCCATCCACTCAAAACATAACGTTACTATTTGGCCGGGTCGCAGCTGAAACGAGTGTGTGCGGCACAAAACATTCCTCGCGCTGCGCTCTGAAACCCATTCATGTCAATGGCTTGCGCCGCGCGAGGACGTTCCGTTGCTTCTTCGAACCAAAGCGCAAGCGGATCTAGCTAGACCGGAAACAAAACATCAGGCACGCGCACACACTCGTTTGGGCTTGCGAGCCGGCTTTGAGTGGATGACGAGCGCGAGACGCTGAAATGGATCAGGACGCATGCCGCGTCCTGTTGCAAAAGTATGTGAAAAAACTACAAAGTTTGCTAGGACAAAAAGACCGTTAATCGCGCGATAAAAAAATTAACGCCGTTAAAATGGGTTTGCGCGTTAACGCCGTTAATAACGCGTTTAACTGACAGCTCTAGTTGCACCTATTACAGGCATCTACAACATTGGTGTAGAACTTGGACAATCTGTGGTTAGTGTAATAAGTCCAATGTACTAATATACATTGAATCAGACCATGCCACGCACAGATGGAAGAGTTATGGACTAACTCCAGAATCTGGTCCCATTGGACCTCTTCGATATGCCCCAAGTCCTGCTCCCATAAATATCTGTTTTTCGGGGGAAATGAGAGAAGGCAGAATCAAGGGCTTTAAAGATATAAGAAATAGCCCTTCTCTGATTGGAGTCTACTTTGTCTCCCAAAGTCTCTGGGGGTAGATTCGGAAAATCAGGGTAAGTTCTTTGTAAAAAATACCTAATTTGAAAGAAACGAAAGAGGTGTGCAGATGAAAGTTGAAATTTGGCTGACAGGTCAGTGAAAGACATGAAAGTACCTTTGTCATAAAGGTCTTTAATAGCTGTGATGCCTCTGTCACTCCAGAGTTGAAAGGCAAAATCCATAATAGATGGTTTGAAACTACGAGGCATGAAACTACTGGACAGAAGGATGCTTCAGGCCAAAATGCTTTCTCAATTGCATCCATATTTTAAGCGAATGAATGACTACAGGGTTAACGCTAATGTCAGTACCTGACATTGGAAGTTAGGAGCATAACCATGACTGATGAGGTTTTAGAGGAGGAAAATTCTACTTGGACACAGGCTGGTTGATTGGCCATGGTTTCACCTGCCCAGTATAGGAGTTTTTGAATGTTAGCAGCACAGCAGTAGTGTAGAAAATTGGGGAGGGCTAGCCCCCCAGACCTTTCAGCCCCCGGACGTTTTTATGTTTTTTCTGCATATGCATTGGTTTATTTCCCCAAAGAAAACGAGAGACAAATTTATCTACTTTAGCAAAAAACCTCTTTGAGATAAGTACCGGGATGTGTTGGAATAGGTAAAGAAACTAGTCCTTTAAGCAAAGGTACAAAGTTGCTATTAAAAGTGTTTGCCAAAGACCCAGTGATGAAAATACCCAAACATTTGAAACTTTGGTCCACCCCAGGGGTCACGTGGTACCTACTAGGTTGTTGATTGTGAATGACTCACTTTTTCCTAGATTTAGTTTGTAACCTGACAGTTGACCAAATTGTTTTAATTTCTAAATTTACGGGGAGAGAGGTAGAAGGGTTGGACACATACAAAAGCAAGTCATCTGCGTACAGTGAAAGCTTGTGTACTGTACCTAGACGTGAAATGCCCTCAAATTTTTCTTCAGATCATAGCCAGATAGCCAAAGGTCTCAATGGCTACGGCAAACAGTAGAGGGGACATCCTTGTCTTGTGCTATGGTAAAGTTGAAAGGAGGGTGAGAGCACATTATTTGTTTGTACAGATGCTACTGGGGATGAATATAATAACTTTACCCATGAAATGAAACCTGAACCCAAACCAAATCTATCCATCATCTCAAAAAGAAACTCACACTCCACCCAATCAAAAGCTTTCTCAGCATCCAACGACACCAGATATCTCAGGGGTGCTGGAGCTGGGCATGTTCAGAATGTTTAGGAGTCTCCTGGTGTTGTGAAATAAATGTGCTTAACCCAGCATGAAGCCTGTTTGATCTATCTGAAAAAATTCCTGGTAAAACATTCTGAAGACGGAGGGCTAGAATCTTAGCAAGAATTTTAAAGTCCACATTTAATAATGATGATCTTTGTCCTTTTTTAGGTGAAGAGTAATTGTGGCATTGGTCAGGGTTGGAGGAAGTCGGCCAAGTGACAGGGCCTTGTTATACATGTCACTTAGAACTGTAGAGAGAAGTGGGGCAAATTTCTTATAGAATTCTACTGTGAATCCATCTGGACCAGGTGATTTCCCACTCTGTAATGTAGTTATCACCCTCATTATCTCAGTTGTGGAGATTGGCTAAGCTAAATTCTCTACTAGCCCCTGATCCACTATAGGGAACACAATAGTGCTTAACCCACAAACTGAGCTGGTTTTAGGGTGGTCAGAGGCATATAGATAAGAGTAGAATTTGGAGAATGTTTCATTAATAAGCTTTGGGTCAGAAGTAATAGCTGATGAAGATAACATACTAGGAATGAACCTAGATGCTGCTGCAGCTCTGGCCTGCTGAGCAAGGAGTTTGCCAGCCTTGTCCCCTGACTCATAAATTCTTTGTCTTTACTTAAGCAGTTGCATTTCTGCATCGTTTGAGATTAAAAGGTTAAACTCTGTCTGATATTGTAGACGCTTTTTATAAAGTGAGGGGTCTGTATTATTTGCATAGCTATCATCTATTTCCAGAATCTGTTGTGCTAGCTCGGTTTGTCTGGATATGGCAGTTTTTCTGAGGTGGGCTGTGTAGGAAATTATCTGGACTCTTAAATATGCTTTGAGGGACTCCCATAAGGTGCCGCTCGTCACGTCTGGTTTGTCATTCGTTTCAAAGAATAGTTCAATGCCTGATCTTAAATAATCCACCAGAGTCATTGACAAGCAAATTTGAGTTAAATCTTGTGATTGGGGAAGTTTTTGTCTTGTGTCGTGGGAGCATGGTCTGAGATCACAATGCTATGGTAGTCGCATGATAGAACATTAGAAAGCTGTCTGTTATCTATAATAAAAAAATATTCGAGAATATGTGTGGCGGACATGTGAGAAGAAAGAAAAATATTTTTTTTTACAGGAATTTCTCCTTCATGAATCAGACACACCCAGCACTTCTGCAAAAGACACTAGTAGCTTTGAAGACTTCATAAGGGAATGCGGTCTATGGGAAAATCTGTCCAAATCAGCATTTTGTACAAAGTTAAAATCTCCCCCAATGATAATATGGCGTGTTTCAATATTAAGAATAACAGTAAAAATCTTTGAAATAAAGTTCATCATCGCAATTGGGTGCATAGATGCTAGCTAGGATGAATCTGATGTGACGGAGTGTCCCTGATACAATAACATACACGCCATTTAAGTCCGCAAGAACCTCTTCTGCTTCAAATGGGATATTATTTTGGATCAAAATGGCAGCACCCCTGGCTCTTGCACTAAATTGAGAGTGATATAATTGGCTGAAACTACTCCTTTTGATGTGCATAATCTCACCACTATGTAGGTGGGTCTCCTGCAGAAATACTATATCTCCTTATAAGTCTTGGAGGTGAGAGATAATCTTATTTAAATTTAGTAGGTTGATTTGCCCCCTTGACATTCCATGATATGAAGCAAATGTTATTCATTGTTTGTCTACTATCCATTAAGGCAAAAGTAGGTTAAGATTATACAGAGTTATATATATGAGTAGTATGCTTGAAAAAAAAAAAAAAAAAAAAACAACCCAGTCAGGTATCTAAAAAAAGGAGACATGTAGCAAAATTGAACGAGAGTATATATCAATGAAACAACACCCATAAACGAAAAATGGCCTACATGTAAACCCATCAGATCGTCATCAGATCGAACATAGTACAGCATAGGCTACCAGTCAAATACAAATTTAAGTATTAGCAACGAATAGCAAATCGCCTCTTGTAGGGATCAGTCACCAATCGCCATCAACAATCCGGATTTCTGGTATGATGCCCAAAACTGCTCGGCCTCCTTTACCGAAAAGACTAAAGAGGTGCCGTCTCTCCCCGTCGTCGGCCTTGATTAATAGTCGCGCTGGATACAGTAGAGAAGGCTTGAGCTTGAGAGTGAACAGCTGACGCATGACTTCCTTGAACTCAGCTTGTTGGTCCATTACTTCAGGACATTAATCATCGTATAAGTACACTGACTTGCCATCATATTTTAGGTTGTCTCGCTTCTTGCGGGCAGCAAAAATGACCATGTCTTTAGTCTGAAATTTGTTGAAGCAAATGATCACGGCTCTGGGTTTTTCCTCCTCTGCCGGTTTGGGTCTCAGCGCACGATGAGCCCTATCAAGCTCCGGGGGAGAACTCAACACATCTTTGCCACCAGGAGATTAGAGAAAAATATTGTTGGTTGTGTTACCTCAACAGATTCGGGTACTCCAATGAGATGCACATTGCACCGTCTGCTTCTCCCCTCCAGGTCGGTTATTTTAGCTTTCAGTTTAGCGTTGTACTCGCCTACTCTGCCAATTTGGATAGCTGAGATTCCAATGACTGCACTTGATTCAGCCCAGATTCCAGGTCGGAAATACTATGTTCATGGTTAGTGATCGTGGTCTGTATACTGTCTAATTTGGTGTCAATGGCAGTGAGTTTGTTTTCAATCTGACGGACAGTGAGTCAGGCTTCATTAGCAATGCTGCCCGCAGATCCGCTAGCATGTTAGCTAAAGTAGCATTGTCGATAGCAGAGTCTGGTAAAGCAAGTTCTTTCTTTGATTGTTTGGCGGTTTTAGACAAATTGGCTGACTAGGACTGTCCAGTTACTGTTTAAAAGGCAGTTGTAGTGAGGTTAAGGTTAAACCGAGTAAGTAATAGTGAAAAATAGAGGCTGTGTGACTAGAGCCTAGAAGAAAATGCCGCTACTCCATTCCGCTCGCCAACCGGAAGTCCGTGTCAGTTAAACTTTTGATCTTCAATCCTGTCTTTATTTGCGCAGCGTCACATTGCGCAGTGCCATGTCTTTTAAAATAAGAAAACACATTATTCTATATTTGTGTAATTTACACACAATAGCGGCGCCCAGCTACGGCTTAGGACCTTGTTCAAAATCCTATCATGCCACAGAGCACGATTTACATAGTTTTATATAAAATGTACATGCATTTGTCTCAAATCATTGTTAATGTATATACTGACTTCAACCTGTGCTGCAATATATATTTAGTTTTACATTCATTTACTGAAATCAGCTGCTTGAATGAAAATTGCTGATGTTATCGGATTTTCAGGTGATGTTCTCAATTCGTTCAGTTAACGGACACTGCTCTGTGGTATAGTGTTCATACTGCAGACTTTGCATCTTAATTCCATAATGTCCATAAACATAACACTGCAATATTGCTGGCCATAAACTGACAAAGTGCACATCCGGTGACACCATTTCACATTGAAAGCTATACCGTGTGCTAGTACTGAATTGAGCTCTATTTCGCATCTGAATAGACAAATACACACAATATTGTCTAAATATCTGTTTTGGGGAGAACTTTAACAGTTAAGAGAATATCGGATGTAATCAGTGCAATTGTATCCGCACATTTGGTCTTAAAGTGACAGTGCGTAATAAACATAATGTCATATTTGCCCTTAATATTAATCAAACAACAAAAGAAAAAGAGAAAAGAATTCAGTGCTCTTTAATGAGAATTAGGGCTGGACGATTAACCGAAAAATATTCGAAACCGAAATTCAGAGCCAATAACCGACGTGATTTTACCATGTCGGTTATTTCGGTTTTTGAATACTATTAATATATCTGCCCACTGTGTGTTAACGTACTTTCCCCTTAAACATAGTAGTCACGTCACTCCACCCCGTCCAGTCAGCGACATTGAAACAACATGAGCCCCTTTCACACAGCGTGTTGATCCCGGGAAATTGCCAGAACAAACACCTGTGTGAGCGCAAACACGGCCCGGGATTGGTGCCGTCAGGTTGGGGACAGAGTAACAATTGCTGTGTTGAGTCCATGGTTCAGTCACGGAGCGCGCGCTGTGTGAACAAAAGCCGTAATGTAATCAATGTCGCGCTGCAGCCTAATGATGCCGTTTAAGCCGGGATCGTTCGCCAGCGTGAAACGGTACGTAATGCGCTAGTTTATTAGCGAATCAGAGAAAAACAAATGCGCAAGCGTGGTTTTTCGAAAAGAAATCGCAACTCATAAGCAAACTATAGACGCTGCTGAGACATGTCAAGTGTCTTTGCGGGTAACTTGTGTGTGAACACACTCTCTGATTCCTGAGAATACTGAGTCAACTCAGCAACAGGAGCTGCTTTTACCAAAGAAACACGCAAAAAAAAAGAGAGAGAGAGACAGACAAACGCCCAGCAACAAGTGCCTCCACTCCACAAAGCAGCTCACGATAACACAGGCATTTACAGATGCCATACAATATGAAAAGGATTAGTTTTTTTAGTTTTATACAAGTTATATTTTACTTTTTAGATGGCAATATTTACAATAATTAATTTTATTTACAAAAATAACTATTTTCTACATTTTTTATTATTTTAAAATATTTAATAAGCATTAAAAGCTATCTGTGTGTTTCCTTATTTTAGAATCTCAAAGATTATGCACTAAAAAAATACATACATATTTACAGAATAAGCCTTGCCAGTGACATATGAGAAAGAAAAAAAAAATCGTTCAATAATCGTAATCGAGGTGACCTGTTCGATTAATCGTGATTATGATTTTAGCCCAAATCGTTACAGCCCTAATGAGAATTAATTATTTAATTTATACAAAAAATATCTCTGCTTGACAGAATAAAGAAAGATGTATGCAAGTTGTTATAAAGAATGCATATATCATTCATTTAAAGGAAGCCTGTGTTCTTCTTTTGAAGTAGTTTTATTTCATTTTAAGATACTTTTTTTTGTCACAGCAGTTAAATCTGTCTGTATTGTATGTTCAAACTTTAAAATCATTCATATTAACAGGTTAATAGATTTTTTTTTTTCCGGGAGTATAGTCAACTAAAATCTTATTGTATTTCGGCGACTAAAACAAAAACAATTCAGATGAACAAAATATGACTAAAACAAAGTGTCATTTTAGTCAAAAGACTATGACTAAAAATAAAAAAAGTTTTCAAAGTCAACACTGGAGTCGACGTGTCTAGAGCGGTCGAATGTGGCATCTACATATACATATCTATGACCCGCCCTGTCTTTTCCAATGATGAAGTTCCATTACACTTGTGTGTTCTGTTCCATACATACTTTACTAACCCAGTGAAACATTTCTACTCATGAAACGTGAAATTGTATCAACATACAGTACAGTATGTGATTTTCATAAGATTTGAGTTATTTTTAATAGAAATAAAGGATTTTAAATGAGAAATGCTAAGCAAATGAGTTTTTTCTAAACTGCTACAAAAAACGTATATCTGCCTCATTATATGACCAAAATTACCACATTAGATCGCAATATAAAGTTTTCATTTTTTAAGTTTTTCAAACACTAGATGGTGGTTTACAGTGAACTCAGTGAAAGCATAGAATTAATCAATCTCATAAATTAACACATGTAGCTTAATCCTAATTATAATTCACCTTTTACCCAGATACGATTAAATTTCATGATACATGTTGTCAAATAATTCGTGTAAGGCTGTAAGAAAATGTTATGTTTTGTTTTCTAGAAAGTTTTTTTGTAAATGAGTATAATGTAATTTGTAATATGAATGGGTAACTTATAACAACAATTGTATTTTTTTCTCCCAACAAAATCAAAGTCAATATTTTCTAGGGGTGGGAAAAAAATCGATATTGCAATATATTGTTGTGCTCTCTGTTGCAATAAATAATCGATACACTAACGCCCAATATTGATATTTTATTACAACACGAAATTATTAATTTACCCGTTGTCAGTGTGACTGTCACTACCCAATATCTACCATTCTGTTTACGAGGGGCGCTGTTCGAGTAAATAGGGGTAAAGTGGCGCAAACAACGGCCGGTGGTGAAGAACACAAGTTAACAAACAACAAGAGAAGTGAGAAGAATGGCGGAAAACAATAAAAAAACTAATCAAATACCCACCCGCTAGTTTCCACTCTAAAGTGTGGAGACACTAAGGCCCTATGATTTCCACGATCACGGAATAGCGGATAGATTTGGCCAATTAACGCGGAATCTAGTGTTTAGCGGAATTTCGTGGAATTTTACATATTTGGTTTGAAATTCTGTTTTTGTGTGGGAGAAGAATGCATGTCTGGTGAAAATGCAGACCAGGGGAAGCAAATCTGGGCGACACAAACCCACCATTTCAGCTACAATGATGAAATCAAAACAATGAAAGCATGGCGAAGCGGCTTTCCACGGCTCTGCTTTCGTTGGCAAAAAGTTAAGAAACTCAACGCTATAAGTTCGCACGTGAACTTATGCAGTGTTTCCCACACATAGACTAATTCGCGCCACGGTTTTTAACACCATTTAAAACATGCAGCGTATTCTTACAGTTGTATTTCCGCTCTCTGCCTCCGTCTCTCTCTCACTCACGCCTCTCTTTCTCACTCACGCCTCTCTCTCTCACTCACGCCTCTCTCTCTCACTCACGCCTCTCTCTCTCTCTCTCTCTCTCTCTCTCTCTCTCAACGTGCACACCGCGTCTGTCTATGAGGCGCCGGACAAAAGCGAAGCGAACTCTGTGAGTGACAGAGTGTGACTTTATTTAAACTTATATAAACTAATATAATTTATATTACTGGACAGTTTAAAGCTCATAACCATATTTTGTTGTTACTTGAAGAGTGCAGTGTTATGTTCCATCATGCAGTATTTGTCCTGAAAAGGCTACTGAGTAACTTAAATGTCTATATTACCTCAATAAATGTAAGGTCATTCCTAATTTATTTGTATGTTTAATACATTTTAATCATTAACTTTAAAAAACACTCTTTTTACGACTAAAATAACAGCCAAGGGTAAAAAATAAAACGGATTTTATAGGGCCCTAAGTCTAAGACACAATGTTGCACAATGGTGGAAATGTTGGCATTAATAAATGCATAAAATTTCCTTATTTACTTATTCCTTCTTTTTCTTTTCAGTCACATATATCGTGATATATCGTTGATGAAATTTCTTCCAATATATTGAATATCGTAGATATCGCAAATCGTGATATTATCATATCGTGGACCACATATCGCCACAGAATTGAATCGTGAGGTACCTGTAGCGTCCCACCCCTAATATTTTCTAGGTGCTGAATTCAAGACCAGTGACCAAGACTACTGATTTGAACCCAAAAAATCCACCTATCACTATTACTAAATTTTTTGTAATCTACATGTGACGTCAACATTGCAGCAAGTTAGAAGCTAGTAGGGGGTGAGCAAAAAAATATAATGTTGTAACAATATATTTTATGGATAGTAACTATAATATTATTACTGAAATCTTATTAGTTAAAGTTACAGTAACATGTTATTAGTAATGCTTTACTGTCCAACACTGCCTGGAAATTAATATTGCTGCCTCCTGCTGCTATATCAGCTATACTATACTCCTGCTATACTTTTAATTAAATTCTGTTGGATCTCAACATTTCCAAAGTGCATCTTTACTTTTTGGTTCACCACCTTCCAGTGGCTTCCGACCATTGACCTGAATTTGAGTCCCAGCTCTGACATGTACTAGAATGATGTGTGTTGAGTTGACTCACAATAGTCGTTTCTTCTCCATTCTCTCTGAAGGCCGTAGCAATGCTGTTCTGCACTGCTTTGATCCATGCCTGCCGCAGTTTCTCTGAGTCTGCCTGCATCATCCAGCTCCTGATACGCAACAGGTCAAGTGAGTCAAACTTTCAATACAAAAAACCCCTCATAATTCTAACCAGAGAAGACAGACTCAAACATACTTGGATGGGGACACCACTTCGAAACAGAACCGTCTTTCCAAATCCTCACTGTGTTTAACAGTGCAGAGTCTCAGATCTTCTACTACTACAGTGGGGTTATCCTGAAACATTTCAAAAGATAACTGTAGAAAACCACTGTAGTTACAGTGCAACAACTTCTTTACAAGTCTTTACAACAGACTTACCCGGAATCTCTTTTGATAAACCAGCTGACTGTTTTGAATAGAAAACCATCGTCTATTAGGGAAAGAAAATAACTGGCTTCAGCCACAGATTGAAGGTTTTATGAGAGAGTATTTGAGGACAGTAGAAAGTAAGAAGTGTTAACAATGGTTTTGGAGATCTAGGATGTGTGGCAAATGATTTAAAACTAGAAAAGTGCAATATGCTACCCGTCATAAGCCAAGAAACAAGATGAGGTCAAATAAAAATAAAAAATACTAAAAATGAAATCTATAAAAAAAGTTGCAAATGAGAAAAATTAATTCTGAAATGAAATGTCAGCTTACTCTCAACACAAACAGTTCACTACCACAATGAGCAGCCACACCTGTTCCAGGTTTTGAAGGCATTGCTTGCTCTTTTGAAGAGGTATCCCTCCATAGCTATTCCATTATCAGTGTCTACATTATATTCCAGCTTTGTGTCGTCAGTGGAGAAATCCTTGAAAATTTGCACAGAAAAGTAACAGTCAACTAATGCTGTGATTGGTTCATTATAGTTGCTCAAAATTTCAGGGAAAACGTTACTGCTTTAAAAAACACAAATAGCAACATATTTGTGTCATATTTTACATGAAAATAAATATTTTCGGACCATTAAGATTTGTTTGCACTGTGAATTTGTGATTCTTATTTATTTATCCAAGGATAAAATAAGTAAATAAATAAAATTAATCAGTATAAAGGCAATATAAAAATACATTCATGATGCATACATACTTTTTTAAATATTCTAAAATATTTAAACTATTTTCACAAAGTAACAATTCTGAATGGTCCTATAGACCTTATGCACCAGAGAAACGTGGGTGTTACGGCGTCTAGTCTCCCTGAGTCCACCATCTCTCAACCACGAGCGCCCTCTCCTGAGTTCTAGTGTGTTGCATACTCGCTTATTAGTATGGATCATTTGCGCTGTGACTATCATCACCTGTTCTGTATTAATCATTGCTCAGCCTTTATCTGCCTGATTAACTCGGTGTTCTGTGCGAAGTATTGCCTCTCTACGTGTGCATGTCCGAGCCGTTTCTGTGTATCAAGATTTCCTGTGTTTCTGACCCTCGCTATACTAACCCTCTCTGATTGCCCGCAGCCTGCCTCTCGACCCACAGCCTGACCTGGATACTGATTCAAGCCGCCTGCCCAGACCTTTACGCCTGTCCCTGGTTACCGATCTGTCTTCGTCCTCCTACTGAAAGCCTGGTTGCTATCTGCAGTCTCCTTATCCTTATTCTAGTATTCCTGTGTTTCCCTTTGACTGTCTTTGAGTTAATAAAGTTGTTGCATATGGATCTGCCTCAGCCTTCTGGTTCGTTACAGAATACTTCGCCGCACGAGGATCCAGCAACTATGACCGCATTATCTGCAGCGTTTAACTCACAAGCCTCGCAACTGGCTTCGCATCATCATCAGCTCTCACGTCTAACAGCTGTGACGGAGGAACTGGTAAAGGCTGTGCAAGCTCTACGAACCTCTTCCTCGGACGCCTCGTCTGATGCTGTCTCTCCGTCTCCAGCGCCGGCGTCACCATTACAGACCACCGCGAGCCCGCGACTCGCGTTACCGGAGAAGTTTGACGGTAATCCGGTTAAATGCAAGGGATTCATCCTTCAATGTTCTCTGTTTCTGAGCCAACAGCCTTCACAGCATCCTTCGGACGCCAGCAAGATCTCTTTCATCTCCTCCCTACTGACCGGCCGCGCACTGGATTGGATCACGGCCGTATGGAGAACGGATGGCTCTGCATTCCGCTCGTACGACGAGTTTCTTCAGGAATTCCGGGCCGTTTTCGAACATTCCAAAGATGGGAAGGGAGCGGAGGACTTGCTACTGGAACTTACGCAAGGACGTAATACAGCAGCTGAGTATGCATTGGAGTTTCGTACTCTTGCCGCGCAGACTAACTGGGCTGATAATTCCCTTAAAGTGATCTTCCGGCGTGGTCTGAGTCACGCGTTACAGGCGGAGCTTGCGTGCCGCGATGAAGGAAGGGATTTCAACCAGTATGCTCAACTCGCCATTCAGATTGATAACCTGATGCGCTCACGCCGTGCTGGCATTCGCTCCACTACCTCTCGCAGTTTTCCTGTGCCACGTAACCACGGTTCCATGCCTATTGATTCAGATGAACCCATGCAAATTAACTCTTTTCATATTTCAGAAGAGGAAAGAGAACGTCGCAGGTCTCAGAGACTATGCTTGTACTGTGGAGGGGCTGGTCACTTTCGTCAAAACTGTCCACATCGGTCCGCCAAGAGAGAGAACACTGCGGTGAGTCTAACCCTTGACTGTTTAAATCCTAAATCATGTGTAGTAGTTCCCATTAAATTCACTGTCAACGGTAAATCTGTTTCCACGTCTGCACTGTTGGATTCTGGGGCTGCTGGGAACTTCATGTCACAGGAATTTGCTAAACTTCATTGTATTACTCTAATTCCATGTAATTCTCCCCTTTCTGTCGAGGCTGTCGATGGTAGACCGCTGGGCACCGGTCACGTCACTCACCTGTCTCAGGAGTTGCACATGCGCACCGGGCTGCTACACAGCGAATTGATTCAATTCTACATCCTTCAAGCTCCGCACACTCCTGTGATTTTGGGGTTGCCCTGGCTCCGTAAGCATGACCCACTGCTGCAATGGACTTCCGGTCAGATCATCAGCTGGGGAAAAAGCTGCTTTTCCAACTGCCTGTCCTCGATCCAACCACTTCCTGTGAGGAGCATCCGAGAGACCCCTAGTGACACCGTATTGAATCGCCTGCCCCCCGTGTACCACGACCTGGCGGAAGCCTTCAGCAAGTCTAAGGCCACCAAACTGCCGCCTCATCGCCGTTATGACTGTGCCATTGACTTCTTGCCTGACGCCACACCACCTAAGGGGCGTATCTTCCCTCTGTCCCAGCCCGAGACGGAAGCCATGCAGAAATACATTGAGGAGGAGCTCGCCAAGGGTTTCATTCGACCATCCACTTCTCCCGCCTCAGCCGGTTTTTTCTTCGTTCAGAAGAAGGATGGAGGGCTCCGACCTTGTATTGATTACAGGGCGCTCAATGATTGTACCGTCAAATTTCGTTATCCACTGCCCCTGGTTCCAGCTGCACTGGAGCAGCTCCGCAAAGCAAGATACTATACCAAGCTCGACCTGCGAAGTGCATACAACCTCATCCGCATCCGCGAAGGGGATGAGTGGAAGACAGCCTTTTCTACGTGTACCGGGCACTATGAATACTTGGTGATGCCATTCGGGCTCTCCAACAGTCCAGCTGTATTCCAATCCTTCGTTAATGACGTGTTCCGAGACATGCTCCAACGCCACGTCATCGTCTATATTGACGACATTCTGGTTTACTCAGACTCCCTTGAAGCCCATGTCCAACACGTTCGTGCTGTGCTTCAGAGGCTCATCCAGTATCAGCTCTACGCGAAAATTGAGAAGTGTGACTTCCACCAAACCTCTACCTCGTTCTTGGGCTACATCATCAGTCCAGAGGGTGTGGCTATGGAGGATGGCAAGGTAAAGGCAGTGGTGGAGTGGCCCCAGCCCACTACACTGAAAGAGCTGCAGCGCTTCCTAGGGTTTGCAAACTTTTATCGCCGCTTCATCAGAGGGTTCAGCACGGTGGCGGCACCCCTGACCGCGCTGGTTCGCAAGGGTACTTCTCGTCTGCCCTGGAGTGAAGAGGCTGCTCGGGCCTTTAACCGTCTCAAACAGGCTTTCACCTCAGCTCCCATCTTGCATCATCCTGATCCAGAGTCACCTTTTGTGGTTGAGGTGGACGCCTCGAGTACCGGCCTGGGTGCAGTGCTGTCTCAGCGTCAAGGATCGCCTCCCAAATTGTACCCTTGCGCCTATTTTTCCAGAAAGCTCAGTTCAGCGGAGAGAAATTACGACGTGGGTGATCGTGAGTTGCTGGCCATGAAGGCAGCCTTTGAAGAGTGGAGGCACTGGCTGGAGGGCTCCACATATCCTTTCATCGTTCTTACGGATCACAAAAACTTGGAGTACCTGCGCACGGCTAAACGGCTGAATCCCCGTCAGGCCAGGTGGGCTCTGTTCTTCTCTCGCTTCCAATTCACTGTCACCTATCGTCCGGGCTCGAAGAACATCAAGGCGGATTCCTTGTCTCGTCAGTTTGATTCAGAGGTAACCATCCAGACTCCAGAAACCATTCTCCATCCTGATTTAATCGTCAATCCCATACGGTGGGACATTGAGACCGAACTCGAACTGGCCAACGCTGACTCCGAGATTCCTCCAGAGTGCCCCCAGGGAAGCTCTATGTGCCTGAAACTCTCAGAGAAAAGGTGCTTAAGCATGTTCATGCCCTGCCCAGTTCTGGACACCCTGGTATCACCTCCACCATCCATCTTCTTCAGAATCGCTTCTGGTGGTCAACCCTGTCCCAGGATGCCAGTCGATTTGTTCACCAGTGCCTAACTTGTAATACCCAAAAAGCCTCCCATCTCATGCCTGCCGGTTTACTTCAACCGCTGCCCATACCACAACGACCCTGGTCTCATATTGCTATCGATTTTATTACGGATCTGCCTCCTTCTGAGGGACACACCACTATCCTAACTGTAATCGACCGCTTCTCCAAGGCCTGCCGCCTCATACCCCTAAGTAAGCTTCCCTCAGCCCTGCAGACTGCTGAACACCTCTGTAATCTTGTTTTCCGGTTTTACGGTCTGCCTGAAGACATCATCTCGGACAGGGGTCCTCAATTCACCTCCCGAGTCTGGTCTGCCTTCTTTCAAATGCTCCAAGTCAACGTGAGTCTTACCTCTGGCTACCATCCTCAGGCCAATGGTCAGGTCGAACGACTCAACCAAGAGATCTCCCGTTTCCTCCGGTCCTACTGCCAACTCCATCAGAGGGACTGGAGCCGGTATTTGATGTGGGCGGAATACGCACAAAACTCCATTCGGAAACACTCTACGGGCTTGACTCCATTCCAGTGTGTTCTTGGATTTCAACCACCCCTGTTTCCCTGGTCTGGTGAGCCCTCTAACGTTCCTGCAGTTAACGACTGGCTAAATCGGAGCGAGGAGACCTGGAACCTGGCTCATACACACCTTCAGCGGGCTGTCAACCGTGGTAAGAGGCAGGCTGATCGACACCGCCGTCCCAACCCAGAGTATCAGCCAGGTCAATGGGTATGGTTATCCACACGTAACCTTCGTCTAAACCTTCCGTGCAAGAAGCTCAGTCCAAGATTCGTGGGGCCTTACAAGATCTTGCGTCAGATAACTCCAGTGTCCTTCCGTCTAGCTCTGCCCAGGCATCTGCGAATATCTCCCACCTTCCATGTCTCTCTGCTTAAACCCGCCACACCTCCTTCTGAGGAAGGGGAGGGAAGATCCTCTGAACGATCTTCCCAAGCCTTCATTGTGGAGGGTGAGGAAGCCTACCGTGTTCATCAGCTACTGGATTCCAGACGTCGGGGGGGAGTTCTGCAGTATTTGGTTGACTGGGAGGGCTTCGAGTCCAGAGGAACGGTCTTGGATCAGTTCTGGTGACATTCTGGATCCCTTGCTCACTCAAGAGTTTCACCGTAATCATCCTGACAAGCCTGCACCTCGTGTCCGCGGCAGACCCCGCCGTCGTCAGCATCCTCGCGCCAGGAGCCGCTCGCAGGGGGGGGCTCTGTTACGGCGTCTCAGTCTCCCTGAGTCCACCATCTCTCAACCACGAGCGCCCTCTCCTGAGTTCTAGTGTGTTGCATACTCGCTTATTAGTATGGATCATTTGCGCTGTGACTATCATCACCTGTTCTGTATTAATCATTGCTCAGCCTTTATCTGCCTGATTAACTCGGTGTTCTGTGCGAAGTATTGCCTCTCTACGTGTGCATGTCCGAGCCGTTTCTGTGTATCAAGATTTCCTGTGTTTCTGACCCTCGCTATACTAACCCTCTCTGATTGCCCGCAGCCTGCCTCTCGACCCACAGCCTGACCTGGATACTGATTCAAGCCGCCTGCCCAGACCTTTACGCCTGTCCCTGGTTACCGATCTGTCTTCGTCCTCCTACTGAAAGCCTGGTTGCCATCTGCAGTCTCCTTATCCTTATTCTAGTATTCCTGTGTTTCCCTTTGACTGTCTTTGAGTTAATAAAGTTGTTGCATATGGATCTGCCTCAGCCTTCTGGTTCGTTACAGTGGGTGCCGTCATCTTTAGAATATTGTCTTTGAACTTCCGTTTTTGTGGTCGCTCTGTATATTTCTATGGCGTTACTGTCGAGGAGTAATTAGCTGGTGAAGTGGATTTACTTACTGTAGAGTTTAACAAAAGTTATCATGAGCATTGTAATGTTTATCATAAGCATTGTAAAGCAGATGTCTTAACAAATGTCGACCTGGAATTTTTTTATGAGCAGTTCATTCATACCTATGTAAGATCGCTGTAAAAATACAGACCGGAAGTCAAAAGACAACCAGCGCTGAAAAGGGGCGGGGCTACATAAGGTCTATAAAGGCTTATATTTCTTTCTGCAAAATAGAATTCCTTAGTGTCTTTGGTGAAATATACTTCACCAAAGACATGAGATCCAATACATGAGATCCAAAGCTATTTGTTTAAAATTGCCTACAACAATTTAAGAGAGAATTTTCATAGAAATTTTACCTGCAAAGCAGCCTGATAGTGAAGAAAAAAAAAACAGGAGTTAGATTTGTAGAGGAAGATACAGAAGAATTTTCATAAAGTATGTGTTTTCAATGGAATTAAAATTTAGTTTCTGCTCATATTTTACCATCTGTTGGATAGTTAAGTGTTTTTGCTCCATGTCTCTTTTTTCCTTTGCTGAATCCACCACCAGCTGATCCAACTGACAAAACAAACACCCAAAAATGAACTTGACATTTGAACACACATACAATGCATATGTAAATTTTTAATTCATGCCTTTGTACCTGACCGCTGAGCTGCTTCATTAATGGCTGAAGCTGGCTAAAGAAATCATATCCTTGATGGAAAAAAGTGAGGTTGGCATTCATATAGGACAGCATCTACAAAAACAGATTATAAAGAATTAAATTGTCCTTTGTAAATAATGCAGCTTATGTTATCTTTAATTTGTAGGTCTTCTAAATCTTACAGATTTTAGGATTTCCAATCTTCTTTTAGACTGAAGGACATTTATCTGAAAAGAAACAAAACTGGTATAAACAACAAATGGAAAGATGGTCAGAACAAAACACTCAACATCGAAGTCTACCAAAGGCAGCTGATGCCTGTTCAATTAGGCTCTGGATGTCATTGTCGATGCTGCTATCCTCAGAGAGCAAACTACCCAGAAATTGGGTTGGCGCATTTGGTTGGGTTGCAGAGAGTTTGGGTTGCGAGAGAGTTTGTAAGATTGTGGTTTTTAACATCTACTCCTGTGTGATGTAAATCATTATGAATATCAGCTATGCTAATTATTTCCCATCTGCCTTTCTGCTGTTATCTCGGGACGCTAGTCCCAAGAAGAATGGCGTTCGTCAGCTCCAGTTTGTATCCAGCCTCTCACAGAGACTTCAGATGCCCCAACGCCTGCCATGAGAAGACTAAACGCCTGTGAAGAGACGACTCAACGCCTGTGAAGAGATGACTTAACGCCGGCGATATGTTATGCCCTTAATATTACATGATTAACTAAATGTATTTTTCCATGTACTTTTCTGTAATGCACTTTCTGTAAAGCTGCTTTGAAACAATATGTATTGTGAAAAGCGCTATGCAAATAAACTTGAATTGAATTGAAATTTGAAAGATGGCACTATTGACAACTTTTCATCTCCAAAAGTGAATGCAGGTAATGTGGGTGGGACATTAGTACTCCATTGGCAGACCACCTCTGTCTTGGTGGTGTTGACAGTCCTTCTGAAAATCCTCTGGAGTATGAGCCACAAAAGCACAGTCGTCTGCAAATTGCAGCTCCAGGACCTGCTCTTTACAAATTTTCGTGGTTGCGTGTTACCCTTAAAAGTTCTCTAAGCAATGTGGGGCCATAACATTTTTTGTCACATACAGCAAACGTCTTCTCACTATCGGCTAGCTGCCTGTCCCCCAAACACACTGTAAAAAAACGCGGTCTCTGTAGACACCACAGGCTCCACAAACGGCAACAAAAACAATCATGTCTCACCCGGACCACGAAACCTAACAAACAGTGTTCCAGCCAATCACTGGCAAGAAGTATTTGAGGGTGGGTCTGGGGGGTTAGTGCAGTGCACATGAAGTGTGTGTTTGAAGGAGAGAAGCGTCAGAGGGAAGTTTTAAAAATGACAGACACACGACCAAAGAGACGACGTTCTGATGAACAAATTAAAAAGAAGAAGGAATCGGATAAAGAACGTGTGAAGTTCCGAATTTACATCGGTAAAGCTTTTGAACGATGGCAAGAACTCCGGCGGCAGAAGGGCTTCCAGTCCGACATTCAGGTTGCTCTGTTTTTGCTGGACAGGTGGGTAACGTTAAATTATTATTTTTTTCTTCTAAATTGACGCTTATGTTCGCCAAACCCACACAATTCACGTTCACAATTATTTCAGGAAGCACGGAAGGGAGGGGAGGAGATGAGATGCGGAGGAGGGAGGGTCTAGCTAGCCTCCGATTTGTTTGAAAATATTCCGAATGTCAACACCCAGTATCGCTTAGAGAACCTTTAAAGAGGGTGCCATCTAATCTGAAGTCCACTGCCACACCACTGCTGTTTTCAATTTTGTTGAGGAGAAGTTCCCCATCGCCATCAGCGTGTGTCCACGCAGTCTCCGGGGCCCACTGCTGCTCTGAGATCCCATGTAGTTTAGCCTGGGACCGTATGATTAGTTCCCGTGTGTGGCCCGAGGAGGCACTACAGGAACCTCGGTGGTGGAGTGGCTCTGTACTGGCAGGAAGAGGCACACTCGGTTCCTCTTTTCACCCTCTATCAAGAAGGCTAGCCAGCGGCAACAGCTGTAAGCAGAGAGTAACAAGCAGAGAGCACAGTGTGCGGGATGCAGCATGCACTAACTACCAGCACCACTACACTACTGGACTAGATGCTTCACACACACCCTGTATTGTACACACACACATTAAGCCTATAGTTATATAATATAGAGCATAAAATGATCGATGGATAGATAAACAGTCAGGCAGAGACAGATCAATAGATACTATACTACAACCTAATCGGACTGACTCGGAAATGTTTTATAGTAAAATAAAGGGCGCCTAACAAACCTGTAGTACATAGTCAAGGGCGATGTGACGGAAGCACTTGCGTGTTGTGGTCAGGATGTTGGTGGCCTCTTCTACCTCAGTGCTGTTTGTTACGAGGCACCTGGGCATTTTTCACCAGTGCCACCTCCTTCTCTTCACTCACCTTGTCAAACTGCTTCTTAGCATCTTTAAACTTCTTCAAGTCTCTGCAAATAAAAGTTTTAAGAGGAGAAATGGTCCTAAAAACAACCCACTCAGCAGTGTTGAAAAAATGTATAAAGAATTTAAAACATACACTTACTCCTTCACAAAAGCCTGAAGCTGAGACTTGATGGATCTCTGGGCTTGATCAAATAATATCTAAAAGGAAAGGTAACAAATATGAAGTACTGCATTTAATTCTTTGTGAGTTTGCTTACAAATTAAAGTAGAAAATACTAATATAACATCAATGTATTAAAAAAACACTAATATACAATCAATTTTAAAGGTTCTCTAAGCGATGTGGGGGGCAATAAAATTTTTTGTCACATACAGCAAACGTCTCCTCACTATCGGCTAGCTGCCTGTCCCCTAAACACACTGTAAAAAAACGCGATCTCTGTAGACACCACAGGCTCCACAAACGGCAACAAAAACAATCATGTCTCACCCGGACGGACTCTGCCCGGACCACGAAACCTAACAAACAGTGTTCCAGCCAATCACTGGCAAGAAGTATTTGAGGGTGGGTCTGAGGGGTTAGTGCGCGTGCACATGAAGTGTGTGTTTGAAGGAGAGAGAAGCGTCAGAGGGAAGTTTTAAAAATGACAGACACACGACCAAAGAGACGACGTTCTGATGAACAAATTAAAAAGAAGGAATCGGATAAAGAACGTGTGAAGTTCCGAATTTACATCGGTAAAGCTTTTGAACGATGGCGAGAACTCCGGCGGCAGAAGGGCTTCCAGTCCGACATTCAGGATGCTCTGTTTTTGCTGGACAGGTGGGTAACGTTAAATTATTATTTTTTCTTCTAAATTGACGCGTATGTTCGCCAAACCCACACAATTCACGTTCACAATTATTTCAGGAAGCAGGGAAGGGAGGGGAGGAGATGAGATGCGGAGGAGGGAGGGTCTAGCTAGCCTCCGATTTGTTTGAAAATATTCCGAATGTCAACACCCAGGATCGCTTAGAGAACCTTTAAAGGTGGGTTTTTATTTTAGAAAACTATTTTATATTAATGCCATTGTTGTATTTTAATTTATTAATAGATATGATGATCATTATTATAATTACAATAAGTAAAAAAAATAACCAGAAGAAATCCCAAAATGATGTTAGTTAAACAATGTTATCTTTGTATGATTTATAGAGTACTTATTTATGTAATAATGAGAAATATGAACACTTATGTAAATAAAATAAAAGATTTCAGAACTAGAGACACGCATCCAAATTGAGGAATGCAAGGGTTTTAGATACTGAAAGCCTTAGAGTATTACAAAACGAGCCAAGGGCAAAGAAATGCCATGGGTCTACGGATTTTGCATAGCGTATCTTCGCCTTACCTCGTGGGTATAAAAAGGAGGACGCCGCAACATGCAGGTATGTTTCTTCACTGAGGAGCCAAAACTGAACTCAGCTGTTCCAGCGGTACAGTGGAAGGTGGCAGGAAGATGGAACGTCTCCGTTCCCTACTCAGGGAACTAGGGTTACATACGTAACCAGACACGTTCCCCTTCGTTGTCACTTCGAGTTCCAGCGGACGATGACGAATGAGGATACCAGTCTAATTACGCCACCTTCACAGCGGTCTTCCAGTGCCCTGCGTAAATCTGAGATCCCTGACGTGAGAATGGCATGGACAAAGGACTCCTATTTAGCACAGGAATACCAAAGTACACTGGTGAGCATATCCCATAGTTTAGAGGAAACATGCAATTACTGCCAACCCAGAAGGGGGGGGCTTAAGAATACATATATGACCCGAAGGAAGCATATGGAGAAACACTGAGGTGTCCAGCCGCAGGTGGCTTGCCAAGGGAAAGACACATGCTCAGAGAGACTTACAGTGGTTATAAGGCTCACCTGAGAAAAATGATCACATGTATCCAGTACGTGAGAGTGGAATAGCGAGCAAGCAAAGACACCTGAGCAGGTTCTTGTACCAGCTGGTTGAAGCAAGTACATGGGCGGACACAGGCTCCACTCGGAGATTGTAGAATCTGCAGAATGTGTAGGGTGTCACCCAGCCTGCAGTTCTGCAGATGTCTGTTAGCGAGGTGCCATGCGCTAGAGCCCAAGAGGATGCCACACTCCAGGTGGAGTGAGCAGCCACACTAAGGGGCCATGGACAACCTTGCTGCTGGTATGCCAAAGCAATGGCGTCCACTATCTAGTGGGACAGCCTTGCTTGGAGAGAGCCTTTCTGTTCAGCCTCCACCCATAACAGACAAAGAGCTGGTCTGAGGTCCTGACACTGCGTCCCGGTAGGGTACTCAAACCTACCTTGTCCTGTCCAGGAGCCACACGTGGAGGTTCTAAGATCGGGATGAGAGTGCCATGGGGTGCCCCGTCCCTGAGAAGGAGGTCCTTCCTCAGAGGAAATGGCCAGGAGTGCTGTCGTGAGGAGTACAAGTTCGGAGAACCAGGTCCGATTGGGCCATTTTGGCGCAACCAGAATGACCATGCCTGTCATGTCCTCCCTGATCTTGCACAGGGTCAGTGCGAGAAGGCTCACTGGGGAAAACACATAATTGTGCAGCCCCCGCGGCCAGCTGTTGTGCGCCAGTGCATCCGTGCTGAGCGTGCCCTCGGAACAGGGAGTAAAACCGGTCGCAGTGGGACGATTCGTGGGAGGCAAACAGACCTGCGTGTCCCGAACTGATCCCAAATCAGAGGAAAAAACTTTCAGCAGATTTTGGCAAGTTTGGCTTTCCACATTGGCGCCAACAAGCTTCCATATTGCTAAAGTTTTCTCACACTCCCCCAGAGTAGCCCGGGAAGTGTCGCTGTCAAGTCTGAATCTAATTCAGCATGAGTACACACACCATTACAGCCATTATCATACCACACCATTATCATAATTTTCTGAGTGTAACAGCCCTTCTACGATGCAGCGATCGACATCTGATCTTCCCCTGGAGCCCCGAATGAAATAGCTGGTCCCTCATAAAAAGGAACAGAAATTCCACCCGAAACCAGGCATGCAAAACAGTGAACGTGGCCATAAAAGGTTAGAAGGCACATGGCATGCTAAGTGCTCAACCCTTCGTGAGAAAGGCAAAACGAACAACGTGCCGAAGTGGTCATGCTCTTTTATGAGAGCGTAACAAACCACCCACGAATGTAAACCACACATGAACACAGTCTTAGCATGTTTTTGCGATGCGCTAGAGGAGTGAGGGGTCCGAGGATGTGGTCTCGTCAAGAGACGCTCACTGTAATCCTCAGATCACCAATACTATTAACCAAAGTAGCCCTTTTCCGGTGGCCACCCGAATACTAGATCAGGGAATAGGCAAAGGGACCTTGTTTGAGGCACTTGAGCCTTTATGAGAAAGGGGAAGCGAACAACATGCCGAAGTGGTCGACAGTGGTCGACCGGAAGTGCCGAAGCTC
Source organism: Hybognathus amarus (assembly GCA_030378365.1). Lineage (NCBI taxonomy): Eukaryota > Metazoa > Chordata > Actinopteri > Cypriniformes > Leuciscidae > Hybognathus > Hybognathus amarus. The sequence goes on from JAQIUQ010000356.1 coordinate 121,419, forward strand.
TCATGAGAGAACATAAACCACCCACATCCACAGTCTCAACATGCTTAATCCCAGGCATGTGAAACAGTGATTGTGGTCGTCAAACGAGGACAGGAAACGACCGCATCCAGAAACACACGGGTGAAACTTCATCCTAAAAAGGACGCAATCTTCACCCCCGTTGCTCTTTTTACAGAAAACGCTCTCTTATTGTGCTGATGCACACTAGGATGAACAAAGCAACACAGCGAGGAAACTGCAAGCCTGCTGTGCGCACTCAACCGAATCTCAGCTGTGACAACAGCTCTTTGAAAAAAGGCAAATCGCATGAAGCAGCAGCTGGTACCCGGAAGATCGTGAGAGATCGCTGAAGAGCCATTACACCAACACAGAGAGGTCTCTGAGAAAACAGCAGACCTGTTGAGCGTGAAGATAAATTACTAATCTTGAAGCTCATCCACTCAGAGGACACAACCAGTCGGCTCCGAAGCTAAAAGCATATGCGTGTGCGCTCACTTCCGCTTTATACCCACAGTGGCAGGCGGGGCGTGGAATGCAAGACCTGCATGCCAATATTCATTGGCTTGTTTTAATTCACTCGAAGGCAATTTGTCTCCCTCAGCGTGATCCCAATTTGTTGGAAACTCCTCCGACGAGATGTAGGAGATCCCGAACGAAAGAGAACTACATTCCTTTTTTACGTGTACTTTTGAAGTTTGAAAATATTATACCTTTGAGGTCTCCCCAAAGGTAGGTTTTGTCACAAACATACATAAAGATATCTAATACTTTCAGATGACTTACTGTATGATAGTTGTTCATTTCCTGCAGAGTCTCAGCAAATGCTGCTAAACTGGACTGAAGAGAGAAAGAAAGCACAGCACACACTGCATTGTGTCAACATGTCAGTGCTTCCAAAAATAGTCAAACAAAGAAGCAGAAAATCATATTTGACAACTCGCAGTCTGGACTTAAAAAAAAACAAAAAAAAAAACAGGAGGACCCTGTCCCAAATGGTACACTTGATGTGCACTGATGTGGGCCTCAGCAGACTACCAGACAGTTTACTTTATGTGGCATTACATCACCAAATTGTGGACTTAATGGGAGACTGTTAGGGCTTAGGCATAATTTAGGACATAATTTTCAGGCCACAGTTTGTGAGATGAATTACTAAAGAGTGTAAATTAGAAATATGCAAGCAAAAAGAACAAAGATAAGCAAAAAGGACAGCTGGTCTGTGCTGTCTCTTACCCCGATGACCTCATCTCTGGTGGACTGCAAAGCCAGTTCTCTGATTCCATTCACAAACTGCTTGTTGGCCTGGTTATAAACTCAGTCCAGCATCTATCATCCCTATACACAGCTTCACCAGCTGTAAAACAGTGTATTCACATTCAGTAAATACCACCTCACTACATGCAGGAGTAAACACAAACACTTAAGTTTCCAAGTTGATACAAAGGTTGCAGTTATAAAGATGGCTTATTTTAATAACAGGAGGATCCTTTTTAGAGAGTAATCTGTTTGAATAATAATGTATTATAATTATGCTTATTAGTGGTTGTAATCTTGTAAATTATGTCAATTTACAAATGCTGGAAAAACATTTTTCACATTTTGTTTATTTAAAATAATATTTTTTATTATGATTTTAACAAAATCTAAAACAGACAAGGACAGCAATACAACAAGAATCTGCATTGTATATAAAATTAAAAACACAAAGTAAGAAAAAATGATAACAAAATATCATATTTTCTTACAATCTGCCAATAGTTACTGGAAATCAATCAATCAATCAATCAATCAATGTGGTTTAGCAAGAAACTGAAAACTGGTTCCCACATTTTGTCAATTTTGAGATGTTTTATACAATTCTTTGCAAATGTAAGGTAGAAAGATTTTCTTCCACAATTTTATTTATTTATAAAAAAAGCTACAATCACACCATATTGAATAGATAACCGTCTCTTTGGACTGAGGCACTAAAGCAAATCTGACAAACAAAGATTTGCCCAACGAACCAGTAACCCTGGTTCCCTGAGAAGGGGACGAGACGCTGTGTCATCATCATTGATAATTTGGGAATGCCTCTGCATGATTGTGTCTGAAGTACATCTGTGAAATCAGTCCAATGGTGGAACATCATGGGCGGGTGATGTCAGGATTAGGAAACTATAAAGCGCATCCAGACCAAACATTGTTAGCTTTTAATAGGCCTATGTAATTCAATAACATGGATACAGGCAGTATGGTAGGGAGATGCAGCGTCTTGCTCTTTCTCATGGAACCAGGGTTATATTTGTAACCCGAGATGTTCCCATTCGAGGCAACTTGCACTGCGTCAACGTCATTGACACTTTGGGAACAAAGAATACCTTCAAAGTGCCTGTCTGTGTGAATCAACGCAAGCACACAAGAACGACTGTGAAACTGGTGTAGTATCCAGGTCCAGGAAGTAGAATCTCACAAACATAAGCGGAGAAGACCACCTAAGGCCCCTAACCATACTCAATGTTGAGTGCGCTCTGACAACCAAAAGTGAGGGCTGTTCAGAGGCCCCATGAGCAAGAGAGATTGCCTTGACTATCCACTTGATCAGAGTCTGCTTGGTTGCCAGAATTATTTTCTTGGGGGAACCAAAACACACAAACAACTAATCGGATTTTCTCCACAGGGCAGCTCTGTGGACATATGTGTCCAGTGCTCTCACTGGACACTCTAAATTAAGCATCTCCTGTTCTGAACTGCTGTAAGTAGGAGGACAGAAGGCCATGGCACATTAGTAGGTACCTTGGGAACATAACACGGTCTAGGGTACAAGAATGCCTTGACCATCCCCAGTTCAAACTCAAGGCACATAGGGGACACCAACAGGGCCTTAAGGTCTCCCAATCTTTTAAAGGGATACTTCACCTTTGGGAAGATGAATGTGTATTTAATATTGGTCATTTATATAGTTGAAATGTGAAATTATTTTTTAAATTGAAGCATTCTAGACTGAGAAAAGGCAGATTTTTTTTTACTCATGTGACTGAAAGATGACAACTCCCAGAATCAAGGGGCTTCTCAGAAGACAAGCACGTACTGGTCCGTACGGACAGCACTGTGACCGTTGCGTACATCAACAGACAAGGTGGTCTACGCTCCCGCCGCATGTCGCGACTCGCCTCCCACCTCCTCCTATGGAGTCAAAAGCATCTGAAGTCGCTTCAGCGCCCACTCATGTTCCAGGGGAGCTCAACCGTGTGGCAGACGAGCTTTCACGGTTGCCTCCCCTGCCAGGAGAATGGCGACTCCATCCCCACGCGGTTCAGCTGATTTGAAGTGTTTTCAGAGTCACACAGGTGGACCTGTTTGCCTCTCCGGACACGACCCATTGCCAGTGTATTTACTCCGTCCGTGGGGACCCTCGGCACGGACGCCCTGGCTCACAGCTGGCTCCGGGACTTGCGCAAGTATGCGTTTCCCCCTGTGATTCTTCTTGCACAGACTCTGTGCAAGGTCAGGGAGGACGAGGAGCAGGTCCTGTTAGTGGTGCCATATTGGCCTGCCAGGACTTGGTTCACAGAATTCATGCTCCTTGCGACAGCCCCTCCTTGGAAAATTCCTCTGAGAAAGGACCTCCTTAAAGGTGCTAGGAGGTTAAATCCACCTCGGGTTTTGCACTCTGTACCCTCTTGGAACCTAGCTCTGGTACTGAGAGCTCTCCAAAGTCCTCCCTTTCAGCCTTTTCTGATAGTGGAGCTAAACATCCTGTCCATTATGACAGCGCTCCTGTTGGCTTTGGCGTCTTTTTAAGGGGGTCGTGGATCTGCAGGCTTTTTCGGATTCTACGAACTCGTGCCTCGAAGTTCGGGTCGGGCCTTTCTCATGTGATATTGAGACCCCGGCTTGGATATGTGCCCAAGGTTCCTACCACTCACTTCGTGGATCAGGTAGTGAACCTGCAGCGCTGCCCAGGAGAAGGCAGACCCAGCCCAGGCTTTTCTCTGTCCCGTCGCGCGCCCAGCGTTTTTACATTGACAGAACGCAAAGCTTCAGGACCTCATACCAGCTCTTTGTCTGTTACGGAGGCCAGCAGAAGGGAAAGGCCGTCTCCAAGCAGAGGTTAGCTCAGTGGTTAGTGGATGCGATCACCTGAGGGTATGAAGCTACGGGTGAGCCTTGTCCTCCCAGGTTGCACGCTCACTCTACTAGAGGTGTTGCCGCCTCCTGGGCGTTGGCTCAAGGTGCCTCGCTGACAGACATTTGTAGAGCTGTGGGCTGGGCGACACCGAACACGTTTGCGAGGGAATAGGTTGTGTCGACTTGCTACGCCACTTCCGTGCCTCAGCCGGATATGTGCGTCTTTTTGCTTCCGTTGGCGCCCTGCATCGGCTTAGCCTTGTGAGTTCCTCCATCACCCCTTCCGCCACGCCAGGCGTGGCGGACCGCCGGTGCCAGGTCTACTACCTCTAAGGGAGTTGTTGTGTAGACTGGGTGTTATGTCCAGTGGTCTCTTCGGGTGGCTCATTATGCCACGTGCAGTTCAGCCGTGTCTTCCCCTTGACAGACTCGATTCTGCCGTGCCTGTTGAGTACGCTCCCACTCCTCTCGGATTGGGACTACCTCAGGGACTGCCATATGTTTCAATACCCCCCTGGGCTGGTAAATATTTGTATTCCAGGCCTTCATCAGGCGGCTGGCTTCTGCAGCGTTCCCTTCCCTGTGACGGGTTAGGGACGCTTTCCCAGTGTTATCCAATGTCCACTGAATGGGTCTTGCAGAACAGCAGTGTGACTCCCTAGCTAGCTCCCGCAATTTGTAAAACTGCATTTAGGTAGCTTAGCTCAGGTGCTGGAAGGGGCCAGCATCATGGCGTTTTGTTGGCGCTTTTGTTATCCCAATTCATCAGGGAACTCCCCGACGACACGTTGGAGTTCCCAGGACAAAAGGGGAACGCCTCGGTTCACGTATGTAACATTGTTCCCTGAGTACAGGGTACGGAGTCTTGTCATCCCTTCGCCATGTTGCTGTACCTTTGCGGAGGACTGGACTCTGTTCGGTTCCTCAGTGAAAAGCGTCATGCACTGTTTACTTCCGCTTTTTAGGCGGCTTCGCAGAATGCAAATCTTGCATGCCAATATTTATTGGCTCGTTTTTAATTCTCTCGAAGGCAGTTGGCTCCCTCAGCGTGATCCCAATTCGTCAGGGAACTCCCCGACGGACACGTCTCCGTTCCCTGTACTCAGGGAACGAGGGTTACATACGTAACCAAGATGCTTTTTTCTTCTTGGACAACCAACCAATCACAGCCTTCAAAAGATTGTGTCATACATAGCAACGGGGTCAGCCCCGCCTCCTCACTAAGATGACAGTTTTTCATCTTTTCCTTACTCAGAGCTGCTCTCAGATCAGCCCTGAATCGCTCTTAAGCTAAGACTCCTACGTACAAATTTTTAAGCTAAATTAAGAGTTTTCTGAGATGATTCTTAGAACCTTAATGAATACGGGCCCTGATGCATCTAAATATGATACTCAAACAAATGCAGCTTTTTAAATATTTTATTTTTCATATTTTGTGAAAAAGGTTCAATGAACTGTTTTATTTTTTTATCTATTTTTTTTTGTCCTATTTCATATCCCAAGCCTTTACAGGGTGTAATAAAAACCATACCTTGTCGAGTTTTGACTCCAGTTCTCCATAGTCTCCCTCCACTTCCTCTATTGTGGCCCTGCAAAACATCATACCAAAAATTTCAAATCTTCCATTTATGTCTAAAATATTGGAAAACGTTGTCTGCTCAATCGTGCTCTTTCTTTGCAAGAAAATTGTTTGATCGCTTGTTACAATTGTTACTTGATCTTAGTGCTGTGTTTTATAGATCATAAAATACTCTTAGACCGACTACAAAATTATACTGGTATTCGGTGAAAGGCATTAAGCTGGTTTAGATTCGTACCTATCAGATGATTTCAATTTTTTTCTATTTGAACGGGGACAAATTTAAGATACTGTAACTTCAGTAAATTATGGAGTGCCGGCCGCAAGGATCTGTGTTAGGCCCTCTGCTATTTTCCATATACACTCACCGGCCACTTTATCAGGTACACCTGTCCAACTGCTCGTTAACACTTAATTTCTAAGTAGCCAATCACATGGCGGCAACTCAGTGCATTTAGGCATAGGTTATCTCTGTATGTACATTTTAGGCAATAATAAAACGAAATATGTTATAAAACACCACTCTGCTTCTTTTCGATTTCATTTCAATAAATTTTAAACATTATAAAGCACACAAATGTGGTTCAGGCAACGCATAGCCTATTGATTATATTCACTGCATGTATGTAACGTTATATTTATAACAAAACTAAATATAAAACACAACCCTGCCTTTTTTCGTTTAAATGTAAAAATATTAAACATATTCCAGGCAATATGTAATGTTTTGCATATCGTATTGGTACAAATGTTGCAATAAACAACAGATTATCTTTTACTCTCAAAATTATCTCTTTTTGTTGCATTACAGTTTTATCAATAATAGCCATTATAAAAGTATAAGTAAAAGGTACAAACAGATATACAGTAAAGCTTAAATAACATAAAGAAACAATTCAGTCAGTCAAATATACAAATTCAGCGCTCAAAGATATGAAACTTCACGTAGCCTTCTCCCAAAGCTATTGGCCAGGGAACGAATTATAGATTCACGAGACCAAAGATCACCAGGATACAATGGATCTCAGTCAAATTATCATAAATCTATAAATAAACCACAGATTTGAGCTTTAAAAAACTACTTTCTCGCCTGAAAAACTCTTAAAACTACATTTCGTGACACAATAACAGTAGAATTATATTTCAACTGTATGCTTCTAATGCCCTTAGCACGCACGAGTGACAATACTCTGTCCACCAATCACCGTTCTGCAGTGAGTCTAGCTCCACCTTTTAGTACCCTTTCACTGTGCTAGGTACACCAACGAAAGGGTACCCAAAATAGTGGTACGTACGTTCGGCTTTTTGGTACCATTCACAACTTTTGACAGTGGAAACGCAAATAAATGCGTACCGAACCGTACCGTACCGCTCAGTGGGAACGAGGCATTATTGGACCAAAAACCTGTACACAAAATCTCTTAGATGATTAGAAGGATGTATGTTACTTCATCCAGACCTGGGTGTTATTTTATAAAGTAACTTGTTATTCGAAAATCATATTTCACATGTTTTAAAAACAGCCTTCTTCCACCTCAGAAATGTCGCTAAGTAATGGAACATGCTATCTGTTTCTGATGCAGAAAAGTTAGTTCATGCATTCATGACCTCTAAGACTAGATTACTGTAAAACATTACTAGCTGGTTGTCCTGCATAGTCGATAAACAAACTACAATTAATCCAAAACTTAAACACGGGTCACTCGAGCGGCCCACAAGGCTATCAGAGCAGATGATGGGACATTATTTTCAACTTGACCACTATATTTTATAATCTCCATCATTCAATGCAATTTGCTAGTATATAAATTAACCTTTATGTTATGTCATTGCAGATTAAAAATCTATAAATCAAAAATATGTATTGCATTTATGAGGAAAACTAAATCTGCAAGTTATGAGCTACTTTTAGCCTTAAGATGTTTCATGAATTTGGCCACAGGTGTCTTAAATAGGGAGACATACAAAATGTGCAGAGCAGCTGGTCCCCAGGAACAGGATTGAAAACCACTCCATTTGAGCCTTTTTACTGCAGTGCAGTGGTTCCCAGCCCTGGTCCTGGAGTACTCCCAGCACTGCACTCAATGACTTTAAAATGACCTTCCAGTGATCCATGCTTTGAATACTGATAAGGGGATATTGATCAGTTCTAAAATGTATTAGGTGAGGTGTACAGTGTGTCAGGCCTGTGAATCAGAAATTGAATCTTGATCTACGCCTTGAGACCACTAGAACATTGTTTCCAGGGTTTTGAACTTTGCATGCTATTTGCAAGTTAATGGACAGTGTGTGCTTTTATTACTAAATTACTTGTATTACTTAAGTCATTGTTATGCTATGCTAAAATTAATAGTTTGCAATTATTATGAGTCGTATTTATAAATAATTGTTTTAAATCCACAGAATACATTGCACAGATAAGATTTTTTTAAGTATAGGTGTCTTTGTTAGACTACTATATTGCTGATCTAACATCAGAAGAAGTCTATAAGATTGTAAATATGTTCAATAAGTAAAATATGGACTACTTTCTGGCTGTTGTTACTTTGCCAAATATACTGTTGATCTGGCAACTTGCAAATTGCAACAAGGTTATTTACAGTAGTGTACTTACAGTGTACTTACCTAAGAAAGTACTGGTTAATATACCTAACTGCATGGGTTAAAATGAAGGGTTAGTACATTTATTGTAATAACCGAAATAAGTAGGCTATATTTAATGTACATTGGCAACAGAACTGTAAAATTAAGAGCTACATTAATTTTTAATTGAATGCACATTTACTGCATTTTCAAATAGTATGAATCAACAGTATTTATCTTTATTTATCTCTAGTATTTAGGGAAGAGAACTGGGCCTTGTACGGATCTTGTTGCTGGTAGAAGATCCACGTGTTGTGAATGCACAGAAATGACATCACACAACCACAATATTCAGATTCATAAACGTGATATTAATGTCACGACTATTTTTAGAATTGTAAACCGATGTGTAGCCTATATCATAGCATTCCTTATCAAACACGCGAGGTTAAACATGCCAGAATGTCATTTATATGGCAGAATGTAACACAATTACATAAAGCACTGAGAGAGCCGCCACAAATTAGCCAAGTCCCCCCCATCTAAACAGAACAGTCAACACCCCGCCCCATGCGGCAGGTGAGGTGAGACCTATGGGCGAGACTACAGCTGTCTCGAAAGCTGGTGAGCTGACTACCTAGTCAGCATGGACACATGCTCATAATAATATGATGACCAGCAGAACTGTCTAGATAGGCAGCTCACTATAGCTTTTGAGACGCAGCCCGTTGCATCCACAAGGAGAGAGTGATACAGAGCTTTTGTGCATCATTTACGTGTGTATGGATTGATATCCGCATCAGACTCACCGGAAACGTGGCGAATCTTTCAGGCATTCCTCAAAATCCACCGTCACTTTCATTTTGATGAAATAATGATTGACTATTATTATTCGCACTGATGTCTGGAGGTGATCCCAAGAGCGCACGGATATTACAAACAATACAATGATTTACAATACTTTTGCGTTTAACGCACGAAATGAAACTCGTTTACAGTGCACACGGTGGCATTTATTGCTGATATGGTCATGTTATTTATTTGTGTATGTATCCTTTGATAAAGCATCCGACATAGCTGCAGTTGCGGTGCGCCCCATCCGACTAGCGGAGATACCAGCCTTACTACAGTGAAGTCTTCTCAGTCCCGCCCACAGCCCGAGGGAGCGCTGGTGCCGGAAGTAAATTTCCCATTCATTTTTCCCATTGACATTTTGTGAAATCCATATCTAAAGAGTTTAGAGCATGTCTAAAGATAATCAGCTACGGCTGAACTCATAAGCATACAACATATCATTTCGAGTGAAAAAACGAAAAGAAAATTCCAAAAAAGTCAAAGGTACAAGCCTGTGTACATATTATCATTTCCGAGCAAAGGAACTACTCCTCCCATAAACCACCGCGCCTCACTAAAGTCGACTGAAATCCACCGTGAAAGAGCCTTTTGAGTGACTTCCAAATCTGACGACGGGCACGTGAACTTTTTCCTCCAGTGAATTTTATATAATGAATGTGCAGGGAGCTCCTTTTTCTCGATTTACTGAAGCTTATGCACACATGCTAAAACATTGAACATCTGGCTCGCTCATTGGCTTCTATGAGCAACTGGACATCCAATGGCACGGGGGCGTCTCAGAGGTGCGACCAATGAACTCAGCCCTACGTCATTACGCGATCTTCAGTCTTCACGTACCTTCGCGGGGTTTGAGACACGTGACACGACTTCCACCAATCAGATGCATCACTGTGGGATTGTTCAGGATTGTGGGTAATGAAGTACTTATCCAATACATCGCGAATAAAAGGCATTTATCTTAAAACAAGGTTTGTGCCCCATGATCTTTTGGCGTTTATATGAGCATATACAATCACTTAGTACAGCCGTAGCTGGTTTTAAGTCCACCATGTATGGTTACGTTTTTATGGCTTATATCCCAAATGTCAATGGAGAAATTGTATTGAAATTACTTCCGGCACCGGCTGTGGGCGGGACTGTGATGCTCTATACAATCTCATAGGCTACATGATAATTAGGCAACGTGACGTTAGCCTATGGCAAGCCGTTTTGTTTTTTCGTTTGAAACAAAAACAAAATAACGAGAAACCATCCTTTATTCGTTTGTCGTTTCAAACCAAAACAAAGAAACAGTAAAAAAAGAGCCGTTTGACTAGTCAAAATTCCAATTCCAGATATTTTGAATTTTAAATCGTCATTGGATTTAAGATACAACGTGATAATTGCCAAGTCAACCATAGGCCTATAGGGTCAGGGGATCTCTGGATAATCCGTAATTCGTTTGTAATTATTAAACGAAAATTCCGTTTTTCTGTTTTTTGTTTCAAATAGAAAAACCAAATAACCGTTTTTGGTGTCAGAATCAAAAAACGAAAAACCAATTAAAAACTGCCCGTTTTTCGTTTTTGGAATTCATTTTATCGTTATTCCTTTTTGAACAAAGAATGAAGTGAGTCTTTGAACTTCTGTCAATTCGTTTTTCGTTTATAAACCAAAAACGGAAGTCACGTGGTCCATTCCTTTTTTGGAAGCGAATGTAACCGGAAACACTTTCAAAATAAAAGTAACTACAGTTAGCGAGATGATTGTAGACTAAAACTGAACTAATATAACTTTTTTTAGTACAACTAAAGTAGCACTGGGTGTGAATAACACTTTAGTTAACTGAAATAAAAATTAAAACTAATAAAATAATAACTCTGGCTGTTAGGGAGAATTAAACATTTGTACCATTGGTGAATAGGGCCTACAGCTATGTATGCTATGAGCAGGGCTCTGCATTGCAACTCTTTCACTAGCATATATGGCCTAAAGTGTTTTACGAGCATATATAATGTCAGTGATGTTATAAGGTTATATTATACTTTTATACATGTATATAGTTCCTCCTCCAGGTTGTGGTATTATTATAGCCTCTGCAGTGGACAGATGTAGATTTAGCCAGAGCCAGGATGTCATTGTGCAAATACAGCCTCCTCCTGAGAGCAGCACATTCCCCTTAATCATATTTTTTTTAAATAAAGAACTGAACTTCACCCGCCTTCCTGCTCCCCTTTCTATAGCTATACTATAGAACTATAGCTGCTAAAAACTCTCAGCTTCCACCATCTACTGTTACCCCTTCTGTGTCAAAACAAAACTCTTCCAAAACAAATCTAGAAAGTTTTAAAACTTTTTTTATTTTTCTCCAGTGTAATATTATTATGTTAGTTAAGTAGATTAAATATTTTTAACCCTTGTGTATCAATTATATAGATGACAAAAATGTCCGTGTCAAAAAACTGTCATAAAAATTTGAAGCTTGGAGCACAGACTTAAGTTGGTATCATTTTAAAGAAGACCCATGGCAGATTATTGCTAAAGTAAACTAAAGCTTAACTAAAATAGTAAATAGTAAATAATAGATAGTAAATCCAAAAAAAGTTATATAGGTATAAGTTAATAAAAATTATGTATAAAAATATGATTAATAAAATATATATTTTATAAATCAGGTTGAACTCTAAAACTGCAAGAAAATCAAAGCCATGCATCTGAATAGGTTGTGTTCCAAATTTGAGTTAGGCCTATCTCAAAAAAATGAGCTTTCGGTAAGAGTTTGTTTGGGCGCAGTAACAGATTTTCCCCATTGGGTGCCAGCAAAACTCCACTGGTGCACACAGTGATTGGATTTTAGATTTGCAAATGAGTTTTTCTCTCTCAAATATTACAAGCACACAAACACATATGAAGAGTTCAGATGCAAAAGCTTCTAAATGCCATTTGAAATTTTCTTCTAAAATGACCATTTTTATCAAGCTTGTATATTTAAGTTCAGTAATTTCACTTAAATGACAACTAATAGGTAATCTTCATTGCCATTTAAGTGAAACTACTAAACTTAAATATACAAGCTTGATAAAAATGATCATTTTAGAAGAAAATTTCAAATGGCACTTTTTGCATCTGAACTCTTCATATACACACACAAAAAAATGTATTACACACATACAAACCACACTCTGACATCCACTCACACAATTATCGTTAATAAGCAGAAAACAGGAATAAAGCAATATTTGTTTTATAGGCCAAACCTGGACAACTGGCACAATCTGGTAAAAAAAAAAAAAACAAAAAAAAACTTGCCAACAGAATAAAAACCTCTTAACAAAGATTACATCATTTCATAGTTAAATGGCCCTGGGATTAAAAATTGCGGTTTCAATGGGGACATTTTTGTCCAAAAGGCGCTGAGGAGTATTTTGTGTACCTAATGCAAAATTATTATTAATTTTTTTTTAAGAAAATGAAAATAGTAAAGTGAAATAGTAAAATTCCATAAAAATACACACCTGTGCCAAATTTGCATTAACACAGGTTAAGTTATTAAAAAAAAAACTGAAAAGGACAAAAATGCCCATAAGGATTCACAAGGGTTAATGCAGCTTGTAGTTCTCATTACTAGTGTGTGAAACCCAGCATTACTCGGTCAAAAATGAGCTGGGACTTTCAGATCTTTTAGAGCTTTTGGGGGGTTTAATTCTGTTTGATGAACCACTGGGTAAAGGTAGTTCTCTGTACTTATGGTATATGTAAAGAAACATAAAAGTGTTTAGTTTTTTACTTTTTATTTTTTAGCATTTAGTTTTTCTCCCTGGTACTCGTGTCAGGGCCTCCCAGATTTTCCCCAATACCTGGAGGATGTGAGCCTGTGCACTGTGTGCATGGTTTAAGGACTGATGATGATAGTAGCAGGACTGGCCCCATCTCACTCTCTCTTCAAATAAATGCAGGACAGGCAGGACAAAGCAGAACACCACTCCTTCCTCTGGCGGTTGCACCATCAAACCATTAAACTTAGTTTAAACGTAACTCTACGTTCCACCTAAATATTTACGGCAGCTCTGCCCATGAATAACGGTTGGAATGAGATGGCAGCCAGATTAGATTACATCGATGAGCTCGTAATTGATAATGAAGAACCGCAAATTCGTTCGACGAGTTTTACGAGACCGATATCGATATTGAAGTCTGTTTCCAGACGATAATCGTCAATAAAAAACTAAAAAACGACAAACATATTTCACATAGCCCTATAGTTATACACATATTTATTTACATGCAATAGCATGATTTAAATATTTCTGTAGGCTAGTAGGGTTAGGAATAGAAAATTGATTCTTCTTGATAGCATTCTTTAAGCACAAGACGCGAGAGAACACTTCTGCATGAGCGCTGTTTACTGAGCAGCACACAGCCGCTTCTCGTGCACGGACAAATGTGCATACAATATCACACACATATACTTCTTGTTAATTTATAGAATGAAATAATAAACATGATTAAACATCAGAAGAATTGTTTCAACCATGGAAAGACGTCATTACACATCTTTTTTCAAGTTCGAAATATCCCCGACCTGTAAACAGAGTCGGTAAGCAGGCCTGTGTCTATTGAATCCGTGCATTGACAGCACGTGCATTGACAGCCTGTACTCGGTGCCAATATTTGAAGTTGATTAAAGAACAAAGGATAAAGAAAATCTCTCGCTGAACTTTTACAGCCTATGCCTAAACTTAATATTGTGTGCCTGTTCGGCGCTGACTGCTCCAACTGCAACACGAGTCTGTGTTGGACTCAGCATGCGACTTTGAGATGCGTTAACTGTCAAAGATCATTTATCACTTTCGTAATTCTGCTAAACATTTTTTAAACATTCGATAAATCTCGGTATTCAATGTCCTGGACATGACAGCAAAGGGATCATTCTAAAATGCGTAACATGGCTTACTTGTACAAAGAAGACAGTGGTATGAAAAGAACAAAATCAGTAAACACCATACTAATAAAGCATACTGTGCACAGCAAAGCAGATGAGCCCAAAATATAAACGCATTTCGCTTAATTACAGGTTAAGCATTTTCCTCCCATTGAAACCGTTAAAAAGAAAACGCTTAATGTGGCTTAATGAATAATAAAGTGATATTAAAAAGCTGATGAGCCCAGAATATGACAACATAATAATAATGTTTATTTTTTATAGTGCCTTTCAAGAACCCAAGGTGGCTTCACAAAATAATACAAACAGTTGACAGACAAAGAGACAAGCAATCTGTTTATTAAACAACCAGAAAAGCAGATGGAGACAATAATACAATAATAATAATAATAATAATACATTTATTGTATAATAATACATTTATCTAAACATTTTTTCCTGGAGTTCTTGATTTTTATATTTTCGTTCTACAGACGAAAAAAAATAATCCTGTTAATTCAGAATAGCAGACATCTCCAATATTTTATTTTGGTTTAGTATAAAAATTCATCAGAAAAGTAACTTTACCCGTTTCTGAATATTAATTTAAATGTTGCCCATAATAAACAGGCCTTCTAAAAAATAAAAACATGACCATTGTAATTAAAATTAAAATTTCGTTATATTGCAAACGGATGAAGAAATTGCGTTGCTTTGAATATCTCATGCACGCGTTCAGAGTTTGTAATGTTGGGAGGTCGGTTACAGATATCGAGCGTTATACTTTGCTTTAGATTAAAACATGAACAAAAACACATAAATAAAATACCCAAATATATAGCCTAATTATTAGTAACTTATGTTTCTAAATAAATAAAGCAGTAATTTTTATTGAGCGGCTTAAGGTTTTGCTCATGCAGAACAAAACAATTGGTTTTAATACCTAATTTTAGACAAATAAAATAACAAATATATTATAGTTTGAATACAAGTTTTTAAAAAAAGCGCACGTTATAATTAGGAAATTAACTTAGGCTATCATTAAATCAGTCGATAACGCTAAAGAAAGAAAAGAAAAGAAAAGAAAGAGACCGGACCTTAAAACAAATAAGCACCTGTCACCTTGACATCAACACGCATTCACTGTTCTTACAATCATCAAATTCGGTTCTGTTCTGTTCTCTATTCAATATTGTAAGCTATATTATATATTGAATTATACATTATTAATTATATTATAGGCTATATCATTTCTCCTCGCAAAACGAAATTCGTTTCAAATAGGCGATGTGATAAGAACAGTGTGGAAATTTTTAGCTAACCACACAAAGCTAATGATTTATGCTCGTTCAAGCTCAAACTAAGCGAAGTAAAACCTTTAACGTGCCAATCATTAAATTAAACTAGCTGAATTCCTGGCTATCATTAGATAAAGTGCAGCCAGACTCAACGGGGCTGTTTACACCTGCCACTTCATGCGTTTTCTCAGATCGGATAGCTGATTTATCTGAACTCTGATTTATCAAAACGATTCCATTACACCTGGTCACATAAATGTGTTTCTGCAAAACGAATAGCCTAAATCCGATCTTTAATTCCCGCGCAATATACAGATTTAATGAAGTGCACTGTCACCGAAAGAAACAGATGCGCTGCATTTTATTGATCATCATCAGCAAAATCACCAAAGACGGCAATAAGAGAGAGCTGCCAACTGCCTGGTGGTCAGATCATTTCGTTTCTTTACTTTTAATGAAGATTTAAGATTCTGCGACTTACTTTCACTTTCATTTGCCAATTGCGGCGCGTTGACTTAGACGCTTAGCTGCTTATCTGAGGTGATTTGTGTGCAGTTCGCGCGTCATATCTGACTAAAATAACATGACATATGGCCTATAACACGCGGCGGGGCGTGTTGGAGGGCGGGGCTTGGGTAGACGATATTATCAGATATTGCGATATTTTAAGGCGATTATCGATAAATATTTTTGACATATCGCCCAGCCCTAGTATACAGCAGATCTAGGAAAATAGTGTTTAAGAAGAAAGTGTCTAGAGGTGTCTAGTCTAGTGTCTGAGAAGAAAATCACTGTTAAGTAAGTTCAGTGTTGATTCATTTTGGTTGTAAAAATCATTAGTTATTAATTAAGTTAATTTATCTATAGCCTACAGCAGCTCTGGAGAAAACAATTATGTCATCATCCAGCTCAGTTCAGTTCTCATACAATGATGTCAACTTATTAAGACATAGACCAATTTGGAGTTCGACGACACGGTTATGTCACTGTAGTTGTGCGCCCATTGTGGTGGCTGTTTACAGATAAACAGCATATTCACATATGCAATGCATACCTTTAGGCCCAGTTAGTCTACAGCATGAAATAATATTTAGCCCAGGCCTATAACTAGAAAACATTTACATACATCTAGCAGCAGCAGTTCTAGTGTTTTACATTGTCATTGTTCACATTAAACAATGAAAAGCAGTTAATTCTAACTCAGCCATCAGTATATAGTTGTTTGACTTGTTTATAGTTCCCACATCTGTATATTTGTGTTTTGTCCAGCTGGCTATGCAGCACGTCGGTCCATACACAAAAATCATTCGATAAATCTCGGTATTCAATGTCCTGGACATGACAGCAAAGGGATCATTCTAAAATGCGTAACATGGCTTACTTGTACAAAGAAGACAGTGGTATGAAAGAACAAAATCAGTAAACACCATACTAATAAAGCATACTGTGCACAGCAAAGCAGATGAGCCCAAAATATAAACGCATTTCGCTTAATTACAGGTTAAGCATTTTCCTCCCATTGAAACCGTTAAAAAAAAAACGCTTAATGTGGCTTAATGAATAATAAAGTGATATTAAAAAGCTGATGAGCCCAGAATATGACAACATAATAATAATGTTTATTTTTTATAGTGCCTTTCAAGAACCCAAGGTGGCTTCACAAAATAATACAAACAGTTGACAGACAAAGAGACAAGCAATCTGTTTATTAAACAACCAGAAAAGCAGATGGAGACAATAATACAAATAATTAACATGAGAAGAAGTTATATAATCAAAGAAAACATACATTTTGATAATGAAAGCATGTAACATAAAAATGAAAGTGTGAAGGACAAAGAAATAGAATGGGAGATAATTATTTACTGAGCAAGGTGAATATATGAGTTTTAAGTTGAGATTTGAAGGTCTTTAGGTTAGGGGTGGCACAAAGATCAGAGGGCAGCTTTTGCCAAAGCTTAGGGCCTACAACACCAAAAGCCCTACCACCCACAGTAGAGAGTTTATACCTTGGTACGCACAAGCAGATTGACATTGCTAGATCTGGGTCCAAGCAGGAACATTTGGTTGCACTAACTTAGTGAGGTATTTAGGTTTGGGGCCATGACAGGCCTCATAAACTAATACTTACAGTTTAAACTGGATGCGATTGACCACTGGAAGCTAGTGAAGTTGGTAAAGGATTGGAGTGATATGTGCAGAATTTTTGTTAAATGTAGGGCTTGTGCAGCAGAGTTTTGTACCATTTGAAGGCAATGTATAGCTTTGGTAAGTAGGCTGCTATAAGGAGTTACAGTAGTCCAATCTGGAGGTTATAAAAGCATGGATAACTGTTTCTGCAAAAGAAAGCAAATTTGTGTTAAGGGTGAGAGAGCTTGTTGGAATAGTTATCCTATGTGTTTATGACAATCTAAGTCTGAGTACACATTTGGTTTTTACTAATCACTTAATCACCTGCCCGTGTTTTATTAATAATGTGTAGTGAATTTTGTCTCTTTTTTAAAATAACAGTTGGTCCATTAAGCCTCATTAAGCATTTTTTTGGTTTGCTATTGGAGGAAAATGCTTAATGCGTTCATATTCAATTCAATTCACATTTATTTGTATAGCGCTTTTTACAATACACATCATTTGGCACAAAGACATTTTAAACAATGTCATCTTTGCATTAAAAGTGTCATAATTTACCGAATGACACTTAATGACAACAGTCATAAACATTAATAAATACTCCTTCATGTTCATGACAGGTGTTATGTCATGTTTATGACAGTGTCATGACAGCCTTATGCACCCCCCTTCAAATAAAGTGTTACCCATCATTTCAAGGCAGCTTTACAGAAAATGCATATCTATTACAATTTAGAGTGATCTGTTATCAGAGGAGACTGTGTCAAGTTATGTATTTCAGAAATTTACATATACAAATCACAGTTAGCTAAAAATGAATTAATTTAAACTAATAATTTAAGGCAGAAACAATGAGCTCATTGGTGAATGAATACTTGTTTGTTAACAAATGATTATGACATATAGACAATTGTAGCATTGGTACTTGTTGATTCAGAGTCTGTGTCATCTGAAGTCTTCACAGGAGTTGGCAGTGTCCTCTTTACAGGTATTGAGCATCTGAAGTCTTTGCAGGAGTTGGCACCATCTCTTCACAGGTATTAGGTTATCGGAAGTTGAGTTGGCACCGTCTCTTCACAGGTATTGGGTTATCGGAAGTCTTTGCAGGAGGAGTTGGCACCGTCTCTTCACAGTTATTGGGTTATTGGAAGTCGAGTTGGCACTGTCTCTTCACAGGTATTGGGTTATCAGAAGTCTTTGCAGGAGTTGGCACCGTCTCTTCACAGTTATTGGGTTATTCGGAAGTCGAGTTGGCACTGTCTCTTCACAGGTATTGGGTTATCGGAAGTCTTTGCAGGAGTTGGCACTGCCTCTTCACAGGTATTGGGCATCTGAAGTCTTCACAGGATTTGGCACTGCCTCTTCACAGGTATTGGGCATCTGAAGTCTTCACGGGATTTGGCACTGTCTCTTCACAGGTATTTGTCATCTGAAGTCTTCACAGGAGTTGGCACTATCTCTTCACAGGTATTGGGTATCTGAAGTCTTTGCATGTGTTGGCACTGTCTCTTCACTGGTATTGGGTATCTGAAGTCTTTGCATGAGTTGGCACTGTCTCTTCACTGGTATTGGGTTATCGGAAGTCTTTGCAGGAGTTGGCACTGTCTCTTCACAGGTATTTGTCATCTGAAGTCTTCACAGGAGTTGGCACTATCTCTTCACTGGTATTGGGTTATCGGAAGTGTGTGATAGGTTGTTTTGTGGTTTGTGATATCAATGGTTTTCAGTCAGAACAGTAGAGCTAGATTATTTACAGAGGAATTATTACTGCTCGATTATCAAAAAACCTTGTCTGCTTTACACAATTTAAATACCTTCACCTTGTAGTTAATCCTAGTCCATAGTTATGCAGCTAGCTCGCTAACAGACTTGATAGTTACTAGAAAGACCTGGAACTACAGGACTCTATGTTGAAAATACCATAGATATTGAGTATATGAAGTCTTTGCAGGAGTTGGCACCGTCTCTTCACAGCTATTGGTTTGTAGGGCGATAGAAGATCAGTCAAATACAAAGAAGCTAAACCATTTTGGGCCTTATAGTTCAACTTTAGTAACAATACTTTGTAATTGATACGGAACTTAATAGGTAACCAGTTTAGAGATGATAAAATTGGTGTCATATCATCATATTTTCTTGACCTGGTAAGAACTCTAGCAGCTGTATTTTGGACTAATTGTTTCTTGTTATATTCTGACTAATCTGCTTTTCTGTACAATGCTTTATTAGCATGGTGTTTACTAACTCTTCAGCTGGCAAACCATTAAATTAATTGAAGAAGGCGTCTGGATAATCCATATCCCTATGTTGTGAATCTGATTTCTTCGCTGATATTTGAAACCACGACTACAGAACTGTCACTTTCTGCCACCAGTTTGGCTCCGTCCATGCCCAAAACATCATTCAATGCTGTTTACAAAAATAGAATAGGTCTGCAGTCATAATATGCATTCAAGATATCTCCTATGCTTTTTTGATTAGTAATGTTTTTCTCTGGACTTCTGTTGGAAAATATTTTTGGATATCTAGTTTTGACTAATTGTTATTATTAAAGATAATAAAGTTACGGTATTAAAAACATAATTGATTTTGTACTAGGCATCATTTTAACTTGAGATATCTCAAATTACAATTTTACTAATAATAATTACATTAGATATGTCTCTAATTGAATTACCACTAGTAACAATTATAATTCAATATATCTCTAACTGAATATCTTGAAAATAATTTTTTTTACCAGGCAAAAAAATAAATAAATAATTAGAGATATCTCTAATTGGAATTCTTCAGTCAAATCTCATTTAAAGATATCTACAATTTAATTATGGATATCTCAATATGATTTTTGACTAAGAATATCTTTATTTGGGGATATCTGCATTAAGCTTTGTGACTTGGCAGAGTTTCAATGTATATATCTGGAATTAACATTCTAAATAGTCAAAATTACTGTATAGATATCTAAAACATGCATGCAAATACACCTTGGCTAAGCTTCATACCTCTGAAAACGTCTCGGGTTATGAATTTAACCCTTGTTCCCTTTTGTAGTCACTCCGAGTTACGTCAGGAGTGACGGAGAATGGGGTTTTCGCATAGAAAGCCAATCCTCTTCGAGTATTTAACAACGAGCCAATGGCATGGGAATGCCTTGGGGGCTGCGGAATTTGCATAGCGTACTCCGCCCCACCGCGTGGGTATAAAAGGAGGAAGTGAACCGCAACCGCAGTATGTTTCGCTTCGGAGCCAAGAGATTTTCTTCACTCCCTAAGCCTTTCTCACTGACAAGACTTTTCGAGACGAGCGTCCTCTTTAGTGCTGGTGCTGACGGCGGTACCCAGCGGGATTCTGCATTGCCTGCGATCTGTGCAGTGGTCTGCCAGACTTTGCGTTTCTCCCTGGTCGCCTCGGCGCTGAAAGAGTGAATTTCCTCCTCTTACTGAAAGAGCTGCACGTGACACGTCTTTTTAAAGATGCCTCGCCCGTGTTCTTCTGGGTGCGGTGGATTCATTTCGTCCTCTGATGGTCACTGATCGCTGTTCTGTGTGTTTGGGCATTCAGCATGCAGCAGCAGCTTTCGTGGATGAGTCATGTTCCTTCTGTGGGAATATGACCATTTCTACACTGTGATCGAGACTCAATGAATCTAACAAAAGTTCGGTTGGCGCTCCAGAGGATGATGCGATGTCGATCGCAGCATCACAGGGCGGGCTTGAGTCCTCGGGAAGTGAGGATGTGGCTGCGTTGCCTCCTCGGGAGTACCAGTGTTGCCCGTGTCTGATCCCGAGATGACGGCCATGCTTTCTCGGGCCGCCGCTAACATCGGGCTAGAGCTGGAACCCTCCGCCCCGATCTCTCGCGGATGGATAATTGGTTTTTTGGGAAGGCCGCCGCTGCAAGGCCACAGCCGACCCCAATTCCCTTTTCCCCGAGCTGCATGCGGAACTGAGACGAGCGTCCTCTTCAGTGCTGGTGTGACGGCGGTACCCAGCGGGATTCTGCATTGCCTGCGATCTGTGCAGTGGTCTGCCAGACTTTGCGTTTCTCCCTGGTCGCCTCGGCGCTGAAAGAGTGAATTTCCTCCTCTCTCACTGAAAGAGCTGCACGTGACACGTCTTTTTAAAGATGCCTCGCCCGTGTTCTTCTGGGTGCGGTGGATTCATTTCGTCCTCTGATGGTCACGATCGCTGTTCTGTGTGTTTGGGCATTCAGCATGCAGCAGCAGCTTTCGTGGATGAGTCATGTTCCTTCTGTGGGAATATGACCATTTCTACACTGTGATCGAGACTCAATGATCTAACAAAGTGACGGGATCTAACGGGTAGTCCCCGTACCCGCTACTCGTTCTGCTTCTTCTTCTAGAAGCTCTTCGACTCGCGGGCAGGGTGATCTGACGGTGACGGTGTGGAACAGAGACCCGACGAGAGAACCTCGGGCCACACCTCCCGCCACAGTGTTAGAGCCAGCGAGCGCTGAATCGGTGTTGACGTCTGCCTGTTCGCAGGCACCGTCGATTTCGGTTGGCGCTCCAGAGGATGATGCGATGTCGATCGCAGCATCACAGGGCGGGCTTGAGTCCTCGGGAAGTGAGGATGTGGCTGCGCTGCCTCCCTCGGGAGTGCCAGCGCTGCCCGTGTCTGATCCCGAGATGACGGCCATGCTTCCTCGGGCCGCCGCGAGCATCGGGCTAGAGTGGAACCCTCGCCCTGCCCCGATCTCTCGCGGATGGATAATTGGTTTTTGGGGAAGGCCGCCGCCGCAAGGCCACAGCCGACCCCAATTCCCTTTTCCCCCGAGCTGCATGCGGAACTGACGCGCACTTGGAAGGCCCCTTTGACCTCTCGAGAGCGCGCTCCAGCTTCCCCCACCTTTCCTCCCCTTGACGGTGCGGCTGCCCGTGGGTACGCGGGGATTCCTCCGGTAGAGCACTCTGTTGCGATGCAACTGTGTCCGCAGAGCACCTCCTCCCGGGGGGTCCCTAAGCACCCATCCAAGGCCTGTAGGTTCCGTCGTCTATGGCGGCGCGTTCCTATAGAGCGGCAGGACAGGCAGCCTCCGCCTTGCACGCCATGAGCACTTTGCAAGTTTTTCAAGCCAAACTGCTCAGGGATATGCACGAGGGGGGGACTGACCAAATGGCATTCAACGGGGCGACTGAAGTGGCCGCCCGCTCCGTTGGTCAGGTGATGGCCACTAGTGTGGTCCAGGAGCGCCACCTCTGGCTCAACCTGGCGGACACAAATGACGCCGAGCGGACTCGTCTGCTCCGACGCCCCTCTCCCAGGTTGGCCTGTTCGGCGGTGCGGTCGAGGACTTTGCCCAGCAGTTCTCGACCACCAAGAAGCAGACGGAGGCCATTAGACACATCTTGCCCCGACGGTCAGCTGCTGCCTCCACCCAGCCGTCAGCTCCGGCGCCTCCTCTGCTTTCCGCCGAGGACGCCCCCTGTCGCATCCGCCGTTGCAGCCCCCAGGCGGCGCGCCCTGCTGAACGCCAGGCGAAGCGGCGTTCCTGAGACGGGCTGCTCAGTGATGACCCCGGTGGAACGCTGGTCCTTCCCTAGTCTCTTCTGTCGGGGAACCGGGGTCGACTGGGCATCGGCACGGGGTAACTCCCGGGCCCATGCCGGTCTCCCGTCCTGCTGCCCCTCCGGGGGACGTCTGTGGTTCGCATGACCCCATTGGTTCAATTTCTGGGAGCTTGGTTAGAGCTCCCCAGGCTGTCCCGTTGGGTCATCAGAACGATCAGATTCGGCTACGCGATTCAGTTAGCTCGGTCTCCTCCCCGTTTCAGGGGAATTCGCTCCACAGTGGTCGGTGGCAATGCCCCGATCATGAGAGCGGAGATTGCGACCCTGCTGGCGAAGGGTGCAATCGAGACGGTCCCTCCAGCCGAGGTGAGGTCCGGGTTTTACAGCCCCTACTTCATTGTCCCCAAGAAGACCGGTGGGTTACGACTCGATCCTGGATCTGCGCATTTTGAACCGTAGCTCTTCATCGACTTCCGTTCAAAATGCTCACAGCCAAACGCATTTTCGAATGCGTCTGGCCTCAGGATTGGTTTGCAGCGATCGACCTGAAGGACGTGCGTACTTTCATGTCTCCATTTTGCCTCGACACAGATCGTTTCTTCGGTTTGCTTTCGAAGGCCAGGCATATCAGTACGCGGTTCTCCCATTCGGGTTAGCTCTGTCTCCTCGCGTCTTCACGAAGATCATCGAGGCACCCCTTGTTCCCTTTCGCGAACACAGGGTTCGCATCCTGAACTATCTCGTCGATTGGCTGATACTGGCACACTCTCGAGAACAGGTTTGCGAACACAGAGACCTGGTCCTCCAGCACCTAGCCCGTCTGGGCCTTCGGGTCAACCGGGAAAGAGCAAACTTTGCCCCATGCAGAGGATCTCTTTTCTCGGGATGGAGATGAGACTCGGTCGCCATGTCCGCGCAGCTCACGAACGAGCGCGCGCACTCACTGCTGACTTGTCTTCGTCAGTTCGAGGGCAAGAGTGCGGTTCCACTGAAACTTTTTCAGAGGCTCCTGGGGCATATGGCAGACGGCGCTCGGATTGCTTCATATGAGACCGCTTCAGCTGTGGCTTCGCGATCGAGTCCCGAGGTGGGCATGGCATCGCTGGCTCGCTCCGAGTTCCAGTGACTCCAGCGTGCCGTCGTACCTTCTTCCCTTGGTCGAACCTCAGCTTTTCACGGCAGGTGTCCCGCTTCAGCGAGTTTCCAGGCATCTCGTTGTCTCCACGGATGCATCCACTGCGGGTTGGGGGGCCATGTGCAATGGGCATGCAGCCGCGGGTTCCTGGACAGGACCCCAGCGCCTCATGCACATCAATTGCCTCGAGCTGTTGGCAGTATGCCTGGCCCTGCACTGCTTTCGAGCACTGCTCAAGGGTCAACATGTACTTGTCCGTTCAGACAACACCGCTACAGTAGCGTACATCAACCACCAGGGTGGTCTACGCTCACGTCGGATGTCACAGCTCGCTCGCCACCTCCTGCTATGGAGTCAGAAGCACCTGAGGTCCCTTCGTGCAGTGTACATTCCAGGAGACCGGAACCTGGCAGCCGACGAGCTGTCACGGGTCCGCCCTATCTCCGGCGAATGGCGACTCCATCCCCAGACGGTTCAGCTGATCTGGGACCAGTTCGGGAGGCACAGATAGACCAGTTCGCCTCTCGGGACTCATCCCACTGCGCCCAGTTTTATTCCCTGTCCGAGGGCACACTCGGCACAGATGCGCTGGCGCACAGCTGGCCGCGGGCCCACGCAGTATGCGCTTCCCCCAGTGAGCCTCCTTGCATGGGTGTTGTGCAAGATCAAGGAGGACGAGGAGCAGGTCTTGCTGGTAGCCCCTTATTGGCCCACCAAGACATGGTTCTCCGAACTCATGCTCCTCGCGACAGCACCTCCCTGGCCTATTCCTCTGAGGCAAGACCTACTCACTCAGAGACGGGCACTCTGTGGCACCCTCGTCCCGATCTGTGGAGGCTACACGTTGGCTCCTGGGCTTGAGATCTTGAGACCCCGGCCTGGATACGTGCCCAAGGTTCCCACCACTCCCTTCCGGGATCAGGTGGTGACCCTGGCAAGCGCTGCCCCTGGAGGAGGCAGACCCAGCCTTGGCACTGCTCTGTCCAGTACGTGCGCTCCGCACCTACATTGACAGAACGCGGTGTTTCAGGACCTCAGAACAGCTCTTTGTCTGTCATGGGGGGAGCCAGAAGGGAAGGGCTCTCTCAAAGCAACGGCTGTCTCACTGGATAGTGGACACTATTGCTTTGTCTTACCAGTAGCAAGGACGTCCGTGCCCCCTTGGTGTGATGGCCCACTCCACTCGTAGTGTGGCTTCCTCTTGGGCTCTTGCGCATGGCGCCTCGCTAACAGACATTTGCAGAGCTGCAGGCTGGGCGACACCTAACACCTTTGCGAGATTTTATAATCTGCGCATTGAGCCGGTGTCCTCTCATGTACTCGCTTCCACTAGTACTGGACCCGCTGAAGTGTCTTCGCTTGCTCGCCATTCCACTCCTCGGATTGGATAAGTGTGATATTCCTCAGGTAGCCTCAGCTAGCCCTGAGTCCTCCAGCACTCATGATGCGGGCACCACTGCTAAACTATCCACTCTGGTGCCGGCTAGGTGCCTCCGTGTGCACGGTTCCCGGGTAACTGTCTCACGTGTATTCTCCACTGTAAGCCTCTCTGAGCATGTGTCTTCCCTTGGCAAGCCATCTGCCACCCCTGGAGTTAAAATTAGCCACCTGCGGTTGGTGCTCCAGTGATCTCCATGTGTAGTCCCTAGTGGCCACATGTGTATTTCGTAAGTCCTCCCTTCGGTAGGCATCTGGTAGCATGTCCCTCCCGGGATATGTTTCCCAGTGTACCTTGGTATTATTGTGTCAAAGTAGGACCACCTGGTTGTAAACCTAAAGTTCAGGGGTCTAGACTTTCGCAGGGCACTGGAAGACAGCTGTAAGATGGCGTGATGGCACAGACCCCATTCTCCGTCACTCCTGATGTAACTCGGAGTGACTACGAAGGGAACGTCTCGGTTACTGGTGTAACCCTCGTTTTCCTGAGTAGGGAACGGAGACGTTACGTCTTCTTGCCACTTCTGCTGTACCGCTGGGTGACGCCTGATTTCAGTCTCGGCTCCTCAGTGAAGACATACTGCGGTCTGCGTTCACTTCCTCCTTTTATACCCACGCGGTGGGGCGGAGTACGCTATGCAAATTCCGCAGCCCCAAGGCATTCTCATGCCATTGGCTTGTTGTTAAATACTCAAAGAGTATTTCTCCGTCACTCCTGACGTGACGTCTCCGTTCCCTACTCAGGGAACGAGGGTTACACCAGTAACCGAGACGTTCTCTGAGAAGGGACCGAATAGACCTGTCCCAGAGTGAAACTGATTCAGGCACCCAACTAGGACGAGAGCACCTGTGCGCAACGTGTACTAGGAAGGTGTAAACTGTAGAAACTGATAAAAGTGTGCGGGGTAGCCCAACCGGCTGCCTCACAGATCTCCTGGAGGGGCACTTCCGAAAGGAGGGCCCTGAGGACGCCATGCCTCTAGTCGAATGAGCCCTTATGGCTAAAGGTGAAGGCAAATTACGCACCTTGTAAGCCGAGGTAATAGCCTGAACAATCCAATTGCTAATAGTTTGCTTGGATGCCGGGAGCCCATTTAGGTGACCCAAATCAAACTAACAGTTGGTCTGACCTCCTCCAAGAAGAGGACCTCTCGAGGTAAACACTCAAAGCTCTGACAGGGCAGAGCAAATGAAGCTTCTCTTCCTCTGCCGACACATGAGGTGGAGGGATGGAATGCCTGTAGGACTGTAGACCGAGCTGTACTAGCAGGCACTTTAGACATATAGCCCGGACTTGGGTACAAAAAGGCTTTAACTCTGCCAGGGGCAAACTCCAAGCAAGCTGGTGTCACTGCCAGGGCTTGGAGATCTCCCACCCTCTTAAGAGAGGTGATAGCTAATACCAATTTAAGCATAAGATCCTTAGGTCGAAGCCGTCTGCAGAGGTTCAAAGGGGGCCAGGGATAACCCTTCGAGAACCACTGCCAGTTCCCAGGCAGGAACCCTGGACCTGGTTGCCGGTCTCATCCTCCAAGTACCATGCAGTCTTACTGGTTCTAGTTTACGTAAGCCACCAGGCGGTTTACTGGATCTAACACACCAAGTTCTCTACATCAAGTGACAAACACATTCCACTTGAGGCCATATAATCTCCAATAAAGAAAAATGGTTTCAACCACCCCGACTGATAGACCAGCATTTAGGTACTGAACCCCCTCAGAGGCCAGACCCACAGTTTCCACAGCTCTGGGTGAGGGTGGAAAATTGTCCCCTCCGCCTGAGACAACAGATCCCTCCTCAGAGGAATCTGCCATGGCAGAGCTATCAGGAGTGAAATTATGTTCGAAAACCCTCGTCAAATTATGTGACGAACCCTCTTCAGGATGCAGAGCGATCGGGGAAATGCGTACAGGCGAAGCCTCGGCCAGGCCTGTATCATGGGCATCCAACCCCAGTGGGGCTGGATGTTAGAGGGAGAACCAAAGTGGGCAGTGGGACGTCTCTTGAGACGCAAAAAGATCCACTTCCATTGGTCCAAACCTCTCCCATATCAACTTCACCACATCTGGATGAAGTCTCCATTCCCCAGGCATCAGCCCCTGCCTCGAAAAGATGTCTGCTCGCTGATTCTGAACCCCCGGAATATACATTGCTCTGATAGACAGTATTTTCTTTTGGGACCAAAGAATAATCTGATGCGCCAGTCTGCACAGACGGCGTGATCTGAGTGCCCCTATCGGTTCAGACAAGCTACCGCCTGATGTATTGTCCGATCGTACTAGGACATGGTAACCCTTGATGTCTGGAAGGAAGCTCCACAGAGCCCTGAACACAGCCAACATCTCTAGACAATTTATGTGCAAAGAATGATGATGGTCCTGCCACAGACCCCTGGCAAAGCCATGGCCACGCCCCAGCCAGTGAGGCCAAACGTTTTTTGGCGAAATGATGCTCCCAATACTGGCCCTTGGGACAGGAACCAAGTTTTCTTCCATTTTGTAGAGAACGAAGGCGTTACTCTGATCATACGAAACGGATTCCCCTTGGGGAAAACCCCTTGGCTTTCAGCCACCACTGGAGGGGCCTCATGTGTAGAAGGCCTAAAGGTATAATGTTTGGATGCCGCTGCCATGAGGCCCAGCATTCTTTGAAATTGCTTTACAGTGATGGCCTGGCCTCAGCTTTACCCCAGAAACCATTGTTGGGATGGACTTGACACGTGTGGGAGACCTGTGTGCCCGTATCGTAACCGAATTCCATACCACGCCCAGAAACGTTGTTAGAGGTCTTAGAGGTCCTACCAATCTGGCTAGGACCTCTTTCCGAAGCCCTCTTTGCCTGAATGATGGCCCTCAGGTCGATTTTTGCTCCTTTTTGCTCCAGGCGATGGGAGGAGCTGGCTGACGGCTGAGGCTGGCCACTTGGACCAGCCCTCCCAGATATAGATCGGCTAGGGAGATATTGCTGAAATGCTGCTGATTGTTTTTTCGCACCCTGAAACCTGTCGACAACAGTGGATACTGCGTCACCGAACCAGGCCAGAAGGTGATAATGGGGCATCCAACAGAAATGATCTGTCCTTGTCTTTAATCTCTGACAGATTTGAGCCACAGATGCCACTCCGTGGCAACCAAAGCTGACATGGAGCAGCCGATAGCACGAGCCGTCTCCTTAGTGGCCCAGAGAGACAGATCTGCGGCTCTTCTCAGCTCGTGCTGCACTCCCAAACAATTCACACATAGCTGATGTGTGCCCCACCCGTAATGAAATCTCAGGGCAGGTGCACACATATGATGAATTGTTCACTCGCCACGATATACTTTCAAACAGACAGTTTGAATAAGATAGAGCGAAAGCTGATGTGTGTGTGTCAGCATCACTTTTATGCATCCGGTTATGCCGTCCACATGTTACGTCACATTACGCAACACCAATCATGGATTGGAATAGTTTCATTCATACTTCAGAGGCACGCTAGAGGGAGCGTCCCCAAATGGTCTCGTTTTCAATGACGCAGTGTTAAGTTTCCCTTCGAAAGGGAACTGTTGTCATCATCCATTTTGTATTGGGAATTGTATAATAAAGGTCCTGCATCTTTGGTTAATTTTAAACTGCTTTATACAGAAGTAATTCAAAAGTATATGAATATAAAAATATAGCTGGGGCAGAAGTTTCCAAGCAGCACAAAAAGTACATTGACTTTATGAACTTCTTCCCTTATCAGATTGATTATATGTGGGAGAAAATTATAACTATGCAACGACGACAACACAGTCCTGGAGTGTCACTAGTCCCTCACTGTGAAGGCCTCCTTTCCTTTACCTCTGTACAGATAATCGTTTTCGGGATAATTCCGGTTCACGTGGCAACGCTGAAACGATAAAATCCTGTATTATAAATTGTAAGGCCAGCCAAGTACTGTAGTTTGTTGAGGGTTGTTTTTTAAGGGAAGGACTCCATGCCTACGCACATATATTCAAGCGCACATACCTATTGAATGAACTCTTAATACGCATGTGCATGCCATCAGCATCCTCACAGGTTCACGTTTTTAAAGTTTGCGTAGAGAGAACTTAAAGGAGTAGTTCACTTTTAAAAAACTTTTTGCTCATAATTTTCTCACCCCCATGTCATCCAAGATGTCCATGTCTTTCTTTCTTCAGTCGAAAAGAAATTAAGGTTTTTGATAAAAACATTCCAGGATTTTCAATGGGAACCAAACGGTTCAAGGTCCAAATGAGAGCTTCAGTGCAGCTTCAAAGGGCTTTAAACAACACCAGATGAACTATTACTTTAAGAGTTTTCTGTTAAAACAGTGTCGTGTTAGCGGCCCCTAAGCTGTCATAAAACCAAACAATCTCTGTTACTTTTACTTCCTATTATCACTGTAAAGCCGCTTTGGAACAATACATTGTGAAAAGCGCTATATAAATGAAGATTACTTGACTTGACATGTAAAAATGCAGAGAAGACTCAAGAAAGGTTTTGTTAAATTCTATATCCTAAAGGATAATGTTGAGATGTGCCTCCTGTGTTTGCCTTCATTCCCAAGCAAACTCATATAAAGTCAGTAAGGCTTTGTACTCATTTCTGGTGCAATATTTGCTATATATTTGAAAGAACTATTGACTGCAGGTGATTCTCACTGATCACAGCAGTTTATCACTATCACGGCTCTCTTGCTATAATACAACACTTATTGATATACATATAAATATACATATAAATATACATCATTTATTGCAAGCTGGAATAGCTTAAAATGTTCTCAGCGTTACACATCATAATTAGAGCTCTCTAATTGAATTCATTGGATTTATTTGGTGAATATGTTTTCATCATAGTTTATGCATGTCTTGTTTTCAGATAAAACATTATCTGCCTAAATTGAGCACATATGGTTTTTTTTTTTTGTGCTCATTCTTAGAATTTATGCACATCTTGGCATTTCCATCTTGTGATATCTCAAAATTCACATAATTACAGTAGTGGCAACATAGCTAGTTTAAAATACTATATAAAGTTTTTGTCACTTTAAATTGTTCACTTTGTTCAAATATTTGGATATGGATCTTATTTCAGCAAATTACCTCTCATTATTAAATGTATCAGCTAGTGTTACCACTAATATGTGGATAACATGCAACTCATATAACCTGTGATTGTGTACACGTCCAAGTAAGTTTGATTTGTGTTAGACAAATCTCAGCTACATGTTAAGTTTGAGAGATCTCTTCTCAAAACCTTAAACACAAAACCAAATTTTCAAACCACATTCAGAGAACCTCTGACTCTTCTGGCAAAATCAAACAATCAAGCTCGGAATTTGTCCTGAACCCAGAGTGCTCCCCATCCAGGTTGGGATAATAATAGTTAGAAGTGAGGAATGGGGTGGTGAGGGGATGCTGCTGTCATGGAACAGAGGTTATTCTGCTATTTATATACATCTTATCTCGTTATTTGAATTGATTAACTGAATGTGCACCTTCTGTCTATTACAGTTTCCTGAACTGCTAAAACACATTTCTTGAAACTGTTCTAGGGTTACATCTGTAACCCT
Organism: Hybognathus amarus; assembly: GCA_030378365.1. Classification (NCBI taxonomy): domain Eukaryota; kingdom Metazoa; phylum Chordata; class Actinopteri; order Cypriniformes; family Leuciscidae; genus Hybognathus; species Hybognathus amarus. Next base: position 152,539 of record JAQIUQ010000356.1, read on the forward strand.
TGTTCCCTGAGAAAAGGAACGAGACACTGCGATGGTGACGACACTAGGGACGACTCTTCAGCGCGTTAGCGTCTGAATTTATGAATGAAACCAAATTCAATCCTATTTGCATTGCATGATGACGAAGCGTGTGACAGGCATACACGGATGTGTATTAAAGGCACGCTGGCACAAGCAAAGTCAGCTCTTTGCTATGAAGCAAGTGAATATAAGTGTAAGTGTATATATGAATATTGAATGTTTGTATATTCAGTACTTTGTGGCCCAACTGCAAAATCCCAAAATTTTGAAAAACTCTAAATGAAAATGGTAAAAAAAGGTAAATGGACTGCATTTACAAAGCACTTTACATTAGCCTCACATTCACCCATTCATACACTCATTAACTACACCGACGGCCGTCTCAGCCATACAAGGCGCCATCGCAGCTTGTCGAGACACCTCGACACTTGGTCAGGTGGGACTGGGGATTGAACCACCAACCTTTGGTTTGTAGACAACCTACATGAACCACTGAGCCACTGCCGCCCAGAAGTGCATGTTATAGTCACTCTGAAGAGTTTTGGAACTGCAAAATCACAGTCAGTGAGAGAATGATTCTGCTTCAGCATCATGTCTTCATCTTCGGTCCTGAGCCAGAAGGAGTTTCTCCACATCACAGACAGTGTTATCTTGCCAGGCAAAGGGGAAAACCCAAAAGCAGATCCAGCCTTGACAACATTCTCTACACCTGTCCTTCCTCTTCCTCCTTGTTCATCTCCTTTTTTACTCTTCCTCCTCTCCCTCTAAATATTGTTAGCATCCATTGTTGGTATCCAACATTCAGTGCAACATTTTGAGTACTCTGAACTGTTTTATGTTCAGTTCGTTTGGACTCATAATCAGAAATAAGTGTAAACCATTTTGAGTGATTGTGTGTAAACGAATGACAACTGTTTTTCACCTTTGTTTCAACTTTTGCCTGAATGTGTTAGCGTTTTGAAACATCACAGTACGAAATGTGTTTTAGTGAGTAAGAATGTTTAGAGTTTTGCAAGAGTTGCAAACAGTGTTTTTTAATATTTTACAGAAAAAGGGATTTATTCAGACAAATTGGTTTAAGCTATTGAGAATTTGGTTCATAAAATGGGGTATAGCATTTTTAAAATTCAAATCCAGGATTGTTACACTGCATAAACTAGATGAACACCTAGTTGAGTGCACCAAGTGTTCTGGGAACAATTCCCAGAATATCCATATCCAATATCCAGACCAAATGGTCAGACCTCTCCACCGAGATGACAACGCAGCCCTGAATGTCAGCAAACCCCATGCCGAGTCCTTGAGTCAGATGCGAAGACCTGTTCAATCAGACAAATCCACTGCAAAGACCCCTATGTGATGAAACTTGTGATGGAGTCTAGAATCATAATCACATGAACATTGGTTAGACCAGAGGAGAACTGGACCCTGACTAGCCTGGTTTCTCCCAAGGTCTCCTTATTGGATGAGAGCTGAACAATGACACTACTGGCTTTTCAGAGCTGCTTTGCAACATTGACCATTATTTTCCTGTTTCACTGTAAGCTTCTTTAAAACAATCTGTATTGTATAAAGCGCTATATAAATAAAGGTGACGGTAAATAAATGGAGGTGGTGGAGACTTTGTGGAAGTGTTTTTTATTAATTTTGCAGTCAGTATCACACTTAAGCATTTTCATTCGCAACAACCACAGGTTTTTCCTTATTACTCACATTGCATATATGTGATAGGACTACATTTTAGACCAACGTTACAACAAATGTGCATGTACATCAAATTGAACCCCTACCAGAGTACATATGCCACAAGTCTCTAATTAAATACCATATGCAGATTTTACAAACATTTTACACATGGATACTGACATGTTCCCTTCTTAAAACTGGGCAACTTTTTTCCCCACTTCATTTACACTGCAGTCACAAAATGCGGATTTTTTTTTTTGTCAGATCTCACAACTGCTTTCCTGCTAACTGTAGAGATTCTTCAACTGATGAAATGGTCTAAAAGGAAGTTAAGCCCAGATGCCTTTTCTAGTCTTTCTGACATGTTATATAATCATTGTTACGAGTTTTATACTGGACTCAATTGTGGCATATCACACTATACAGTAGAGAAGACATTGTTTGCAAGATCAATAGATTGAAAGTAAATCGGTGATATATCTGAAAACGTTCACTCAAATTCCATGTGCAAAAACAAGCATATGAAAACATTAAATGAAATGCATAAGATGAGGCAAATGACACTAAAACATTGCTTAAAGACAGCAAATAGACTTTCAGTGTATGTAAAACAGTATTCAAGTGTATGGGGTATTTTGGGCAGTACCTTTACATGCATAAGTAGCATGCAGTGTAGTGATTGCAAAGTAAAATTATCTGCCAGATGTTTTCTTCAAATGGTGGGTCCCAAAAGGTTTGATGCTTTACAAATAATTCTTGAAAATAATTAAAAGCATCTACTGTATCAATAGTTAACAAAACACTTACCCAAAGGTAATATTTAAAAACATAATAGATCCAGTATTTGCAACAAAACAAAGCAATCACATCAGCCAAGCTAAAATATAGACCAAAGATCACTTAATAAAATGGTATGTTTGTTAAGAGGCTCAATGCTTCCCATTGGGAAAACAAAATTATCATTAACATATCTTCAACTTCTAAAGTTGACAAACGCCATTTCTGAAGTGATTACCTCTCATTCAAAGGCTGCATATTCTTAAAAGGTTTAAGGCAGAAAAAAATAAAAACAAAATAAGAAGAAGCTTCAAATGTTACAAAGGACACAATGGTCGAAGTGTTAAAACACTGGCATCAAAAAAGTAACTAAAATTCACTTTGGAAACTATTTTTCTGAATGAGGGTGAATTTCATGTTTCAAAATAGAAATATTTAAACTTATGACACAATCCTGAAACCAAAACCTTTACTAAACACTTCCTGAGGCTAAAGCTAAATATTTCAGATATTTCTTAACTTGAATACTCAACATTCCTAAATTAAAAGAAATGTGCATTTGGCAGATTTTAGAACAAAATCCTATAAAAGTCAAATAAAATCACATAAAACTGAGTTCATGGTTTACTGGTGCAGAGGAGAAGCCTTTGTCACCATTGATATTTTCTGTTTGGTTAAGAATAAACCTGTGGAAATAAAAATGGCATAATTCATACAAGTGCTGAGGGTCTCTTGAGCACAGCACTGTATTTCAGTCAGGAACTCGATCTGCCTTCAGCTGAACATTCAACAGGGTGAAGATGGAGATCTCCTGCAGAAAAAGACAACACACCATTCACTGCAAGAAATAACCACCATGGTATGTGATTGCTATGATGTTCCAAGATGTAGCGATGGTGTTGATAGTCAGTTTCTATGATATTTTGAGAGATTTTGATTCAGGGTTAACCCAGACTTTGTTGGTGCCCTGGGAGAGATTTTAGATTGGCATCACTGAAACACTAGCAACACTAAAATGGATCAAAAAATAAATAAATAAAAATAAATTACACAAAGCTTTCCCTTTCTCTTCGTTCCTCCCTAAGCCAAATTTAACATCCATTCAGCCGAATAAGTGAGTGTTGTAAAATGTAGTCTACTTGCTAAACTGTGGGACGTGCTTGATTTTAAACTGTTATTAAAAAAAAATATGTAAGCTGCGAAAGAGATGCTGTTTCCCAGGCGGCCTCCTGTGGGTGCACCCCGAGATGGGGAACGGGCATAGGCAAACTACTGTGGGGTTCCTAAACGGTCAAATAGCCAACACACAAAAATGTTGAAATTCCGTTTTGTTAAGTATCCTCATAAGCACAGTTGGTTATATCTTAAGTGAAAGTTAACATTTTGAGAAAAGCGTGTTTGATCTGTGCAGCCATTGAAGTCATTAATGTTAATCAAATAAGAAAGCATCCGAAACACAATTGTAAATGTACAATCCTCTATGGTGTCTTATGATTCAGCCTGAATTCTCGCCCCTCAAGAACAACTATACCGCTTTAAAAATATAGGACAGGAAGAGCTTAATAAACTTATCATTGCATCTAAACCAACAACATGTTTATTCGATCCAATACCCATGTAGCAAAGAACCAGGTGTGTCGGTCAGAACACCACAGAGTGAAGGAATAGTTTGAAATGGATTTATTCTCACTGGTAGGGAAATTATCACGAGAGGAGGAGACAGCCTTTACATAAACTTTTTCAAGCTATGGAAACTTGTGATAAATCGTGCAGCAGATTGATGAGAGCAGCCACCAGAGGGAATGGAGTTCCTTAATTGTATTGAAGCATGCAGATGATTGCTGTTGCACATGAAAGGCTTAGTGGACACTAGCCATGTTTCCATCCACTTGTCAATCGAATTATCTGAAGTTCGGTAAAAAAACACATGCGAATAAAGCTGGTGAAAGTGTGTTTCCATCAAACGGCTTTAAAGCGAATAAAAACCTGTACGTAATGACGTCATATGCTGTTTTGCGATCAAATTGGTATATCGAATTGATTTGAGACATTTTAAGGTGTTTCCATTCATTTTCGCACTGAATCGAACAACATTCAAGCAAACTTTTGCGAACAAAGTTTTGTTAGACAAAACGGATGCGCCATCTACCAACAAATGATCAATATTTCACAAGTTGAAGCCTAATAATGCTTATGTGCCAGCTGATAGCGACATATGGGATTTTGTATGCGAGGCGGTTGTTGAAGGGGTTGTATTCGCTATAACAACCGCCTCGCTATATATTATCCTGCTTATTACATATAAATCAACCAAATAAATAAATAAATCAATAATTTGACACAAAATATTGACTTAAAAACGAGTTTATTGATTTTAAAACGAGTATTGCTTCTGCTAAAGAAAATAGTCTGTTCCGTCTCTGAACTGCGTCCATGGCAACGGTGTGTTATAGCAGCGCCACAGTCTGTTAACCAGAAATAACAGACCACATTATACATTAGAACTCAACCAAGCCACGTAAAAACAAGCAAAACTAACCTAAGAAAACAACGACGCTATAAACATTACTATGATGATGCCGATGCACGTAAATGCCAGACGACAGCGGAGGTGACTGTGGTGTGGGAACGACAGCGCTCCCAGTTCTGGGAGATCCTGGTTCTGAGACACTTCACGGAAACCCTTTGGTTGAAGGTTTTTTTTGCTTTGTCCACTTACATCTGTCTTTGTTGACATCCGCCATGTGTGCGCAAACAGACTGAAATGCCGAAATGAACTCGTCTTCTGACGTGTTGCAACCATAAAAGGTCATAAAACTTAATCGCAATTCATTATTTAGTCGGCAAATAATGTTTCCATCAGCTTTTATCGCATTAGCCGTATATCGATAAGAGAAAATCCGATGAGACCGAATCGTATTTCATTTGAGTCGATTTTTAATGAAATTTCATCGAATTTTACTGTTTCCATAAGGCATTTTTCATTCGAATATCAGCTTAATTTGGATAAAAACATGTAGATGGAAACATGGCAACTGACACAATGTGAGCAGGTTAAGCACACTTAATGGAGCCTGGGGCCGTATTCACAAAGAATTTTAAGGCTAAAAGTAGCTCCTAACTGGTGAATTTAGGAGCAACTCCTAAAAATAATGGGCGTGTCACTCCTAACTTTAGGGCTCCTAATTTTTTTCACTAAGAGTAATTCACAAAGCCTTTTAGCCCTAAAAGTAGCACCTAAGTCAGGGACAGCTTAAAAGAAGTCAAGAGGACTCCTAACTCACTAAGACCTATTCACAAAGGATTGTAGCGCCTCTCGCAGTCGTCCGGGGTTCGCGACACAAGCGGGAATGCTGCATTCATCAGCACACAACCTCTCCCATGTCTCACTCTCAGTTTTGCTTGATATCCCAGTGCCGAATTTCACTGTTATTATGTTTTTTTTTTTTTTTTTTTAGCACCAACTGGGCCAGCAGCAGTAACTGATCCTGCATCCAGTTGGGCTTTCTTTTTCCATTTTGGCGAGTTCTTAATCCACCGTCATTCAAATATTACATTACTTCATGAGCAACATTTCCTTGCTTTAAGTAGTCTAGTTAGGCTAATAGAATGTCAGTTAACCAAGCAAGTGGTTAATGCAATTGTCATTTTCTCATTATTAGGCACCATTCACATATATCGCCTGCCCCCTGAAAATGCAGAGGTGCGCGCATTCTCCTTTCCAAAGCGCTAGGACGGTTCGTTCTTGTTGGCTCCGGTTGATTCTTGTCACGTGACCTACGGTGCGCTCCCATACGGACGCGCTTGGAAAGAGCGGGTGCCTTCATTTAAAATAACGAACTTGAGCACGCAAAAGGCGCGATATGTGAACACTGCATGCCCTTAGGCTACCTTAAATCTGCCTTTTTAGAATTACACTTCACTGGGGCCTGCACAAACATGTCATTAGGCTATATAGCCTATGCATTTCGATGACATTACTTTTTTTCTTATTATTATTTTGTGTAGGACACAGACATATTTAGATGTCGTACGTGATTTGTTGCTGTGTTATATTCCGCATGATGGCCCTGTCATCTAACATCCAATCACCGTGATCATTGCGAGGGAAGCTCGTGCATGAGATTTGATGTCATTCATAGCAACGAAGACTCACTCTTAGTTTAGGAGTTGTAATTTTTCCTTACTAAGAGTAGGTCTGAAAGGTGTTGTGAATAACTTTTAAGAGAAAACTCCTAGCTAAAACATTTTAGTGCAATTTAGGAGTACTCCTAGTGGTAAGATAAAATTCTTTGTGAATACAGCCCCTGTAGTACAGACAGCAGGCCCTGCTTCAAACTGACGTGGGTTTGGGTCATAAATGGGCTGAATCACCATTAGCTGGCATAAACATGTTTGGCATGCTTGTCAGTAAAGGATGTAGATGCTTTGATTGTGTGGGTTCTCTGCAACACACAGAAGCAATACTCAATAGAGGGAATGCATACACGTGACTTTCCCGCCGGAACAACCCCCTCTCAGCCTGACCGAGTGGCAAAAGATCTGCTGCGTGACTGGATTTAATAGGGGAAACTGCGAAAATGCGACTAAAACGAACAATTTGATCAATTTAAATTAAATGTTGGACTCAATATAGTGTTCCTTACAACTTACTAAAGATCGTGATCCATGGATATTATTGACATGCAGCCAGGAATCGTGTCGCCTGACATTTATGTTTGCCTGATTTCGACACTGGGGAAATAGAAGCAATATAGACGGTAAACATAAAGCAAATTTGCCTGTGAATGTTTTATATAAATACAATATAGGTTTAAATCTGGGATGATTACTTATATCAGTGTTATATATAGCCTATATATCATCATATTGATCCAGCCCTAAAACTTTATAGTTTTTTTTTAGTCAGTGTTTATTAAAAAAAAAAAATCCAATAATGCAGAATATGGAATGATACATATTTAATTGATGAGTTGTTAATATATATATAACAATACAAAATATATGGGTATGGTTTTACAGCTAAATTCAGCATATTGACACAAAATGATAACTGCAAATCCACCTTTCACTGACTGGAGTCCAGTTGTTTCTGTGAATTGCAGTGATCCATTTGCTCCTCTTTCTCTATTAGGGGTGGGGAAAAATATCGATTCTCGATATGCATCACGATGCGGACGTGGACGATCCTGAATCGATTCACAAATATCCCAAAATACGATTTTCCAAAAAAAAAAAAAAATATATATATATTTATAAAAACGTAATATTGACAGAAGCAGAAGACGGAAGTGCAGTGACCGGACCGTCTGACGCGTGCACATAACAGAAACGCGATGGCGCGCGAGATCCAAACACCCTCCTCGTTAGGTTAAAAGCTGACGTGTGGAAATATTTTGGCTTCTGAAGTTGAAGAGGGAAAGGAACTGGGCAAGAGCCACGCTAGTTGTAAGCTTTGTAGAATAAAACTTAACGACGGAAACACGACAAATATGACAAGCCATATGACACGTTTCCAGCCAGAGGAGGAAAAACACTCGGCTGTACCGGTCGTTATAATATTAATTTACTACAAGTAAGTTAAAGTTATGCTCCTGGTTCAGGCACACGTTTATTTTCCTGTTGGTTCTTTGGAATGCTAATAAAATATATTGTATGTTAATTCTTTATGGGTCATTACTTTGTACATTTAAAGGAAAGTATTTATAGTCACACACACAAAAGATTCAGATAATCGATTTGTAACATTATAAATGTCTTCACTGTAACTTTTGATCAACTTAATTTAATTTATCCTTGATGAATAAAAGTATAGATTTCTTTTCTTTCTCCCAAAAAATTTAAGAAAAATTCTTACCGACTCCAAACTTTTAAACTGTTTAATGTTACAAAAGCTTTCTATTTCAGATAAATGCTGTTCTTTTGAATTTCTGGGTGATTCTCTGAATTGGGTGCTCTTCAAGCCCCCAAACTTGCTTCAAAGATTTTCAATTGAAGGAAATCACAAAATGCTGTCAATTTTAATGCTGTCAATTAATAGAACCAGGTGCCTTTGCATTATAATGCAACACAATTGTTCAAAAAATTATTTAAAGATAATGGTTTGCTTAAGTAGTAGACAACAAGCATGTTTGCATGTCTTCACTAACCATCATTACATTTTCATTGAATATCAAACAAATAAAAAGTGCAATTAATACCAAAATGATGCTGCTGCTAATATAATCATATGTTGGTCTAGTGTATTTTTGTTTACTGTTGTAAAATGGAAAATCAATAATCGCTAATCGAGAATCGTTAATAATCGAAAATCGACTGTAATCGAATTGGGACTTCAATAATCGTCAATCGAATCAGAATTGGGAAATCAGACAGATTAACCACCCCTACTTTCTATCGCAGTCTGTAAAAATATACTTCAGATTTTTTGTCAAATCTAGTTGTACAGTCAATCGCAAAGCTCTTTCCCACTTTATATGTGTTGTGTTTGTTTTACGCGGCATTCACGCTGAACACATATACAGCCTATGTATACAGCCGCTCAGTCTTTTTGCCACTCACTGTGAGAAACGTCTCCGGTTACTCTATCGTAACCTCGGTTCCCTGAAAGGCAAGGAGACGGAGACATTACGGATGTCGTATGTGGGAAATCCTCTCATCCTTCACTTCCGCTGAAATCTTATTGGCTAGCGCCAGCACGAGCTGGCCAATTGAACGAATATGCAAATACTGAAACACCGTAGCAGTAAAAGCAGGTGCAGCGTGGATCCATGCAGAATCGATCAAAAACGCTAAATCAATAGCGAACACGGCGGCAAGCGTAATGTCTCAGTTCCTTGCCTTTCAGGGAACCGAGGTTACGATAGTAACCGGAGAGCGTTCCCTATCAAGGCTACGGAACTCGACATTACGGATGTCGTATATGGGAACTGTATAAGAATCCCGCCGTGGCAGCTAACCACTGAAGACTCCATACAACCCCGCCGCCTAGAATGCAAGCATCTGATAGGCCGAGATTAACGAATCAGCGAACCTCTAGCCTCCGATAGGTCCAAGTTGACCAATCACAGCTCACAAACATACTGCCAGAATTTGCATATCCCGAGCAGAGTGACCTGGGGGTTTGCACTGAAACAGGGCAACAACACAGTTAAGGAATCAACGCAAGCGGTGACGAAGTACATAATAACACAGAACAACTCAAGCTGAGAGTAGAGCCGCTCAAGCAGTGCAAGTATATCAACTCACCGAAAGTACCTGAGACGCTACCGAGGGTAAATCCAATTTGTAAAACCTGGCAAACGTGTTCTGAGAAGACCAGCCAGCCGCAAGACATAAATCTTGAATTGACATACCCTTAGTCCAGGCCCACGAGGAGGCGATCGCTCTAGTCGAATGAGCCCTGACGTTAAGCGGGCACTCGCGTCCCTGGCAATCATAAGCCAAAACGATAGCGTCCACAATCCAGTGAGCAAGCCTCTTTTCAGAGCTCCCCGTCCCTTGTTGCCTCCACCAAAGCATACAAACAGCTGGTCCGATTGCCGAAAAGCGTCCGAGCTAGAGATGTATTCACGCAGCGCTCTGACTGGGCAAACAGCACTCTGAGCATCCGTACCCAGGGAGGACGAAGGCTCAGCTGACAGGGCAGGCAGCGACACAATCTGGGCCCTGAACGGGGTATTGAGCGACTTAGGAACATAACCAGGCCTAGGTCTGAGAGTCACATTACAGTTTCCCGGTCCAAAGCGAATACAATCTTCACTGACAGAGAAAGCCTGTAGATCCCCAACTCGCTTCGCCGTAGCGAGAGCGAGAAGCAGCGCCGTCTTAATCGATAGCTCCTTAATAGCGATAGAGGCTAAGGGCTCGAAGGGCGGTCGTGACAGAGCTTGCAAGACCAAGGCCAAGTCCCACGGCGGTACGGAGAGGCGGTCTCACCGGGCGTAATCTCTTAGCCCCCCTGAGGAACCGTGATATCAAGGCATGCCTGCCGATAGACTGACCGTCAACCGGGGGGTGAAACGCAGCTATAGCGGCCACATAAACCTTCAGCGTGGATGGCATGCTACCTTTATCCAACCTGCACTGAAGGAAGCGCAGGATATCCGACACCGAGCAGAGCGTAGGGTCTAAACCGACATCCTGACACCATTTAGAAAACACACCCCACTTCAGAGCATAAAGGCGCCTGGTGGACGGGGCTCGCGCTTCCGCGATGGTGTTCAAAACTCGCAAGTGCAGCGCATCCTGATCGCTCAGCGACCCTGTAACGGCCATACATGGAGGTTCCACAGTTCGGGACTGGGATACCAGATCGATCCGTTCGCCTGAGACAGAAGGTCCCTCCTGAGCGGAATCTCCCACGGCTGCCCCGCCAGTAACTCTATCGAATCCGCGGAACCAGGGCTGATTCGGCCAGTTCGGGGCTATCAGACGTCACTGACGCTCTCTCCTCTCTGATTTTGCACAAAACCAAGGGCAAAATTTTTACCGGAGGAAAGGCATACAGGCGCACCCTCGGCCAACGCGCGCGTGAGCCGCATTCATCTCCCGGGGGAGCGGGACAGCGAGAGGAACATCCGACAGTGAGTGTTCTCGCTCGTGGCGAGAGGTCGACTTCCGCTCTGCCGAAGCGATTCCAAATCAGCTGGACCGTCCCGGGGTGAAGCCTCCATTCCCCTTGGGGAATCCCTCTCCTCGAGAGCATATCCGCCCGCGATTCAGGACGCCGGGAATGTGAGCCGCTCTCACTGAGAGGGAAGAACTGGTCCGCCCACAGCAGAAGGGATTCCGCCTGCTTGAATAAGGCTCTGGACTGAACACCGCCTTGGCGATTCAGATAAGAGACCACGGAAGTGTTGTCGGTCCGAATCAACACATGCCGCTGCTCCAGAAGAGGCTGAAAGGCTTTGAGAGCTAGGAGACCGCCTCCAGTTCCAGACGATTTATGTGCCACTCCGTTTGCTCTACTGACCACTGGCCTGAAGCGGGCTTGCCCAAGCAGACCGCTCCCAACCGGTGGATGAAGCGTCCGTCAGGACCTCCACGCGCTGCGTCACAATGCCCATGGGAACACCTGAGCTGAATAAATCCGGGTTCCTCCACGGATCCAGAGCGCAAGCACACTCGCGGGTGACCAAAAGGCGCTTGTGGCCGGAAAACCACGCAGACGGGGGAACGCGCGCTTTCAACCAGAGTTGAAGCGGTCTCATGTGTAACAGCCCCAGATGACACACTGACGAAGCTGCTGCCATACGCCCCAGAAGCCTCTGAAACTCCTTCAGAGGGACAAGCCTGCCGGGTCTGAAGAGACCAAGAGACGAACGCTCGCCCGGGGAGAGGCGCGCTCTCATTCTCACCAAGTCCAGATATACTCCCAGGAATGTAGTATTCTGACTTGGCGTGAGCACACTTTTCTGAAAATTCACCCTCAGACCGAGGGACTCCAGGTGCCGAAGGAGGGTATCCACATGGCTGACCAGTGTTTGTCTCGACTGCGCGAGCACTAACCAGTCGTCCAGGTAGTTCAAGACGCGCATCCCGCTCGATCTGAGGGGTGAAAGTGCAGCGTCTATGCACTTCGAGAACGTTCGGGGGGCTAGGGCTAATCCAAACGGGAGCACCCTGTATTGATACACCGAATTCTCGAACGCGAACCTCAGGAAACGCCGGTGACGCTTCACTATTTGAATGTGAAAGTAAGCGTCCTTTAGATCCACAGAGGCAAACCAATCCCCGGGGCGGAATCTGCGCCAGGATTTGATTCAGAGTAGTCATCCTGAAAGAACGCTTGTGCAGCGTTCTGTCTACGGGTCTCAGATCCAGAATGGGCGAAGACCCCCTCCCTTCTTCGGGACAACGAAGTAGCGTCCGTGAGAACCCGCTCTCCCGCTCGCACGGGGAACGTGTTCTATGGCCCCCTTTTCGAGCAAACTGCACACTTCTTGCCTGAGTACATGAGCGTTTCGGGGCAAAGTTAATGACTGAATTACGCCGCGGAAGCGGGGTGGTCTGCGTTTGAATTGAAGTGTGTACCCGTGCCGAATTATATTCAATACCCATGGCGAAATGCCTGGAATAGCTTCCCACGCTGCCAGGAAATGACTGAGCGCGGGCTGAGCTAAACCTGTGGTCATCGCCGCTGTGGTCATGGTCCCTGTGTGGGGGTAGTGAATGGTTAATGACCGTGACTCTGCGCTGCTCGAAGGGCAGGGGCGGGAAATATATTGTGTGGTGCAAGAGGAAAAGAGATTTGCTCTGTTTGTGAAAGTGGTAATTTGCTTTATTGAACAAGGAAACACACTTTGAACATTCACAGAACAGTTGGGCATGTCGCTCGCAGAACGCTGAGGGATCATGTGCACACGAGCGCGTCGCTTGGACGCGGGGCCAGCCTGGCACTCTCTTTTCCTCTTGCCCAAGCGGTCAGGACGACTGCTTAGGCCTCGCGGGGGACGCGGTGGGCTTGTTGCGCGGGCTCCTGATGCGCCCTCCTGTTGGCAGCTCCTTGCCACTGGCCACTACGTCCTCTCACGAGTATCGGAACCCGGGCGGGGCGCTGCCTGTCGACTGGCCGGAGCCTGGGGACGCGACCCGAGGCCGAAGACGAGCGGGAACGAGGCTGCGACTGAGGATGCTGTGAAGCCCTCCGGGGAATCACGTGGCTCATCGCCTTCGCTTTCTTCTGCGTCTCGGAGAAACGCTCGGTGACTTTCTCCACAGCATCTCCAAACAGGCCTGCAGGAGAAATAGGAGCATTTAATAGCAGCCTCCTGTCCGCTTCCTGGACGTCCGACAGGGTGAGCCACAGGTGTCTATGGGTCTGCTCTTCTTGAAGGTCTGCCGGAGTCTCATGCTCCACAGCCGCCGGGGGAGCGGCCTGCTCCGGTGCCCCAGTCATACTCGGAGGCAGACAGGGACATAGAGTCATCTTCACTCGCCCCGAAGGACACGAAGTCGGCGAGCTCACGAGGGGGTGGAAGAGGGGGTCGGAGAAGCTCACCGGGGACGAACCTCGTTTCCGCGGTTAGGGGGAGGGGCGCCAGCGGCTCGGAAGCGGCGGCAGGCCCAATCCCCGCTGATGCGCGGGCCTCCTCTCTCCGAGCCAAGAGGGTTCGAAGAGACATGTCCGCGCAGTAGTCGCAGTTCCCTCCATCTTTGAGGGCTGACTCGGCATGGGCCAGCCCCATGCACGCGACGCAGAACAGGTGCGTGTCGGGGGGGGGAGATGGGGCCCGAGCACAGGTCGCAAGTCGTTGCCATCGGATGCTGGAGACAGTGTTAGTATCTCTGATGCAGCTTGCGACGGCGAATAATCCAGTAGTTGTAGTATAAGCTTCTAGCACACGATTTTAAGCGTGAAGAGAGAGATTCTGATGGGGATTGACGCGCACCTGCTTTTACTGCTACGGTGTTTCAGTATTTGCATATTCGCGTCAATTGGCCAGCTCGTGCTGGCGTTAGCCAATAAGATTTCAGCGGAAGTGAAGGATGAGAGGATTTCCCATATACGACATCCGTAATGTCGAGTTCTGTAGCCTTGATAGGGAACTGCAGCACTCCGGCCGGAGGTGACGTCACGCGCATTCCCTCTATAACAGCAACATCATTATCATCATTCACATACTGACTATAGGCTGCTCCCCTCATAACAATGATACAATGATTAAACACTGGATATAACATCTTCAATATTTACTTTCACTATTTATCTACATTATTTACCATAACAGTATAAACATTAAAACTTTAAACTTGGAAGATCGACAGATTAATGAACATCGCCAGAACAGCTGCTAACTGCGTCATTACTGATAACGAGCATCAATCAGCGAACATTATGGAACAACACTCACTCTTTATAGGACGCACACGAACACAGGGCATCCACTCGGAAGGCGATAATGATTCTGAAACCAGTCTTCAGCTGTTCGTGATCGCCGTAAACCTGATCACTAGCAGCGGCTGATGCAATCTGACAATCTGAACGGAACAGATAGCTGCTCTTCCGGTCACTCCCTAGTATACAGACTTCATAATAAGAGTCCCAACTAAATAGTGCAACATCGCTCTAGCGTCAAATTATTAAAGGGCCTTTTGCAAAACCCACTAAACTACTGAAAGAAGTTGACCTGTAGTGGAAGAGCCTCTTCTCAATATGATTAACTTGTCTTTATTTTTAGGTCATGTTCCAAAATATTTAAGTTGGCAGTAATAAAACCTCTCATTAAGAAACCACAATTAGATCCAAATAACTTAGCAAATTACATACCCATTTTCAAATCTTCCATTTCTGTCAAAAATACTAGAAAAGTTCTGTCCGCTCAATTGTGCTCTTTCTTGCAAGAAAATGATATCTATGAAAATCTTCAGTCAGGAATCAGGATGCAGACCGTATCATAGCAGAAATAAAAGCAGAAACTGCACTAGTTAAAATTAAAATGATTTACTTTTAGCTTCTGACCAAGGCTGTATCTCAATACTCAGTTCTACTTGAACTTAGCGCTGCGTTCGACACTATAGATCATAAAATACTCTTGGATCGACTACAAAACTACACTGGTGTTCAGGGACAGGCACAAAGATAACTTCAGTAGACTATGGAATTCCGCAAGGATCGAGTGTTAGACCGATTAACTTTAATATAGAAGGATGTCCTGTTACTTTATACACTACAATAAAATACCTGGGTGTTATACTAGACGCAACTTGTCTTTTGAACATCATATTTAATATGTTACAAGATCAGCCTTTTTCCACTTTAGAAACATTGCAAAGCTTACTGCAACATGCTATCTGTTTCTGATGCAGAACAGTTAGTTCATGCATTTATGACCTCGAGACTAGATTACTGTAATGCTTTATTAGCAGGTTGTCCTGCATCCTCAATAAACAAGCTACAGTTAGTGCAAAATGCAACTGCTAGAGTTCTTACTAGGTCAAGAAAATATGATCATATAACACCAATTTTATCATCTCTACACTGGTTACCTATTTAAGTTCTGTATGAATTACAAAAGTACTACAACTGATAAAGCCCTAACTTAGCTCCTGTGTACTTAATGGACTTTCCAGGCTGGGGTGAGTTGAGTGGGGGACGGATGGGGGTGACTCTGGGATGCCAAAAGTCACTGTCTTCAAGTTTTTAACATCTACTCTACTGTAATGGAAATCATTATGAACATCAGCTATGCTAATAATTTCCCATTTGCATTTCAGCTGTCTGATTCCATACCCGAAGATATCCAGACTTCCACTGCCATGACATTCTACTGTATGAATGGGCAAATATTCCTCAGAAACACTCTAGAATCTTGTGGAAAGCCTTCCCAGAAGAGTGATGGCTGTTATAGCTGCAAATGGGAGACAAACTCCACTTTAATGTCTATTTATTTAGAATGCAATGACACTATAGTCACTGTTGGTGTAATGGTCAGGTGTCCCAATACTTTTGTCTATATAGTGTATATACAGTTGGTACGGTGTCCCAGGCAGTTTCTTCCCAGGTGTTGCCAAGCGGTTGTTAGGACTTTGAGTGTTTTTATGTATTGCTATGTTTGCTCGACTCTGAGGGGTTTGGAACATTGTTATGTGGATCGCTGCTTCTGTTACAAATGTGAAAGCATATCATCATGATTAAACAGTTTTTGTTAAACATTTCGAAATTGTAAACATTGTGTTTGCAACTGCACTCATTGTGACCAATATAACAGATATTTTAAGAATGAGGCTTTAGCAAACAGAAGAAAGCTGCATGTAGTAGCACACCTGTTGTAACTCCATTCCTGGGTTACCCGTTTCCCAAAAAGCGTCATCTCCGGCTTTTTTCCCACTTTGCGGAAGTTGACCGCCTTTAGTCCTTCTAATGACTTCAAGAGAAACACAGCATGTTATTTATTATTATTTTATGTTATTTATTATTATTATTTATTATTAAAATGCAATGAATGTTTTTTTCTGTTGTGGCCATTTATAGTGTGCTGCTTTATATCTCTGCTGCTAACCACATTACATTCAATGGATTTAAAGGGGTATTCACAGCTGGCAAAATGAGCTTTTAATTCAACTTGGCTGCCTATATGGTAGAAAGGTGAATCATCTGAATCATCAAAATCATGGGGTTGGTGGTTAATTGTTAGATCATCGCTGATTACTCAATATATCATGGGACATTTACATTTAGAATAACCGTCTAGCCAGGATATCTTCAAAGTTTCTGAAACAACAACTTTGGAAAAAAAAAAATATATATATATATATATATATATATATATATATATACACACACACACACACACACACACACACATATATATATATATATATATATATGGCTGATACATTATTATTTTCAAATGTTAGGCCCTGTAAAGAGAAATAAAAGGTTAAATATTTTGGCCTGTAAAGAAAGTTAGTTCATGATTATTTTTTTTTTAATTCCCACTACAAGAACAACATTCTGAATTATATATATATATATATATATATATATATATATATATATATATATATATATATACACACACACACACACACACACACACACACACATATATATAAATATAGCTGCGAGCAGCGATTGCGGGCCCAAGCCGGTGGCACCGCAACCCCGGTGCCTAAAGGCACCGGGATGGCGGTACCGCCGGCTTTGGCCCTCCATCGCTGCTCGCAGCTATATTTATATATGATATATATGTGTGTGTATATATATATATATATATATAAAGCCGGTGGCACCGCCACCTTGGTGCCTTTTGGGTTATTCTGCACGACGTGCAAAAGCGTAACCCCTGCTTTGGAATACATACTAGTATGTATTCCACAATTGGAATACATACTAACATACTAGTCAGAACTGAATAGTTGATATCTGAATGACAGATCACCATAGAAGTCAATGGAAAAAATGTGACTAGTAGTAACAAAAGAATAGTTACTAGTCACCATTGAAATAAGTACTAGTGTCTAATGAATAAGTACTAGTATCTATTTAATAGATACTAGTATCTAATGAATAAGTACTAATAACTAATTAATAAGCATTGGTATGTAATGAATAAGGACTAGCATCTAATGAATAAGTACTAGTATCTAATAAATAAGGACTAGTGTCTAATGAATAAGTACTAGTATCTTTAAAAAGGTACTACTACCTAAAGAATAAACACTAGTATCTAAAGAAAAGGCACTAGTATCTAAAGAATAAGCACTAGTAGCTAATGAATAAGTACTAGTACTTAATGGAATAGATACTAGTATCTAAAAAATAAGTACTAGTAGCATGAAAATAGAGACTAGTAGGTTAAAATGATTAAATGTTAAAACGGTTTGCCATACTCTATCTGTCGTTTCGACTAGTCACAATTACGTTACAGATATCTTAAATGATAATACAAACTATCCAAAATGTAATTACGACTAGAAAGACGTTGTTGATATCTACAATGTTAATTACGAATAGTCAAACTTAGCTTTTAAATGTTAAAAGGGCTTGCCATACAGAAGTGTAGGCTCAGAGAGACACTCAACATTTTCAAACCAAAATATCTGACTTTCTGTGGGTCCTAGCTCATGAGTGTAAATTAGAAAGTTGTCCGGCTTGAGGAGAATATATGAATATATGAAACGATGAGATCAACATGTGTACTGAGTTTCATATTATTACATGCAAGCGTGTTTGATTTATGGACCAAGTTTTTGGACCCCGTTCCAGGGGGCGCTGTCTAGCCCCCTTGCCACACCCGGGTACCATCTTCAGCCCGGCTCTGATGGCTGTGGGATCTGACCTGTGTGCAAAGTTTCAAGAGTTTTCAAACCCATTAAGGGCCCCAAAAGCCGCTAAGAGACTCAAAATCATCAAAAAAAAGGAATGTTAAAGTTTGATGCGTTGCTATGGCAACATTATCTTAGATATTGAATAATGCTTTCACAGCTCTTCATCTGGCGTGTGTTTACATTTGAAGCAAATCGGGTAAAAGTAAGAGTGCGATTTCAAAGCATTTTGAAAGTGAAACACTTTCTGCTGCCAGTTGGTGGCGCTATATATTTGACTCACATCTATGTGACTGACCTCTTACAACGAACACACTGCTGAAGTTTCATCAAGATCAGTTAATGTATGCAGAAGTTTTAACACACTTCCTTTTTGATTTATTTACTTACTTTTTTGATTTATGGACCAAGTTAATTTAATTAATACACTAATTATATAAAACTATTGTCAATGCACTACAATTAAACAGGTTATATGCCTTTACTTATAAAAAAAATAAAAATAAAAACTTATGTAAAAAATACCAGGCTTAAGAAATGTATTTACTTTAGCAGGCCAGACACACAGTGAAATGATTAAGCCCCCTCCCCCTACACACACACACACACACACACAGACTGTGTGACAGGCCTAGGTTTAGAAAGAGCATGATCATATTCAAACTACAATATCTGACTTTCTGTGGGTTTGAGCTTATTATTGTTAATTAGAAAGTTGTTTGGCTTGAATAGAACAATATACACGGCAAGTTTTGTAACTGTCAGTAAAACTAACCAAGTTATAACACACTTTATGTGTCCTTTTTTAGTCAAAAAAATCCGCCACGGCCAAACCGTTCGAGATATCAAAAATCCGTCCGGAATATAGCATCCTCAATGTCTTGACTTCATGCACACCAAGTTTGGTGGTGATTGGTAACAGCATGGGTTGTAATTTGATGTTTTTCTAGGACAATTATTTAAAAAAAAAAACATAATTCCCGACTTCCGTTTGAACTGTCGTAAAACTTAGAGCACGAAAGTTGTTTGGCCTGATGTGATCTATGAGTGTACCGAGTTTCATATTAATCCATGCACGTGTGTTTGATTTATGGACAAATGTTCGAATCCCTAAAAGAATGCATCCTAAAAGAATGGTAAAGTTTGATGCGTCGCCACGGCAACAGTTTCAAAGATATCAAGAATCCATTCATAGGTCTTCATCTGCCGTGTATGTACATTATACAGATGAAGTTTGAAGCAAATCGGGTAAAAATAAGAGGGTGATTTCAAAGCATTTTGAAAGTGACACACTTCCTGCTGCCAGTTGGTGGCGCTATAACTTTGACTCACAATAGTCACATCCATGTGATCGTCCTCTTACAGCGAACGCACTGCTGAAGTTTCATCCAGATCAGTTAATGTATGCTGAAGTTATGACACACTTCCTGTTTCACGTTTCTCGCCATAATTTCGTTTCCTCGCCACGGCCAAACCGTTCGAGATATCAAAAATCCCCACACAAACTTTCATCCTCAATGTCTTGACTTCACGCTGACCGAGTTTCGTTGAATTTGGATCAGAGCTCTAGGAGGAGTATTTAAAAGTTCATTGCGTGTGTTTTACAAAAAAACCTCAATAGCCGACTTCCTGTTGGGCTGGGGTAAAAAGCAAGAACGCGAGGTATAGATGAAATTCTGCTATCGACATGTGTACCGAGTTTCATATTATTACATGCAAGTGTGTTTGAGTTATGGACCAGGTGTTCGGACCCCATTCCAGGGGGCGCTGACGAGCCGCCCTGCCACGCCCGGGTACCAGCTTCAGCCCGGCTCTGATGGCCGCGGGTTCTGACCCGTGTGCAAAGTTTCAAGAGTTTTCGAGCATGTTAAGGGCCCCAAAAGTGCCCGAATAGTCGCTAGAAAAAAAATAAAAAAAAAAAAAATAAAATATATATAAATATAGCTGCGAGCAGCGATCGCGGGCCCAAGCCGGTGGCACCGCAACCCCGGTGCCTAAAGGCACCGGGATGGCGGGACCGCCGGCTTTGGCCCTCATCGCTCGCAGCTGTACTATTCGCATAGTGTATATGTGTATCACACACACACACACACACACACACACACACACACACACATATAAAGCCGGTGGCACCGCCACCTTGGTGCCTTTAGGGTTATTCTGCACGACGTGCAAAAACTTAACCCTGTTTGATTTATGGACCAAGTTTTTGGACCCCGTTCCAGGGGGCGCTGTCTAGCCCCCTTGCCACACCCGGGTACCATCTTCAGCCCGGCTCTGATGGCTGTGGGATCTGACCTGTGTGCAAAGTTTCAAGAGTTTTCAAACCCATTAAGGGCCCCAAAAGCCGCTAAGAGAGTCAAAATCATCAAAAAAAGGAATGTTAAAGTTTGATGCGTTGCTATGGCAACATTATCTTAGATATTGAATAATGCTTTCACAGCTCTTCATCTGGCGTGTGTTTACATTATACAGATGAAGTTTGAAGCAAATCGGGTAAAAGTAAGAGTGTGATTTCAAAGCATTTTGAAAGTGAAACACTTTCTGCTGCCAGTTGGTGGCGCTATATATTTGGCTGCGTTTACACTTGGCATTAATATGCGACCTGTATCCGGATGTTGTCCACATACACATTGAAAAGACAAGTGTAAACGCGCTTCTGATCGGAATGTTATCCGATCGGCGTGTCCAGGTTCGGAGGTAGTCGAGGATGCTTTGTGATCGGATCTCAGTGTAATGTAAACGCAATCCAGCCATCGTGTCTGCATTCACAGGTGGACGTAATTTAAATCCCACCCAGTCTCCCCGCGTGGCTGTGAGAAAAATAATGGCCAGACGCAGTTTAGACAAGAAATAAAAACTTATTTGAATCTTACAATAAACGTTTATCTTTAAAACAGTTAATTTAGGCTTACATGATACTATGTGTGTCATTTTTCATTTTAATTGTGCAACATTATCTGAACGAGGCGATCGCCTGTACATTCACAGTCAGTCATGAGATCTTAAATAAGAGCTGCATGCTGCTTTGCCAGAGGAATAATCGCAATCTGATTTTTTAAATGTTGAATGTTTTTATTGAATGTCTTTGCATGTTAACCAATCTCCCATTTCTGTCAATATAGTCATTGCACGCTATAACCTTAAAACCAGATGATCGATGATATGACTTGTTTTATGATCAACCCAGTTATTTTTGTATGATCAACTCTGGAAGTATAACTTTGTTAACATTTTTTTTAATCTAATTACTGGAGATTGCAAAGCGAATGAGTGAAAGCAACTGGGACATTGTTTTATTTGCATCATTTTTACTCTTAATCTGGTGTCGTGCAACATATCTAATTTAAATATTATGCAGGAAACAGAAATCCGCTCTTCTATCCAGATACAGAGGCTACTTAATGTGACCAAATGTAAACTCACCATGTCCTGATTGGCTAATGATCCGATCTGCTTGATCAGATCACGGTGATCGCATGTTAATGCCAAGTGTAAACGCAGCCTTTGACTCACAATAGTCACATCCATGTGATCGGCCTCTTACAACGAACACACTGCTGAAGTTTCATCAAGATCAGTTAATGTATGCAGAAGTTTTAACACACTTCCTTTTTGATTTATTTACTTACTTTTTTGATTTATGGACCAAGTTAATTTAATTAATACACTAATTATATAAAACTATTGTCAATGCACTACAATTAAACAGGTTATATGCCTTTACTTATAAAAAAATAAAAACTTATGTAAAAAATACCAGGCTTAAGAAATGTATTTACTTTAGCAGGCCAGACACACAGTGAAATTATTAAGCCCCCTCCCCCTACACACACACACAGAGACTGTGTGTCAAAAGACTCAATCACACACACACACAGACTGTGTGACAGGCCTAGGCTCAGAAAGAGCATGATCATATTCAAACTACAATATCTGACTTTCTGTGGGTTTGAGCTTATTATTGTTAATTAGAAAGTTGTTTGGCTTGAATAGAACAATATACACGGCAAGTTTTGTAACTGTCAGTAAAACTAACCAAGTTATAACACACTTTATGTGTCCTTTTTTAGTCAAAAAAATCCGCCACGGCCAAACCGTTCGAGATATCAAAAATCCGTCCGGAATATAGCATCCTCAATGTCTTGACTTCATGCACACCGAGTTTGGTGGTGATTGGTAACAGCATGGGTTGTAATTTGATGTTTTTCTAGGACAATTATTTAAAAAAAAAAAACATAATTCCCGACTTCCATTTGAACTGTCGTAAAACTTAGAGCACGAAAGTTGTTTGGCCTGATGTGATCTATGAGTGTACCGAGTTTCATATTAATCCATGCACGTGTGTTTGATTTATGGACAAATGTTCGAATCCCTAAAAGAATGCATCCTAAAAGAATGGTAAAGTTTGATGCGTCGCCACGGCAACAGTTTCAAAGATATCAAGAATCCATTCATAGGTCTTCATCTGCCGTGTATGTACATTATACAGATGAAGTTTGAAGCAAATCGGGTAAAAATAAGAGGGTGATTTCAAAGCATTTTGAAAGTGACACACTTCCTGCTGCCAGTTGGTGGCGCTATAACTTTGACTCACAATAGTCACATCCA
Organism: Hybognathus amarus; assembly: GCA_030378365.1. NCBI lineage: Eukaryota > Metazoa > Chordata > Actinopteri > Cypriniformes > Leuciscidae > Hybognathus > Hybognathus amarus. Next base: position 175,405 of record JAQIUQ010000356.1, read on the forward strand.
TGTGATCGTCCTCTTACAGCGAACGCACTGCTGAAGTTTCATCCAGATCAGTTAATGTATGCTGAAGTTATGACACACTTTCTGTTTCACGTTTCTCGCCATAGTTTCGTTTCCTCGCCACGGCCAAACCGTTCGAGATATCAAAAATCCCCACACAAACTTTCATCTTCAATGTCTTGACTTCTAGCTGACCGAGTTTCGTCGAATTTGGATCAGAGCTCTAGGAGGAGTATTTAAAAGTTCATTGCGTGTGTTTTACAAAAAAACCTCAATAGCCGACTTCCTGTTGGGCTGGGGTAAAAAGCAAGAACGCGAGGTATAGATGAAATTCTGCTATCGACATGTGTACCGAGTTTCATATTATTACATGCAAGTGTGTTTGAGTTATGGACCAGGTGTTCGGACCCCATTCCAGGGGGCGCTGACGAGCCGCCCTGCCACGCCCGGGTACCAGCTTCAGCCCGGCTCTGATGGAGTTTTCGAGCATGTTAAGGGCCCCAAAAGTGCCCGAATAGTCGCTAGAAAAAAAAAAAAAAAAAAAAAAAAAAAAAAAAAAAATAATCGGAAGGAAAACAATAGGGCTCTGCGCCCTTTCAGGGCTTGGGCCCTAATAATCGGAAGGAAAACAATAGGGCTCTGCGCCCTTTCAGGGCTTGGGCCCTAATTAAAAATGTATTACATTCACTCTGGTCTGTCATTGTAGGGACATCAACTTTACATTTTCACATCCCTAAAAATGACGCGGAACATGTCCCACATGAGACGAGAGTTCAAGAGATCACAATTCTCGTGCATGCGTCGTGGAAATCTCTTGAACTCTCGTCTCAGGCCTACAAGGAAGAAATGGAGTAGTCGAAGAAAGTCGTTATTCGTTGTTTTTCTTAGGATTATTATTATTATTATTAGGGCCCAAGCCCTGAAAGGGCGCAGAGCCCTATTGTTTTCCTTCTGATTATTAGGGCCCAAGCCCTGAAAGGGCGAAGGCCCTATTGTTTCCTTAGGATTATTTATTAGGGCCCAAGCCCTGAAAGGGCGCAGAGCCCTATTGTTTTCCTTGGGATTATGTAAAATACACGGCAGATGAAGACCTGTGAATGGATTCTTGATATCTTTGAAACTGTTTCCGTGGCAACGCATTAAACTTTACCATTCTTTTAGGATGCCTTTGAGACTCTTAGCATGCTTGAAATTGCATGAAACTCAACAGACACATCACATTTATTAGCCAGTAGACATGTGCAAAGTTTCAGAAATGGGCATGGTGCAGGGACTAAATAGCGCCACCTTTTGACAAAAGTGGGGTTGTTCGTTTTATCTACAGTTACAAAAATCGGTATGTACATTGCACTCCTCAAGCCGGACAACTTTCTAATTCATAGTCATTAGCTCGGACCAAGAGGAAGTCAGATATTTTTGTTTGAATGTGGAGAAATTCTCTCAGTGTCTCTGTGTGTGAGTGAGAGGAGGGGGTTCTGTCAGGTTAACTTTAACCCTTTATTTACTGTGTGCGACTTCTCTGGCATTTTCGGGGGCCTTAACATCCTCTAAAACTCTTGAAACTTTGCACACCGATCAGAACCCACGGCCATCAGGACCGGGCTGAAGCTGGTAACCCGGGCGTGGCAGGGCGGCTCGACAGCGCCCCCTGTACTGGGATTCGAACATTTGTCCATAAATAAAACACACGTGCAGGAATTAATATGAAACTCGGTACAATTATTGATCACATCAGGCCAAACAACTTTCGTAGCTCTAAGTTTTACGACAGTTCAAATGGAAGTTGGGAATTATGGGTTGTTTGAAAAAAAAATGTCCTCAGGAGAAATACATCACATTACAATGCATGTGTTTACCAATCACAACCAAACTCAGTGTGCATGAAGTCAAGACATTGAGGATGCTAAATTCCGGACGGATTTTTGATATCTCGAACGGTCTGGCCGTGGCGAGGAAATGAATGCTATGACTAAAAAAGGACACATGAAGTGTGTTATAACTTTGCTCATTTTACCTACAGTTACAAAACTTGCCACGTATATTGTTCTCGTCAAGCCGATCAACTTTCAAATTTAAAGTCATTCGCGCTGAGCAACAGAAAGTCAGATATTGTAGTTTGAATGGATTTATTTCCCCTGCAATTCTCTCTCTCTGTGTGTGGGTGTGTGTCTGTGTGTGAAGGGGAGGGGTTGGCTGTTGTCTGTATTTATGTGTGTGTGTGGCTGCAATTTTTCTTACAAGTCCATGTCTCTAAGTCCTTGTCTTTTTGCATAAAGATTTTGTATTTTTTTTAAATGACAAAATAGGCATATAACCCCCATCTTTTAAATGTATAGTTTGCTTTAAATAAAAGTAAGATTGTATTTGTAATTCAAGCTGAATGAATTTAAAATTCATGTGCTATATTTCAATATATTTGTTTTCCTTAAAATTTTAAAACACTAATCTCATTCTCATCTGAATTACAAATATTTGTTTCTGAATAAAATAATACTCTGACTAAAAACACATTTGTGTGTGTGTGTGTGTGTGTGTGTGTGTGTGTACACACACACACACACACACACACACACACACACACACACACACACACACACACACACACACACACACACACACACACACACACACACACACACACACACACACACACACACACACACACACACTCACCGGCCACTTTATTAGGTACACCTGTCCAACTGCTCATTAACACTTAATTATCTAAGCAGCCAATCACATGGCGGCAACTCAGTGCATTTAGGCATGTAGACATGGTCAAGACAATCTCCTGCAGTTCAAACTGAGCATCAGTATGGGGAAGAAAGGTGATTTGAGTGACTTTGAACGTGGCATGATTGTTGGTGCCAGAAGGGCTGGTCTGAGTATTTCAGAAACTGCTAATCTACTGGGATTTTCACGCACAACCATCTCTAGGGTTTACAGAGAATGGTCCGAAAAGAAAAAACATCCAGTGAGCGGCAGTTCTGTGGGCGGAAATGCCTTGTTGATGCCAGAGGTCAGAGGAGAATGGCCAGACTGGTTCGAGCTGATAGAAGGGCAACAGTGACTCAAATAACCACCCGTTACAACCAAGGTGGGCAGAAGAGCATCTCTGAACGCACAGTACGTCGAACTTTGAGGCAGATGGGCTACAGCAGCAGAAGACCACACCGGGTGCCACTCCTTTCAGCTAAGAACAGGAAACTGAGGCTACAATTTGCACAAGCTCATCGAAATTGGACAATAGAAGATTGGAAAAATGTTGCCTGGTCTGATGAGTCTCGATTTCTGCTGCGACATTCGGATGGTAGGGTCAGAATTTGGCGTCTACAACATGAAAGCATGGATCCATCCTGCCTTGTATCAACGGTTCAGGCTGGTGGTGGTGGTGTCATGGTGTGGGGAATATTTCTTGGCACTCTTTGGGCCCCTTTGTACCAATTGAGCATCGTTGCAATGCCACAGCCTACCTGAATATTGTTGCTGACCATGTCCATCCCTTTATGACCACAATGTACCCAACTTCTGATGGCTACTTTCAGCAGGATAATGCGCCATGTCATAAAGCTGGAATCATCTCAGACTGGTTTCTTGAACATGACAATGAGTTCGCTGTACTCAAATGGCCTCCACAGTCACCAGATCTCAATCCAATAGAGCATCTTTGGGATGTGGTGGAACGGGAGATTCGCATCATGGATGTGCAGCCGACAAATCTGCGGCAACTGTGTGATGCCATCATGTCAATATGGACCAAACTCCCTGAGGAATGCTTCCAGCACCTTGTTGAATCTATGCCACGAAGAATTGAGGCAGTTCTGAAGGCAAAAGGGGGTCCAACCCGTTACTAGCATGGGGTACCTAATAAAGTGGCCGGTGAGTGTATATATATATATATATATATATATATAAGCCGGTGGCACCGCCACCTTGGTGCCTTTAGTGTTATTCTGTACGCCGTGCAAAAACGTAACCCCCACTTTGACTGTCGAAAAGAAGTGTATTGTAGAGCTTGCATCAATGCGGACTCGATGCGCTGTAACTCCATGTGGCTTTAAGCGCATCATTTCCTCGACAGCGCCCCCTGGAATTGGGTCCGAAAACTTGGGCCATAAATCAAACACGCTTGCATGTAATAATATGAAACTCGGTACACATGTTGATCTCATCGTTTCATATATACTTCAAACTCTTAATTTTACCCCAGCCAGACAGGAAGTCGGCTATTGAGGGTTGTTTGTAAAACGCTTGCAATGGAATTTGAAATACTCCTCCTAGAGCTCTGATCCAAATTCAATGAAACTCGGTCAGCATGAAGTCAAGACATTGAGGGGATTTTTGATATCTCGAACGGTTTGGCCGTGACGAGGAAACAAAATTATAGCGAGAAACATGAAACAGGAAGTGTGTTATAACTTCTGCATACATTAACTGATATTGATAAAACTTCAGCAGTGTGTTCGTTGTAAGAAGCCGATCACATGGATGTGACTATTGTGAGTCAAATATATAGCACCACCTACTGGCAGCAGAAAGTGTTTCACTTTCAAAATGCTTTGAAATCACACTCTTACTTTTACCCGATTTGCTTCAAACTTCATCTGCATAATGTAAACACACGCCAGATGAAGAGCTGTGAAAGCATTATTTAATATCTAAGATAATGTTGCCATAGCAACGCATCAAACTTTAATATTCTTTTTTATGATGATTTTCAGTCTCTTAGCGGCTTTTGGGGCACTTAACGTGTTTGAAAACTCTTGAAACTTTGCACACAGGTCAGATCCCACAGCCATCAGAGCCGGGCTGAAGATGGTACCTGGGTGTGGCAGGGGGGCTAGACAGCGCCCCCTGGAACGGGGTCCGAAAACTTGGTCCATAAATCAAACACGCTTGCATGTAATAATATGAAACTCGGTACACATGTCGATAACATCATTTCATCTATACCTCACGTTCTTACTTTTTACCCCAGCCCAACAGGAAGTCGGCTATTGAGGTTTGTTTGTAAAACACACGCAATGAACTTTTAAATACTCCTCCTAGAGCTCTGATCCAAATTCGACGAAACTCGGTCAGCGTGAAGTCAAGACATTGAGGATGAAAGTTTGCGAGGGGATTTTTGATATCTCGAACGGTTTGGCCGTGGCGAGGAAAACGAAACTATGGCGAGAAACGTGAAACAGGAAGTGTGTCATAACTTCAGCATACATTAACTGATCTGGATGAAACTTCAGCAGTGCGTTCGCTGTAAGAGGACGATCACATGGATGTGACTATTGTGAGTCAAAGTTATAGCACCACCAACTGGCAGCAGGAAGTGTGTCACTTTCAAAATGCTTTGAAATCACCCTCTTATTTTTACCCGATTTGCTTCAAACTTCATCTGTATAATGTAAATACACGGCAGATGAAGACCTATGAATGGATTCTTGATATCTTTGAAACTGTTGCCGTGGCAACGCATCAAACTTTACCATTCTTTTAGGATGCATTCTTTTAGGGATTCGAACTTTTGTCCATAAATCAAACACACGTGCATGGATTAATATGAAACTCGGTACACTCATAGATAGGGCTGGGTACCGAGTGTCAGTACTTTTCAGGTACCGAGCGAATTGATTTGGTACTACCGAGTATCGAAACATGTCTTGTTTTTCGATACCAAATTTCAGTACCAAATTTCGGTACCTAAGTTGTTAAATCTCGTCAACGTCAGTGAAACAATAAGCACGCGGCGCGATTGGCTGTGGCAGAAAACACTAGTTTACGCGGCTGCTCAGAGACGTAGCTCGTCGCATGTGAGTGTGCGTGCATGTAAGCGTCCCAACCCAGTTGGATAGAAAATATGTGGAAGTGATCCAAAGTGTACCTGTGTGCCAGACTCGATACCAGAAGCACGCGATGCAATATTTTCGACAGGATATTTGCCGCCAAGACCAGTAACACGGTAAATCAGATAAGCGCACACACACTTGTTGAGAGTACAAAGTCCATCTTCCACTGCGAACTGGAGCGCGTCACAGATGAACCGACACTCAGCATATGGGATACTTGCCTCATAGACAAGAGAAATAGGTCTATAGTCGGTCAAAATAATTCTACTTTTAAACAAAACAATTAGAAATGAATAGTTTGATTACCTGATTCATATAACGTTAGGCGCGCGCATTCACTGCTGCAGGAATGACGAGTCAGCATCGCCATAATAATATTGCTGCCAGCAGACTTATTAAACACATGTTCATTAATAAACGATTAAAAATATATCCTTGCTGTTGTTTCACGACACATCCATAATCATTAGGCTTCTGTTGCCAGTGCTTTGCGGCAAGCTTCACGTGTGCTGAGCGTGAGGTATATATCCCGCCCCCAGTAGCCTATATCGCGCATTCACTGCTGCAGGAACTGAACGAGTCAGCATCGCCATAATAATATTGCTGCCAGCAGACTTATTAAACACATGTTCATTAATAAACGATTAAAAATATATCCTTGCTGTTGTTTCACGACACATCCATAATCATTAGGCTTCTGTTGCCAGTGCTTTGCGGCAAGCTTCACGTGTGCTGAGCATGAGGTATATATCCCGCCCCCAGTAGCCTATATTTGATTTAATTCACTTTTATTTGTATAGCATTTTTCACAATACATATCGTTTCAAAGCAGCTTTACAGAAAATGCATGTTTCTAAAGTACAATTTAGAGTGATGATCTGTTATTATCAGAGGTGACAGTGTAATGCATTTCAATTAATTTTCATTCAGTTTCATGGTTAAACATTAAGGCAGAAACAATGAGCTCATTGAAGTAAAGAAAACATGTTGTTAAATGATTATGAACCATAGAAAACTTTAGCATTGGTGCTTTTTTACATACATGAGTGTGAAAAAGTCAACAACTGAAAAATAAAATAAGGTAATATTATATTGATAAAACTGGTTACATAATATTGGTATCGAAAAAGGTATCGATTCAGGAACCGGTATCGAAGTCAAGGTATCGGTACCGGTATCGAAAATTTTGTTACGATACCCAGCCCTACTCATAGATCACATCAGGCCAAACAACTTTCGTGCTCTAAGTTTTACGACAGTTCAAACGGAAGTCAGGAATTATGTTTTTTTTTAAATAAATGTCCTAGAAAAACATCAAATTACAACCCATGCTGTTACCAATCACCACCAAACTCGGTGTGCATGAAGTCAAGACATTGAGGATGCTAAATTCCGGACGGATTTGTGATATCTCGAACGTGTTTGGCCGTGCGGCGAGGAAATGAATTTTATGACTAAAAAAGGACACATAAAGTGTGTTATAACTTGGTTAGTTTTACTGACAGTTACAAAACTTGCCGTGTATATTGTTCTATTCAAGCCAAACAACTTTCTAATTAACAATAATAAGCTCAAACCAACAGAAAGTCAGATATTGTAGTTTGAATATGATCATGCTCTCTCTGAGCCTAGGTCTCTGTCTTTGCCTGTCTGTGTGTGTGTGTGTGTGTGTGTGTAGGGGGAGGGGGCTTAACCATTTCACTGTGTGTCTGGCCTGCTAAAGTAAATACATTTCTTAAGCCTGGTATTTTTTAAATAAGTTTTTATTTTTATTTTTTTATAAGTAAAGGCATATAACCCGTTTAATTGTAGTGCATTGACAATAGTTTTATATAATTAGTGTATTAATTAAATTAACTTGGTCCATAAATCAAAAAAGTAAGTAAATAAATCAAAAAGGAAGTGTGTTAAAACTTCTGCATACATTAACTGATCTTGATGAAACTTCAGCAGTGTGTTCGTTGTAAGAGGCCGATCACATGGATGTGGCCGATCACTATATGGATGTGACGAGTCAAATATATAGCGCCACCAACTGGCAGCAGAAAGTGTTTCACTTTCAAAATGCTTTGAAATCACACTCTTACTTTTACCCAATTTGCTTCAAACTTCATCTGTATAATGTAAACACGCCAGATGAAGAGCTGTGAAAGCATTATTCAATATCTAAGATAATGTTGCCATAGCAACGCATCAAACTTTAACATTCCTTTTTTTGATGATTTTGAGTCTCTTCGCGGCTTTTGGGGCCCTTAACGGGTTTGAAAACTCTTGAAACTTTGCACACAGGTCAGATCCCACAGCCATCAGAGCCGGGCTGAAGATGGTACCCGGGTGTGGCAAGGGGGCTAGACAGCGCCCCCTGGAACGGGGTCCAAAAACTTGGTCCATAAATCAAACACGCTTGCATGTAATAATATGAAACTCAGTACACATGTTGATCTCATCGTTTCATATATTCATATATTCTCCTCAAGCCGGACAACTTTCTAATTTACACTCATAAGCTAGGACCCACAGAAAGTCAGATATTTTGGTTTGAAAATGTTGAGTGTCTCTCTGAGCCTACACTTCTGTATGGCAAGCCCTTTTAACATTTAAAAGCTAAGTTTGACTATTCGTAATTAACATTGTAGATATCAACAACGTCTTTCTAGTCGTAATTACATTTTGGATAGTTTGTATTATCATTTAAGATATCTGTAACGTAATTGTGACTAGTCGAAACGACAGAAGTATGGCAAGCCGTTTTAACATTTAATCATTTTAACCTACTAGTCTCTATTTTCATGCTACTAGTACTTATTTTTTAGATACTAGTATCTATTCCATTAAGTACTAGTACTTATTCATTAGCTACTAGTGCTTATTCTTTAGATACTAGTGCCTTTTCTTTAGATACTAGTGTTTATTCTTTAGGTACTAGTACCTTTTTAAAGATACTAGTACTTATTCATTAGACACTAGTCCTTATTTATTAGATACTAGTACTTATTCATTAGATGCTAGTCCTTATTCATTACATACCAATGCTTATTAATTAGTTACTAGTACTTATTCATTAGATACTAGTACCTATTAAATAGATACTAGTACTTATTCATTAGACACTAGTACTTATTTCAATGGTGACTAGTAACTATTCTTTTGTTACTAGTCACATTTTTTCCATTGACTTCTATGGTGATCTGTCATTCAGATATCAACTATTCAGTTCTGACTAGTATGTTAGTATGTACTGAGTACATACAGTATGTATTCCAAAGCAGGGGTTACGTTTCTGCACGTCGTGCAGAATAACCCTAAAGGCACCAAGGTGGCGGTGCCACCGGCTTTATATATATTAGAGGTCTTCACGGGTCCGAAAATGCATACCCGAACCGAAGAGACCTCGTAATGTGCTACATCGAACCGACCCGGACCCGTCGTTCATTTCAAAAGTTGGACCCGGACCCGTGCAGACCCGAGAAATATACTGCCCGTACCCGACCTGGACCCGTCTATTATTTGAAAACTGGACCCGAACCCGGCAGAAAGACACAAACCCGACTGGACCCGATTGTCGTCACATATTATTTCACACGAGTTGCGAAAAATAAAGCTTTTTGTCTTACCTAATTTTAGTAGTCGTCATCTCACTTCCTTGTAACGTTACCTGACTGACTGTGATGCATTACAATCCACCAACAAGAAAGTTCCATCCATGTTATTTCTCTCGATATTCCAAGCTTAATCCACTCATTATTTCAGTTTTAAATGTCCACTTGATGTCACGGTGATGAATGACAAATGCATTCTTGCACATGACATGTACATTCTGACTCGAGTTAACTCGCATAATAACTTTTAACTGTTTGCCCTTTTGAACTATATTTAACGATTGCTTGTTGCTTGTTCAGCTTGATCATATCTGTGCTCTCTGTTCTTCATTGAGTCTAAATCTGACCACCAAAACTTTAAGATTAAACAAGACGGCTCATTTATACAATGTAAAGCACGGTCTGGCGGAAGCTCTGCTCTGATTGCCATAGAAACATGACACACGCTTGAGATTGGATTTTTGCACTCCGATTCGCACGGGTATTACACACAATGTTAAACAGACCCGTGACCCGAAGTAATAGATTCGAACCCGACCCGGACCCCGTCTGATCATTTAAAATATACGGGTCTCGGGTGCACTGTGAAGACCTCTAATATATATATATATATATATATATATATATATATATATATATATATATATATATATATATATATATATATATAAAGCCGGTGGCGCCCGCCACCTTGGTGCCTTTAGGGTTATTCTGCACGACGTGCAAAACTGTAACCCCTGCTTTGGAATACATACTAGTATGTATTCCACAATTGGAATACATACTAACATACTAGTCAGAACTAATACATATATATATATATATATATATACATACACACACACACACACACACACACACACACACACACACACACACACACACACACACACACACACATAGCTGCGAGCAGCGATGGAGGGCCAAAGCCGGCGGTACCGCCATCCCGGTGCCTTTAGGTAACTAAAGGCACCGGGGTTGCGGTGCCACCGGCTGGGCCCGCAATCGCTGCTATATTTATTATTATTATTTATACGACTATTCGGGCACTTTTGGGGCCCTTAACATGCTCAAAAACTCTTGAAACTTTGCACACGGGTCAGAACCCGCGGCCATCAGGGCCGGGATGAAGATGGTACCCGGCGGTGGCAGGGGAGCTCGACAGCGCCCCCTGGAACGGGGTCCAAAATCTTGGTCCATAATTCAAACACGCTTGTGTGTAATAATATGAAACTCGGTACACATGTTGATCTCATCGTTTCATCTATACCTCACACTCTTACTTTTTACCCCAGCCCAACAGGAAGTCAGATATTTGCAGTTGTTTTTAAAACGCATGCAATGGAATTTAATATACTCCTCCTAGAGCTTTCATCCACATGGAACAAAACTCGGTCAGCGTGAAGTCAAGACATTGAGGATGAAAGTTTGCTAGGGGATTTTTGATATCTCGAACGGTTTGGCCGTGGCGAGGAAACGAAATTATGGTGAGAAACGTGAGACAGGAAGTGTGTCATAACTTCAGCATACATTAACTGATCTTGATGAAACTTCAGCAGTGTGTTCGCTGTAAGAGGACGATCACATGAATATGACTATTGTGAGTCAAAATTATAGCACCACCAACTGGCAGCAGGAAGTGTGTCACTTTCAAAATGCTTTGAAATCACCCTCTTATTGTTACCCGATTTGCTTCAAACTTCATCTGTATAATGTAAATACACGGCAGATGTAGACCTGTGAATGGATTCTTGATGTCTTTGATACTGTTGCCGTGGCAACGCATTAAACTTTGAAATTATTTTAGGATGCTTTTGATACTCTTAGCATGCTTGAAATTGCATGAAACTCAGACACATCACATTTATTAGCCAGTAGACATGTGCAAAGTTTCAGAAACGGGCGTGGTGCAGGGACTAAATAGCGCCACCTTTTGACAAAAGTGGGGTTGTTAGTTTTATCAACAGTTACAAAAAAATCGGTATGTATATTGTACTCCTCTAAGCCTGGACAACTTTCTAATTCACACTCATTAACTTGGACCAACAGAAAGTCAGATATTTTGGTTTGAATGTGGTCTCTCTCTGAGCCTATGTCTCTGTATGGCAAGCCCTTTTAACATTTAAAAGCTAAGTCTGACTATCCGGAATTAACATTGTAGAAATCAACATGGTCTTTCTGACTAGTTGTAATTACATTTTGGATAGTTTGTATTATCATTTAAGATATCTGTAATGTAATTGTGACTAGTCGAAACAACAGAGAGTATGGCAAGCTGTTTTGACATTTAATCATTTTAACCTACTAGTCTCTATTTTCATGTCACTGTTGTACAGAACGATACTTTCTGACTAGTTGTAATTGCATTTTGGATAGTTTGTATTATCATTTAAGATATCTGTAACGTAATTGTGACTAGTCGAAACAACAGAGTGTATGGCAAGCTGTGTTGACATTTAATCATTTTAACCTACTAGTCTCTATTATCATGCTACCTTTGTAAAGAACGATACTTTTAAACATCGCCATAAGGTGTTTTTTTGTACAAAATATGCATACAACTCATATATTTTAGATTTATTATTTGCTTTAAATTAAAATTGTATTTTTGATAATTGAACCTAAATGCATTTAAAATGAATGTGATATTTTTTAGATCATATATTTGTTTTTCTTAAAATTTGAACTAATCTTAACTTTATTCTCAGCTGAATTCTAAATAATGTGTTTCTGTATAAAATAAAAACACATTTGATTTTTCTTTTTTAATCAATGTAGAATGTGTTACTGAAAAATAAACAGATTAGGGCTCTGTTCGAGGACAAGAAATTAAAACCAATGTGACATGATGAATGTCCAAAAGATGGCAGAGAGAGAGAGAGAGAGAGAGAGAGAGAGAGATTTTGGTTGCTTGACACTGTTGTAGGTTACAGTTTGACAAGATTTGATAGTTTGACACAAGCACAATGTTGTGTTATATTGCGAGTGTACACAAATATATATATTCCAGTTTGAATAATTTCCTGTATGAACAAAAGGACAGAGTACAGTATGTTTTTATGTCTCCATTGTTCAATCACGCCTCACACACACAGACATTGTTCTAATCAGATCAGGCAAGTAATATCCTGTCTTGTCCCTAAAAAAAATAAAATAATAATAATTATATATATATATATATATATATGGTAACACTTTACAATAAGGTTTGTTAGTTAACATTAGTTAACTACATTAGGTAATATGATTTAATAATGAATAGCACATATACGGCATTTATTAATCTTTGTTAATGTTATTTCCAACATTTACTAATACTTGATTAAAATCTTGTTAACATTAGTTAATGCATCGTGAACTAACATGAACAAACAATGAACAGCTGTATTTTCATGAACTAACATTAACAAAGATGAACAAATGCAGTAACAAATGTATTGCTCATGGTTAGTTCATGTTAGTAAATACATTAACTAATGTTAACTAATGAACCTTATTGTAAAGTGTTACCATATATATATATATATATTGGTAACACTTTACAATAAGGTTCATTAGTTAACATTAGTTAATGTATTTACTATATATATATATATATATATATATATATATATATATATATATATATATATATATATATATATATATATATATATATATATATATATATATATATATATATATATATATATATATATACACATTTTTTTTTTTGCACAAAAGTATTCTCGCGCTTGATAAACTTTTCAATCCCTATTAGGCAGCCTATGTAGCAGTGATCCACCTCATTTAATCAAAAATATCTTCATTTGTGTCCCGAAGACAAAAGAAGGTCTTAAGGGGTTGGTACAGCATAAGGGATGAGTAATTATTGACTTAATTTTAATTTTTGGCTGAACTAACTCTTTAAGACATTTTAAAGCACATTGGTCAACTTGTGTTGCTTTAATTGTGCTATATAAATAAAGTTGCAATTGCTATAAAGACAAGCAGTGAAAAATTCACATAGAAAAGGCGTGGGCGGTTATTTTTGCGGCTGACCTTATGGCTTATGCATTTGTAGAAGTTACCTTTTCAAATGCAAAAATTTATTGGAATAATAGTATTTAAATGAATCATGCAAGGTGATTTACTAAGGTTTCCGCTAGTCAATTTACTAGTATTTGCGCCATTATTTAACGCCAACAAAAAGCATGTCTTAAACCATAAACCATACAAACAAAGCCCCACCTACCGATTCACGCATGTAGTAGAAGGTGAGGAAATAGGAGGTTATTAAAGGGACATAGTCATTAAGACCGGTTTTATGCATAAATAAAATAGGCATGACAATAAATTGCATTTTATGTCAAAGAGAATAATACTCATAATAAATACTAATAATACATTAATATAATAATGTATGTACTAATACTAAAAATATTAGCCTGTCAAATGCCTAATTTTTTTATTATCCTTAGGTACTAATTTTGAATTGTGTTAATTGGGGTACATCTATGGATGAAAAACCATGTGGGTAACTTCACATATTATGAGAAATATGCAGTATTGTTTCATGAGAACATAAAATCCACCAAACTATAGGAAAGACACAGGATTACCCGAGCAACAAAACGATAGATGCTTCTGAGGATTACAAGGACTACGGAATTTCACTGGTTTACTAGTTTACTATTTAGAAGGAAAAGCTGTGAAAACAAATAGTTGAATAAGTCATACGTACATTACAGTAGATTCGTTTCTGCACTCCATAGCGAAGCACCAGCACATCAAAGGACTGGTCCAGAACCCCCATGACCATAGCCTCTGAATCCAGAGGACCACACTCCTACCAGCAACATCACACTTAATAAATGGTTTGTTTACCAACATCATTTCTGTAACAACTATGCTTACATTATAACAAGGGCAAAATGTATTTGCTCAAATTTGTTCAGAGTTTACTTTAAAACTATTTACATGCAGAAGACTTTTACTCTATGTGCAAGCTGTGCAAATGATAAATAAAACCTGACCTCTTAAGTATCTTTGCTATGATACATACCTTCACAAAGACAGCAAAGAAAAGTTCAGAGCTCAGCTCTTGAACTCTCTTTGAAGCAGTCTTCCTGTCATTGCAGTGGGATGACTGTTTATGTACTTTCTCTTTGGAAGAGACACAAACGTGGCCCACAGTCTGTAATGACAGATAGAATAAATATGAGGCTCCAGATAAAACAGCACTTAACTTAAAGTCTGCATGAACCAGAAGTTGTGCATTTAGGAATGAAATGCAATACAGAAAGATAAAAAATAGAGGGCAGGGCTAGATTTTAGCACACATCCTCAGCATCTCTAGCTCACAGCAGACATTGGAGAGTAGATGCTAAGGATGCAGAGAGGAACACCATACAAAGGGGAAGTACATTTTGAGATTTTGACTAAAGATTACGAAGATAACTTTTTTTAAATCGGTGGATTAACTTGCTCGGATGAATTGTTCACCACAATACTAGTATTGGTCAAAGTAAAGTAAAATAGGGTCAATTTAGTTTTACTGAATTCAGCTGTATCCGGGCCTGTATCCAGATCAGATGGTGGACCTGTGCCTAGACCTGACCACAACGCATCCCTGAAATGGCAGCAGAGATTGTGTTGACTAGTTTCTCCCCTGTGAAGACCCTGTGAAGAAGGTTGCATATGCGACCTTTTGAAATCCCATTGAGACCCTAATTTTTAATGGGTCGCAAATGTATCACTGACTATTTTGACGGGTCTGTTTTTCTTTCAGGTTGTATTTAATCTTCTAAAATCTGTCGGATCGTCTGCTTTTTGTCCCGCCAAAGCCTTTTTTGATCGGTGAGTGTTGTAGAGTAGAATGACTGATGCGTTTGACAGGGCGCAATGAGCAGAGAGAGAGCGAGCCTCAGCCGCACGCGCACTCTCTACGTCTTCACACAACACAAGCGTTGTCTTGCTCTCTCTCTCTCTCTCTCTCTCTCCCCCCCCCTCGTGCATATTATTCAAAATCAATGGACATGATAGTAAAAGGTTTGTGTCTTTATAATAGGCATGCTAATCACAATCATATAGGCTACCATCTGGGCCTGCATGGCGGCAGGAAAAAGACGCAGAGATGTAAGACATCGTGTCTCTACCTTACGATGATTTTGGTACACCAAAGGTAAGATTTGCGCTCTGGAGTTCGGCTGATAAACTCTGCCATGAGCTAACTAAATTATATTTCTAGCAGTTTTTTAGACTAGTTTTTTTTTTTTTTTATGCTGTGTAGGCTGAATCGTAATCGCGTGATTCACGTCAAGACACCTGATGGCTAATACTACACACTGAAGATAAATTAAATAATGTTTTATTAAATAATTACTGAAAATATTCCTCTCTTTATCCCACACCCCAAACATGGCATACAAAATGTTGTGGAACAGAAACAACAACCAGAGATATATTTATAAGCTATCATTTTATTGTCATCACAGTTTGCCAACAGTCCCGCGCCCATGATTCTACATTGATTAAAAAAGAAAATCAAATGTGTTTTGATGGTAATAATTTTTTATGGAAATCATTTATTTATAATTCAGATGACAATAAAGTTAGGGTTAATTAAAATTAAGGAAAACAAATATATTGATTTGAAATATAGCAAATTAATTTTACATTCATTCAAGTACAATTACCAAACATATATCAAGGTCATTTTGTCTTTTTATTAATTTAATTAATAAACTAATTATATAAAACTATTGTCAGTGCACTACAAATAAACTGGTTCTATGCCTTTATTAATAAAACATAAACAACTTAAAAATACAAGGCTTAAGAGATTTATAAAAATGCCTTCTGCATTTTTGTTTTGCTTTTCACTCCATTGTACCGAAATCGTACTGAACCGTCTGAATGTCTGAACCAAGGTATGAACCCAACCGTGACTTCTGTACCATTCCACCCCTAATGCAGTACAGTTTCATTATTATTCATTACTATCCAGAGAGCGGCTTACTATAAATTATTTGTGTGACCAAATCATGTTTTGCGCCAGTAACTGAAAAAGTTAGTAGTGCAAGTGCCACCAGTGGAAAAGGTTAGTGTAGTTCCCTGCCTCATTCGGACACCACAGCCATCGGTACTGAACCTCAACAAACCCTTTACCCATCTCCATACCAGTGTGATTTCGATCTTCAACCAGATGGAACTGGAAAACATTATGATTGTTCCGATCCAATCTGACTTCTGACCTGTAATTCTGCCTGAATCATAATCAATTAGCCCCCCAATGAAGCTAGATGGTGCAAGCATCATGCAATAGGGCTCTTTCTCCTCAGCTGGGACTGGGGCAGTGAACTACTCCAGTTCTTGTTAAAACACACTAGACATGCTTATTCTGTGCATTTCCCACTTTTTTGTGGGAAATCATATTTGTTTTGTCCATCAAAAGTGTTCTTTCACTTTAATTGAGCGCGAGAAGTGCAGTAAAAATAGACTCAGCGCCGAAACCCTTGATTCACTGCTGCTCTATTAAATGTTGCATTGCATAGTGGAACATTTCCCTCAACAGTGAGCAGGCAGCAGGATGTTGAGAACCTCTAGTGGAGCTGAGAACATTACAGAAAGTCTTCAATCAAGCAATAGTCAGATGCACCCTGACTCTTGAACCCTGGCCTACCATACACATAAGACACTATAGACTTCCTAAATTCAAAATTAGGCTGCATAGTTTAGATCAGCCGGAACCGGGAACACGTCCCGTAAATCTTGATGTACTTGGTACATAGTAAAAAAGGATGGCATCTACGCTAATATTAGGGCCCGTCCACACGAAGACGCGTTTCATTGTATACATATACATTTTTTATCATATTGACGTTTCGTCCACACGGATCCGTTTTGGGAGAGTGAAACCGCTACTTTTTGAAACCGGGTCCCAGGGTGGATAAATCTGAAAACAACACCCTTGCGTTTTCGTGTGTACGGCCAATCAGTATATTTTGTGAAACGATGATGTCATCACCCCACGTGTCGACTCAGTCAGACAGTCACGTAACAGCAACAACAACTGCCTAACTGCTTGTATAATAATATATAATATAATGTGGCAGAAACTTCTGAGCCTATTGCATTCTTTTATTTATTATTTACTCATTTTTTATTTTTAGGCCTATACTTTCTTTCGTATGCTATGGTGCTGGTCTGTTGTCTGATAGACATTTCGTATTTTGTAGGGATGGGGATTTAAAGCAAAAATAATATTCTAAGATCGATGGGAATTATTTTATTATTTTGGCTATTCAAAAAATCGCACCCTAATGTTTCACTCCGACATTACATTTCTCTGTAGGTTAAGCATACGTGCAGGGCCGGCGATTGCTATAGGCGAACTGAGACGGTTGCCTAGGGCGCCAAATGTGTTGGGGCGCTGCGGGCGAGCGCTCTAACGTCGCCCTTGACCTACTCTACATTCTCTGCTACTCCCCATTAATCGAGAAATCAAAAGAGTTAGAATGAGAAGCGAAAAGAAAAATGTTTATTAAACATGGTCATCCTAAGGCACCCCTCAGCCACATGTTTAATTACTTAATTACTGATTATTAGATTGAATTGATGATTATTGTTGATCTTTTCCAGGGGGTTGCGTTACGTTGGGCAAGTGCTCAGCTGATGTCGCGTTAATCGGAAATGAAGCGGTTTAAATAAACCCTCTGGTCCACAGGGATGAACACAGAGAAAGCAACAAAATAAAAAGAAAGTCCAGTATAAGCCTTTCTCATCTCAGCCATTAAAGTGTCAAACGCAATAAATGTATTTGGTGTAGTAGCAGCCTACTTGAGATTGCCAGTGACCGACGTGCTTTTTGGGCCGAGACATCTCATAGCCTACTTCATTTATTTTTTTGTCTTAATGGCCAATAAATCTCGTACATCGGCAGCCCATTTGTTTTGTTTTGCTTAATTGCCGGCGTTGAGTTGCTTCCAAGTCTATAGCTTACTTACAAGTATAGAAATTTGTACAAAACTAATTATGAAAGTTTCTTTTATTTTTCATTGCATTTGTTTTACAATATAGCCTATTATGTTGAAGTGTAATGTAGACAGACACTGTAACTAATAGAGGTTTGAATTTTTCTTTGTTCAATTTGCACCAGATTGATGAATTTAACATTTAAATTTGATTTAAAAATGAATTAAACATTAAAAAGGACAACATTTGGGACTCGAAACCCCCTTAGTTGTAGCAGCCAGGTAATAATTGTAATTTATCTACAACAAGTTACATTACATTACACAGATAAAACAATGCAGCTATGTAGGATGAAATATCCTTGAACGTTATTTGTAGTATTTGTATGAACAATTTATTACAGATGATTGTTTAACTTGTTGAAGTTTTGGAGTGATTATAAGAGCATATTTGTTTAGTTTAATAAATACTCATCATCAGTTTTGGGCATGTTACTTAAAAATAATTAGTTACAGTTACTAGTTACTTCTCACAAAGTTAGTAACTGAATTAAATCATTATAAAAGTAACTAATTACCAGGGAAAGTAACTATTGTGTTAAAAAAAAGTTAAAATAGGCCTAACTTGGATAGAGACCATCCTGATCTCGCGAGCAAATCCATCTGGCGGAGTCAGGTTATAACTTGGATGCACCCAATATTAAAGGGGCCATCTGGAATTCTAAATCAAAAAATAATCCATATTCCATAACAGATGGGGGCAGTATACCTCCAGAAAGTGAGTTGTGCCGCGGCCGCACGCACTATCACGTCTTCAAACAACACAAGCGAGAGCTGTTTTGCTCTTTTTCTCACGCATATTATTCAAATCATTTCGATAGTAAAAGGTTGGAAGACCGCAGTTTCACGTGGAGCATTTGGATATTTTTAGAGATCAGAGACTCAATGAACAACATCAACACTAAATGATGAAGACCGTCTCATAAACGCGTCTCAAAAACAAGCTGGTGCATTTCGACGATATGGGAAAATAAAACCCTGGGCAATTATTTTAAGTTTACGGTATTCGTTTTGTTCATATTACACTTTTATTGTTAGTTTGAATTAATTTGACAGACAGCATTCGCTGACGTTGATCAAGCTAACGCCATTCAGAGCTGCCAACTCTCACGATTTCACTGTAAGACACATGCAATTGACACTTAGCAATCAGGTTGCCAGTTAAGCTCTCAGATTCTGTCAATTTTATTACGCAATTCAAACAATAAATACCATTTTGGCGCTTGTACATGTTACACCACAGATCCCTAGCGCACGTGAACCGATCTCTACATCTCTACAAGCTAATGGTAAAAGAACATGAACACTGTTGAAAGATACAGTATGCTACAACTTACCAAAATGTATTCCTCATGCATGTCGACCAATCATTTTTTGAACTCTTCCCTGAACTGAAATGTAGTAATCGGCTGTATTTCCACACGACTGACTTCAGGTTCAAAGTACACACACACACATAAAACGCGCCACTTACTCGTCTATTGCAGTGTGCGGCTGGTGTTTATGTTGCCCGCCGCATACCGCCTCCCATGGCCGAAACTGGTATTACGACACCTGACGGGCCGGGCTAGTAATTTAGCATGCTAATTTAGATTTATATCTCGGCAACACTATAGCTTTCCATTTTTTTTATAGACATCATTGCATTTATTTCTTCTCATTCTTTTGATGCCTGTAGCTCATTTTTGGGATAGTTTCACCTCAAAAACTCCAGATGGCACCTTTAAATATGTTAAATTAATTAAATGGATTGGACACTATAAATAAATTATTATTATAAAACATTGTACACTTATCTACACTATTGTAATGTTGCTGTGGGACAATGTGGGAGACACCAATAAAATTATCATTTTTAAAATTATCATTACTATAGTAGAACAATACATACTGTACATAATACACAATTTTAGGTTTAATATTTGATATTGCACAGACCACAACTGGCCAACAAATAAGTAAAAAAAAATTATGCTTAAATGTACCAAAAATAAAATAATAATAAAAAATGGGGGCGCTAAAAATCAATCTCGCCAAGGGCAACCAAAGGGATAGTACTGGCCCAACTTCCTCTTTTCAGTCAAGAATGACACAGAAAACATTAGTTTATTAATAAACAATTAAAATGTCTATATTTGACACTAGGGGTGGGGAAAAAATCGATTCTTAGATGCATCGCGATGCGGACGTGGACGATTCTCGAATCGATTCACAAATGTCAAAAATCGATTTTCAAAAAAAAAGTATTATTTTATATATATTTATAATAACGTAATATTCACGCAACGTGAAAGACGGAACTCTGAAGCGCAGAAGTGCAGTGGCCGAACCATCTATGCACATAACAGAGACGCAGACGTGATGACTGAGCGCAGAATCCAAACACCCTCCTCGTTGAAAGCTGATGTGTGGAGGGGTGTGTGATAGCACGATTTTTGACCGTGGACTATTAAAATGTCTCCACTATCTGCTTTTAAAGAAATATCGTAGCATCGTGTTACAGTGCATTCTATCAGTTCAGTTCTGGCGCATCTGTCTCAACTGTACAACGTGACGTAGCCTATACATCACACGTTAATGAATAGGTACGGGACACAGCAATTCACAAAAGTTCATTATTTGCATAAGCCATGCCGGTTAAACATTTAATTCACGTGCTGATGCTCTGTTCCCGACGCTCACACAGGCACTAGAAGCCTGTCAAACAGCGCCTGAACACTGGACTAAGTTAATGTTTCGAGTCTTATGCTAATACTGTTAAACACATACAATGTTTACATAAACAGAACTGGCTATGTCTAAAGAGAAAGCAAACATTTGAGAGAAAATCTGGTGTAATATGCGTCTATTTTAAACGCGTCACTTGCTGGTCTAAAAGCGACAGGAGTAAATAGTACTGCCGCTCGTCCTTAAAGGGATAGTTCACAAAAAAAAAAAATCAGTCATTATTTACTCTAATGTTGTTCCAAACCTGTATTCATTTCTTTCTTGTCCTGAACACAAAAGAAGGTTTTTTTTTGTTTTGTTTTTTTTAATGTGAGTTACCAAACAGTTGCTGGTCCCCATCAACTTCCAGGAGAGAGAGAGAGAGAAAAAAAAACTATGGATAACAAGTATGCTGCTAGTTCAGGCACACATTTACTTTCCTGTTGGTTCTTTGCAATGTTAATCAAATATATTATTAATTCTTCATGGGTCATTGCTTTTTACTTTTAAAGCAAAGTATTTATAGTCACACACACACACACAAAAAAAAAAAAGATTCAGATAATCGATTTAGCATTGAATCGGAAGCCCTCTGAATCGTAATCGAATCGAATCGTGAGGTGCCTAGAGATTCCCACCCTATTTGACACATTCGTTACTTGTGCCGGTTCTTTGTGGCAAGCTTTCTGGCAGGGGCGGTTTCTTCACTGGGGCGATTGGGCGACGCACCACCAAAGTGTGAATCACATTCACAATCTCATTCAACCAGAGAGTTACGCTCAGCCGTCACTGGATATAGTGCAATCAGAGTCATGCCACGTTCTGTGGAGTATACCGCCTCTTTTTGGGCGATTTCACTCTAGATGAGAATCGCCCAGAGTGTTCCCATAGACTTACATTCAAAGATGTTTTTTTTTTCGAACTGCAGGCACTGCAATGCATTCTCTATGGGTTCTGGGAGGGCTTGCACTAATGTGCTTACATCATCATACAGTATCCTTAAAGGTGCAATCTGGAGTTTTTGAGGTGAAACTATCCCAAAAATGAGCTACAGGCATTCAAAAGAATGAGAAGAAATAAGTGCAATGATGTCTATAGAAAACTGGAAAGCTATAGTGCTGCCGAAATATAAACCTAAATTGGCATGCTAAATTACTAGCCCCGGCCCGTCAGGTGTCGTAATACCAGTTTCGGCCATGGGAGGCGGTATGCGGGCGGGCAACATAAACACCAGCCGCACACTGCAATAGACGAGTAAGTGGCGCGTTTTATGTGTGTGTGTACTTTGAACCTGAAGTCAGTCGTGTGGAAATACAGCCGATTACTACATTTCAGTTCAGGGAAGAGTTCAAAAAATGATTGGTCGACATGCATGAGGAATACATTTTGGTAAGTTGTAGCATACTGTATCTTTCAACAGTGTTCATGTTCATTTTCCATTAGCTTGTAGAGATGTAGAGATCGGTTCACGTGCGCTAGGGATCTGTGGTGTAACATGTACAAGCGCCAAAATGGTATTTATTGTTTGAATTGCGTAATAAAATTGACAGAATCTGAGAGCTTAACTGGCAACCTGATTGCTAAGCGTCAATTGCATGTGTCTTACAGTGAAATGTCAAATTAATTCCAGTGGTGGAAAGTAACTAATTACAAATACTTTCGTTACAGTACTTGAGTAGATTTTTTCATTTTTTCTACTTTCTTGAGTATAATTAAATTATGGTACTTTTACTCTTACTTGAGTAAAATAAAAATAAAATATTCAACTTCTCTACATTTATATTTCATAAAAAGTACAAAGTACTTTGACAAAGGTGCCGACGGAGCAACAGGGCAAGCTGACGTTTGACAGACAATTCAAACTCCTGCGGTGGAGCACTGCGCTTCAGCCAATAACAGACAGATCTGAAGCCCTTCAACCAATGACAGACAGGTCTGACTCGGGTGCAAAACCAATCAAAATCTCTAGTTCGGCTGGGCGGGGCGTTCAAACCGCGTTTGACATTCAATCATTATCACTGACGTTCGTGTTTTGAATCAGTAGCGCTAACGTTTCAATATTTCAGTGAGTATATGTAAGTGAGTATTCTGCTCATATTTAATTATGGCAACTACTGAAATGGGTCATACCATTGATAATAACAGAGCACTAAGCAGTTGCAGTAAATAAAAAAGCTCGGCTCATAACATGGACGTGGTTTGCATGATGGACGGAGCAAGAACAATGTAAGTGTCTAAAATACATGCACACAGTTTAAATTAATTATAAAGCTCGCCCTGTTTAACAATACAGTTAAACTAAATATACGAAGCAAACTTTGTACAAAGCTGAAAAAAGTGAAATAAGATTGCATGATTTAGCTGTCAGTCAGATGCATAGCTCGTTCCCATAGCAACAGTGGGCTCCCAGCACATTTTCGGTAGGCTAAAACGAAAAAAGATAATTTAATTTAACATGTTAACCATACCCCACTTGTTTTTTAATTTTTTTTACTGGAAATTTTTTATTCATACTGTTATATTGTTTTTTATACCTTTTTCATCGGAACTCTCCATTAACTTTCTTTGCTTTCAATTATGAATGATTCAAATCCAAACATTCAAATGATCTTACCTGGACTTACTTTTTCAAAATTAGTAATAAAAAATTGTTCTTGACAACAGAGAAAGCTAGTAGTCTATATGTGGAGCACTTTTATCATTGATGGATGCACTTTTTTGGGCTTCAAATTTTCTCCAGTCATTCACTGCCATTATAAAGTTTGGAAGAGCCAGGCCATTTTTTTAATATAGCCTAACTCTGATTGTATTCGACTGAAAGAAGAAAAGTCATATCTTCTAAAATGACTTGAGGGAGCGTAAATCGTGGGCTAATTTTCATTTTTGGGTGAACTATCCCTTTCAAGACATACATCATTCTTTTGAAAATACCTGATAGTTTGATGAACACAGATATATTATAGCTATAATGTGTTTGTCTTTATGTTTCATCAGTCAAAACATCACTATTTGCACGTTATTATATCCATATAAGGCATTTCCTGAAATGTGTAAGTTTAATACTTCTATGCATCAGTACTGGGCCTTCAGTATGAATGAAACAGATGACATGAGAGTTTTTAGCGCTCCATTTCGCTATCATCTCCCCATTTTGGGTAAAAATAGAAAAATACTAAAGTACTTTGTAACGTAGTTACTTGAGTAGTTTTTAAGCAAACTACTTATTTACTCTTACTTGAGTCATATTATATTTCAGTACTTCTACTTGTACTCAAGTAAATTATTACTTAAGTAGCAATACTTTTACTTAAGTACAATTTGTCAGTACTCTTTCCACCACTGATTAATTCAAACTAACAATAAAAGTGTAATATGAACAAAACGAATACCGTAAACTTAAAATAATTGCCCAGGGTTTTATTTTCCCATATCGTCGAAATGCACCAGCTTGTTTTTGAGACGCGTTTATGAGACGGTCTTCATCATTTAGTGTTGATGTTGTTCATTGAGTCTCTGATCTCTAAAAATATCCAAATGCTCCACGTGAAACTGCGGTCTTCCAACCTTTTACTATCGAAATGATTTGAATAATATGCGTAAGAAAAAGAGCAAAACAGCTCTCGCTTGTGTTGTTTGAAGACGTGATAGTGCGTGCGGCCGCGGCACAACTCACTTTCTGGAGGTATACTGCCCCCATCTGTTATGGAATATGGATTATTTTTTGATTTAGAATTCCAGATGGCCCCTTTAACTTGTGCAGCGATTGGTGGGAACAAACATAAGATTAAGTGACAAATACTATTTTAAAACAATTTTGAATTTAAACAACAACAATAAAAAATGAAACACTACTTTATTATCTTTATCAAATTGATTAAAAAAAGCGAGAGCGAGAGAGACTGTTGGGACATCTCGCGAGTTGTGACTACAGACAGTTGAACTTGAACAACGTCATGGCGAACAGCGAACACAGTCCTTTAGAAGCCAAAACATTAGTTTTACACAGCAAATTTCAGGAGTTGAAAAATCATGAGTTAGGCAAAAAAGTTTTTATAACTCTGACTACACTCTGTGTTATTGGATACTCTCGGGCTGTGTTGTATTTTGGAGTTCATTCATTGGTGTGCCACGACACGATCACGACCCTGCCGCTGGACAAAGGAATAATGGACTTATGTGCCATGGTCGTGCAGGTAGGTAAAAGTGTATATAAAACTATTTAAAATGTTCTATATTTTCTGACAAACACGTTGGTCATCATGTAGCTGCTACGTTATTGGCCTCTATACTGTTTACTGAGCAGTCAACGACTATGACAAACTTGCTGTTGAACGTTTAGCTGCTACTTGTTTCAAATTTTGAAATGGCTATTAAATGTTTGAAATGTTTTGTCGATGTAAACGAGTTAACATTAGCTAACTGTCTTTCCATTCACCGTGTTTCTGAAAATGAGTGTTTTACCGTGAAATTGATGCATCAATGCATTACAGCCACAGGCATACGTGGTTACAAAATTGCAGTGTCTAACGTTACCCTGGAAAATAAGATATAGTTGTGCTGTGTAGGCCTGCAATGATTTGAATTGTAACAGCAATAACGTTAGGCTACGTATTAGTGGTGATCCACGATGTGCGTGATTTTCAGCTAATATATTTTTGCATTCTCAATGAATGGTGCTAGATTATGCCTCATACTGTTGTTTTTGTGATCTTCAGATACGACTGTCCTGCAGACAAGCGGTTGAAGGTTACTCCTCCTCAAGTCTGAACCAAATGGATTTGCTGAAATAAAGGCAGTAAATCAAGAATATGGTGTTCAGTGTTTCCACACAAAACATTATATTGTGTTAAATAAATGTTAACTTTAAGAAGTGTTAAACTAAATATACTTTTTTTAAGTGTTACTTTTTAACACTGGTAATGACTTCATATAATTATTTTTAGAGTTACATTTACTTTCCGGTAAGATTATTATTTAACTCATAAAGAGTGTAATTTATCCATTGCATGGGTGGGCCTTGTCCTTATCCATCATCCAAATATTTGCCCCCCCTGAGAGATTTTGCAAGAGCCGCCACTGCTTTCTGGGTCCGCTAACTAATCGAATATCGTGACATTCCTATTTTGTACCAGGCAATTTATGGTTGTTCAATAAAGTTCTCTGGTGAAAAGAAAATAAGCAACTGTGCATAATATTATTTCATAGCCTTTTATTTTACTGCCTACAGCACGCAAGGTTTTATGCGCATGCTCTAAGTCTTCTTCTTCGCATTTTTAGTGGATCTCTATGGCAGAATTACAGCAC
This sequence comes from Hybognathus amarus, assembly GCA_030378365.1. Lineage (NCBI taxonomy): Eukaryota > Metazoa > Chordata > Actinopteri > Cypriniformes > Leuciscidae > Hybognathus > Hybognathus amarus. Next base: position 201,865 of record JAQIUQ010000356.1, read on the forward strand.
GCACATACTGGTCTGGGATGTCTACTGACATCGTTTTCAGTCGGTTTCAGTGGTTTCGTGTGTACGCAGATATTTTTCAAGACGCCTCCGTGTCTACGGAACTTTTTTTTTAGAATGAGAAAAAAAAAAAAACATTGGATAGGGGAAGCTCTGGCTTCGTGTGGACCTGGCCTTAGTTTCTCTGTTTATCCCGAAGGACCCTCTATGGTGGACCTGCACCTGGACCCATCCCGACTCATCCTTAAGCGCCAACCTCATCAGACACGACAGCCATCGGCACTGATCCTCAACATCTCCGTCTCCAAACCGGCGTGATTACTTCGACTTACAAACAGAGGGAACTGGACAAAGTACTCTTATGTTCCGATCCAATTTGTTTTATAATCACTGTTCTTTGTTGCCAGAGGAGACTGGCCCCTGACTGAGCCTGGATTCTCCCAATGTTTTTTTCTCCATTCGATCACCTGATGGAATTTTGGTTCCTTGCCACTGTTGCCATGGCTTGCTTAGTTGGGGACATTTAATATTCAACAATATTATTGATCTGTGTTGTATTATTTTCATGTTATCACTGTGAAGCTGCTTTGATACAATCTGTATTGATAAAAGTGCTATATAACTAAAGGTGACTTGACCACGAGTAACTCACCAATGGAGGCGGCCAGTAGACGGTGCACTGATGACATCAGCATAGCGTCGTATAGGTGAAGTGAAGTGTGTGTAAAGAGGCACATTCAGAGCATAATGACGTGGAACAACTTCTCATCTTCAGAGCTCCAGAACAGTAAATACACCGCCATCTACACAGGAAACCAATATCAAATAATTCTCGATTAGTTCACAAGACGTTCAACAGTCACCATTACTTAAGTTCTAATCCTGACACATTAGCTCTGTTACAATTCAGAGTAAGCTGTGCAACCAGGATGGATTTGACACACTCTATACACACAGGCTGTTTCAAACAGCAGGTAGAAAATGATGCTGCTTTGTAAGAAAATTGTCCCCAAAATGGTGTACTACAGGAACGGCTTAGTTACGAATAGAGTTATTGATACTGGATAAAATAGTACTTAGTACTGAACTTAAAATGCAATTATATAATATTCAGTAATATTGTCGATCTTGACTGCACTGACACTATTGTATGAGATCAAAATTTAAAAAGAATTGAGCTGGATGACACCACTGAAAAGCTGGATAAATAGCATATTCAACTTGGTTACATAATTGATGAATTTTGCAACATCCACAATGTTACTGAACTTAATTCTCAATGTGGATAACTGGCTTTACGCAGAATCCTATGTAGTACCATTGAATATTATTTTCTTGGTTCATTGCACAGCTGCTTTGAAACCATCTGTATTGTATAAAGCACTATATAAATAAAGGTGATTAGACTTTAACTAAAAGGGAGCGATAATGCCCTAAGAGTATCAAGCTAGTTGCATCCATCCTAGTACCATCCAAGGCTGCACATTTAATTTAAGCAAAAATAGTTAAATTTAATTGAAATTTAAGTATCAATATCACATAAAACATTTATGAATAATGAACAGTTTCCATCCAATGACCGTATGAGAACAAAATAGTCACTCCCTGATAAACTGGCGCTAAACATCATAAGAAAAATGGAAGTTGCTGCAGTAGGAAGAAGCCACTGTATAAAATAACTTCACATAAAATAAATGACTTGCTCATTAGCGATTTATGTGTACTTTGGCGTTTCCATCCAGCGTTATTTAATGCGAATTATGAAAATGCACATAAAAATGGATGGATGGAAACATAGCTAATGTAAACAGTGAAGCAGCTCACTAAGGTGTGAAAGAGACAACATCATCTTCCTACTCAACATGGTATGGACATGTACATCAGAATGGATGAACAGAAAGTGGATTAAAACTGTTAAATAACAGGAGCACATCTTCACCTGCATTGGCCTGGAGCACATGTGAGTGAGAACTTCTTTTCTGGCAGCTGTATACTGTTCATCCCCAAAGCTTTCATTCAGACTCCTCTGTCATAACAAAAGACACAGATTAGTAGTGTTTCATGAGCACTCCATTGACAATTATAATGATATAATGACTTTTATACTGAACAAACTTTACTCTATTTCCTGAATCTTAACCTTTTCAAAAACATTTTGCATTTTTATATATATTTTTAAAAAACATCTGGGTTACACCTAGTCCTTGAGTAGAAAAAAAGACAATGCGTCAGTAGCTGATGCTAGGGGAACACCTTTGGGTTGTGCCAATTGTCTAAAGAATATTTAGTATCACCCCAAGCTATGGGAAAACTTCTACATATAAACCACCATCAATGTGCCGCAGCATCCACCTGGATGATGCTGAAGAAGGGATTCCTGATGCTGTTCTGATTCCTTTACACATTTTTATAAGGTCTTTACAAGTTCTCAGCTGGTCAAAATACCATCATATGCAGTCTATGCACACACAACGAGAGCATTTATCCCAGCAAACACCATTGTTTTGGATTTTCAGCAACACATCATAAAAAGCCCACCAACAGTATGAGCATGAGGCACTTTACGTACCATGAGTGTGGTTGCTCAAAATGTAATAACGTGACAAAACAGAGGCACACACAAAACATTCCACTCGACTTTGTTGCTGACGAACATCGAATAAGCAACACACAGAGCTGGCCTGATTATAAAGACAGTCAGCACAACCCAAAGGTCAACAATATGGTTGTGGAAGTAAAAAAAAATCCCAATTCAGCAATTTAACAATTGGGTATCCACTTTTATGTAGGATTTTTGATTGTGAAGTGGAGATTGAATGTCCAGGTTTCCTTTAACAGTACTTTAACGTCTGTTAATGTTCCTGGTTTGGATCTGGAAGTCAATTTGCCAATGCTAGTTTAACATAGTTTTGAGATACCCACATGGAGTGCCCCAGATGAGGAGAAGTCAACGTCAGAGGCCCATTTGCTCACAAAATTCCTGCAGGTCATTCACCATCTTGCTCTGGGGTGGCGGGTGTCTCCGCAGTAGGGCTAATTCTGGGATATGTAGCGGTAGATCTGATGGGCGACCGCCATGTTTGCCAGCAACATGAACTCCTCCACCAGTCTGTATGACACAAGGCATGTGATTCATTGTTCAGAAGCAGAAACCAAACAAAGCTGGCTTTAGATGACAAGGCATGCTTGCCCACTTACACCGCTACAGTGGAGAGCATTTATCACACAAACCACAGTCAGAGTCATATCAACAGTTTTTGTGTGCATTCTTACTTGTTGCTGTCCCGCATACTGATAGATGTAACAGCCCTGAGGCACGTGCTGGACTCCTTATCAAGGGTGAAAGATAGCTTAAGCTGCTAACCAGAAAATGTCAACAAATAAATTACACAAACATTACTGTAACGGTCATTAAAAAAAGATTATGAAAACATTTCAGTTGCAATTTACTCCCTGTGACTCAGTTTTACAGTGAAAATTAATTAGACACTAATCCAAGGTATGTTACACTTAAACTTTTAAACAATTTTTAGTGAATGAGGTTCAGTGAGAGTCCAATTCTAGATTTTCCATGTTTCTGATAGATACTTTGAACAGCCTTCTAAGACAGTAGGTATCAAATAGTACATGAAACATTCCCATACTTAAAACTCATGTTTTATCATAAACTGGCAAAAAACAAGAAAAACATAGTGTGGGCTTAAAGTACATGTGTCTCAACCTAATAAGCTCACCTGTTTTCCAAATAAGCCCAATGTGTTTTTAAAGTCATCTGACCTTACTTTTAAACATCTTTTTATCCAATAGCAAAGACTTGTAGTCCATCTGGACTCAGGAGTGTCCTATTTGACAGTGTTTATTTTGAAAAATTCGCAGCAGGAATATATTATCTACACCCAATGTTCTCTACCAACTACAAGATTGATTTCGTAAGGTTCATTTGTGCCACAATGATTGTCATTCAGCTTGCCACTTTTTTAAAAGACAAAAGCCTTGATAAAAATAATTTTTTTCAGCATAATATCAATAATAAGCAGACAAAACTATTCTCAAACATTCTCTTCTTGTGGATGGCTCTTGGCCAAAATTATTAGTAAAGCTGATCAATAAGTGAGCAACAGTCACTTATACAGTCAAGCAACAGTCAAGCAATCAATCTTCAATCGCCCGGGTGCCTCATTTTCTCTGTCAGACAAGACGAATCGGGTTGGCGTGAACAAATTTGCTATTGGTAAGTGTTCATGTTTTGTAGATATTAAGAATGTGAGTTGATGAAGCCAATAACGTGATTAACGTTAGTTAGCTTTTGATATGTGCAACAACTGTGATGTAATTTAAGCGAGGCACATTTCACCGACCGTAATGTTAGTTAGCAGAGCCGGCTCTCCCTACAAGCGACCTAAGCGGCTGCTTAGGGCTCCGCTGCCACTAGGGGGCCCCCTGAACTGACAGATGGTAGTCGCAGGCGTCGCCGTTCAAAGTGTATAACTGGCCCATAACTGGTGGGGAATAGTGACTTTACAGGTGGGGCATGCCAATGGGAGGAAATTTTCCTTTTTATTCCTTTATGTCTTTATTCATTCATGCGAGTCCGCATCGTCAAAAATCAAAACTTCATTTTTTCAGCGATGCAGAAACACCCGTTTATTAATAAACAATTACATGTCTCCTTACTATTTTTTACACATTTACTTTTGCCAGCTCGCTCCGCTTGATTGCGGCTTTATCATTCTCCTGTATAGCCTATTTAGGTTATTAAATCAATTGAAAAAGGGCGATTTGTCCACTTAATGGCTTAAAGGAGCATAACGCAAGTCTCTGAGTTTTTGCAGAATTACGCCCCTCTGGTGACAAATGAAACTGCGTGCGCGCTTATGGAATACCATAGACTTTATAGAGTAGACATATACACGGAATACACACATCGTTTGCATCGAGCTGTTCATAACCAAAGGAGCATCAGGCACACATCTTTTGTTACAGTCATAATGAGGTAAGACAGTTATAAATCTGCAAGTCATTTAAAATATATGAAAGGAAAGGCATTTGAGTAAATTACACACTTATGTAGGCCTATGTGTGTGTGAGGGAAAACAGGGGTAGAAAACTTCGGCTTTTGTTTCCATTGATCTCCATGTTGAACTGTTTTATGTGCTTACTGTATCCACTTATGATTGTATTATTATGGAAACACGTATCATGAACACGTTTGAGCCCTAGAGCAGACCGCCCGAGATCTCTCCGTTTGTTGAAAGCCTTCTTGTCCCCGATGTTGACTCTAGTCTTATTCCGACGACTGGCACTGGACAGACAGAAGTTGTATTTTCTTTGCCTCACGTGGAGTTTGCGTTGGGGTTTGTAATGAACTACAAGCCGGTCTCTTGGGGCTGTTTTTACACCTGGCCACAATGCGTTTTCTCAGATCTATTTGATTTATCAAAACGATTCCATTACCTGCAGTCACATAAATGTGTTTTTGCAAAACGGATATTAATCTGATATTCAATTCCCGCGTTATATACAGATTTCATGAAGTGCACGTCACCGAAAGCAACAGATGAGCTGCATTTATTGATCATCGGCTTCGGCTATTTCAAAATCAGCAAAGACAGCAATAAGAGAGAGCGGCAGAAGCCCTGGTATGAGATCATTTCATTTCTTAAGGCTACTTTTAATGAAGATAGTGGAGGTAGTTAACTTAGTGTTAATCGTGATGCGTCTTACTTTCACTTTCATTTGCGATAGATCGCGCGCGCTGGCTTATAAATACACTCGCCTGCTCACCTGATGCACGTCGTCATATATGACTAAAACAACATGACATAGCCTGTTTTCAACAACCAGATGCATTTACACTTGTCCAGTTTCGTCTGGAATACAGCCCAGACCACGTCCTCAATGGTTTGAGCTGTCGGATTCAAATCCGTCTGGATTCAACCTGGTCTTTTCACGATCGAATAAGTTATCCGATCACAGAAAACGCATGAAGTGACCAGATGTAGACTAAACAGCCCCTTTGAATCCATCTTCTACTTTTGGGAAAGTTGACTGAAAGTTGCGTCGCTCGAGTCTTCTCTGATACGGAGAACGCGGCGAATACACTATCCTGCAGGCACATAGCCAGGCGAGCGTGAACGCGCATGACGTCACGCCCAGGCTCAGATTCGAGCCCGAATCCCTCTTATATATTTCACTGTACAAGATTATAGAGGCGATCGCAGTGATCAGAGAAGGGCTCATTCAGCCCATCAGGCGATTGTTTCAGCATGTATGGGTTAGAAAACGGCTAATTTTAACATAAAATGTTGCGCAATGCACCTTTAATAAACAACTAGTCAAGTCAAGTCAAGTCACATTTAAAATATAGCGCTTTTCACAATACAGATTGTATCAAAGCAGCTTCACAGTGAAAGCATGAAAGTAAAACAAAACAGATCAATAATATTGCTAAATATTAAATATTCAAATACCCAACTAAGCAAGCCAAAAGCAAGGCAACAGTGGCAAGGAACCAAAACTCCATCAGATTGGAGGGAGAAAAAACCTTGGGAGAACCCAGGCTCAGTCGGGGCCAGTTCTCCTCTGGCTTACATTCATATTGTTTATATATAAATATTAAATATAAATATTGTTTATATATAAAACGTCGCCATAACATATCGCCGGTGTTGAGTCGTCTCTTCACAGGCGTTGGTCTTCTCATCACAGGCGTTGGGGCATCTGAAATCCCCGAGAGGCTGGATACAAACTGGACCTGACGAACGCCATTTTCTCGGGACAAACGTCCTGAGATAACAGCAGAAAGGCTGATGGGAAATAATTAGCATAGCTGATGTTCATAATGATTTCCATTATACGGGAGTCGGTGTTAGAAAACACCTATCTTACAAAACTCCCCGCAACCCAAACTCTCCGCAACCCAACCATACGTGCTCGAACCGTTTGACTGAAGGCTGTCGAGCCCCACTGTCGCGGTAAATGCAGGGTCAGTGGCAAACGGTTCTGTATGGCATAACAGAGGAATAAAAGGTAAGCATTATGTGAATGCTTGACTGAAGAGATGCGTCTTTAGTCTAGTTTTAAACTGTGTCAGCGAGTCAGAGCCTCGGACCGTATTGGGAAGGCTATTCCAGAGTTTTGGAGCTAAATGCGAGAACGCCCTCCCTCCTTTAGTGGACTTAGAGATCCTAGGAATGACCAGAAGCCTTGCATTTAGTGATCTTAAAGAACGCGGTGGATTGTAGGGCGAAAGAAGGTCCGTTAAGTACATAGGAGCTAAACCATTTAGGGCTTTATAGGTCAGTAGTAGTATTTTGTAGTTGATACGGAACTTAATAGGTAACCAGTGTAGAGATGATAAAATCAGTGTTATATGATCATATTTTCTTGACCTAGTAAGAACTCTAGCAGCTGCATTTTGTAGCTTGTTTATTGAGGATGCAGGACAACCAGCAAATAAAGCATTACAGTAATCTAGTCTCGAGGTCATGAATGCATCAACTATCTTTTCTGCATCAGAAACAGATAGCATGTTACGTAGCTTAGCAATGTTTCTAAGGTGGAAAAAGGCTGTTCTTGTAACAAATGAAATAGGATTTTCGAAAGACACGTTGCGGTCTAGTATAACACTCAGGTCTTTTACTGTAGTGGATAAAGTAACAGGACATCCACCTATATTAAAGTTGTATTGTAAGAGGTTTTGTGAGTAGTTTTTTGGACCAATAAGTAATACTTCCGTCTTATCTGAATTTAATAGCAGGAAATTACGCGTCATCCAGCATTTTATATCTTTGAGAACACTCTGTCAATTTAGATGAGTTAGTGTTTAGTGTTCTGGTCGTGATGAAATATATAATTGAGTGTCGTCAGCGTAACAGTGGAAATTAATTCCATGTTTTCTTATAATAGTGGCAGCATATATATTGAGAATAGCAGAGGGCCTAAAACCGATCCTTGCGGTACTCCATAGTCTACTGGCGTTATCTTTGATTTTCCCCATGTAAACAGACAAAATGAGAACGGTCCGATAAGTACGATCTAAACCAGCTTAATGCCTGTCTCTGAACACCAGTGTAGTTTTGTAGTCGATCCAAGACATTATGATCTATAGTGTCGAATGCAGCGCTAAGATCAAGTAGGATTAGTATTGAGATACAGCCTTGGTCAGAAGCTAAAAGTAAATCATTTGTAATTTTAACTAGCGCAGTTTCTGTACTATGATGCGGTCTGAATCCTGACTGGAATTTTTCATAGATATCATTTTCTTGCAAAAAAGAGCACAATTGAGCGGACACAACTTTTTCTAGTATTTTTGACATAAATGGAAGATTTGAAATGGGTCTGTAATTTGCTAAGTTATTTGGATCTAATTGCGGTTTCTTAATGAGAGGTTTTATTACTGCCAGCTTGAATATTTTTGGAACATGACCTAAAGATAAAGACGAGTTAATAATATTGAGGAGAGGCTCTTCCACTACATGTAATAGTTCTTTCAGTAGTTTAGTGGGTATTGGATCTAATAAACATGTTGTTGGTTTAGATGCAATGATAAGTTTATTTAGCTCTTCCTGTCCTATCATTGTAAAGCGGTGCAGTTGTTCTAGAGGGGCCATAATTGAGGCTGAATCATAAGACACCATAGAGGATTGTACATTTATAATTGTGTTTTGGATGCTTTCTATTTTCTCATTGAAGAAATTCATAAAATACATTACTGCTAAACTGTAACGGTATATTTTGCTCTGGTGATGTCTGTTTATTTGTTAGTCTAGCCACGGTGTTAAATAAAAAACCTTGGATTATTTTGGTTATTTTCTATTAGTTTGCGGAGATGCTCAGCCCTGGCTATTTTTAGAGCCTTTTTATAACGTGACATACTGTCTTTCCACGCTATTCTGAAGACCTCTAAATTAGTTTGTTTCCATTTACGCTCTAAGATACGAGTTTCTCTCTTGATAGCATGCGTAGCACTGTTGTACCAGGGTGCTTTAGTTTTCTCTCTAACCTTTTTTAATCTAATTGGTGCAACAATATCTAATGTACTAGAGAAAATGGTGCTCAAACTGCTAGTCATTTCCTCTAATTCATCTGTTTGTTTGGGTTCACTTAGCAGCTTAGATAGATCAGGTAAGCTATTTGAGAATCTATCTATAGTGGTTGGAAGGATTGTTCTGCCTGGTCTATAACGTGGCGCAACATGACATATTTCAGCAGTACGTATTATGCAAGTCACCATGTAATGATCAGTGACCTCATCGCTTTGCGGTATAATATCTATATCAGTTGGATCGGTTCCATATGATATAATTAAATCTAGTGTATGATTTAGATGATGAGTGGGACCACTGACGTTTTGTTTGACCCCAAAGGAGTTTAATAAGTCTGTAAACGCAGCCTAACTACTAGTCGACTAGAAAAAACTTTCAGTCGGAGGCAGCCGTTATTCCACATATTTTCCAGAGCCAGCAGGGCTGAGCGCGCGACCCAGAGCGGAATAAGCGAGCCGAGGAATGTTCAGAAATGTGCTCTCCGTTCACATGCTCTGATTCGGAATAAAATGAATATTGAAATAATTATTTATTAGTTTATACAGTATCTTATACACTGCCCATCATTTTAATCCCATATTAAACACAGTAGCCTATGTTATGTCCATTTTCATTTTTTTAAATAGACCTGTCTTGCCAAATGGATTTCTCTTCTTTTCTTTTTTTAACATTTTGACAGCTGCACTTTTATTTTCTCTTTTTTTTACTTGCTGCTATGTTATTTGATGTAGACAGATAGTTAGTTTGTATTTAGATACTACTTGTTACTTCAATAAATTGGAACATTTTAAGCTTGTTGTGTATTTTAAGCATTGTGTTGGGGCGATGGGGGCAAGTAGGGCTTGAAAATTCCCCCTTGTCCAGAGTGAGGAATGACCGAAAAATTTGAGAACCACTACGTTAGGTCAAACAACCTTGTCAGATCGTTGTCTTCCCTGTACTTGGAAATTTGACTGCAAAAATGAGTCTATCCATCGGGTGCAGAAAAAAAGACTGTTTAAATTACTTTAGACCAAGCAAAGAAATTGCTGGTCTAACTTCTGCCTCTTTTTAAAGTGTGAAAAAGGTAAAAGAAATTTAAAGATCGGAGACTCCAGCAACACCTGTAGTAGGCTATATGCAATTACTTTATTGAAGATTTGTTAGATTGGGGTTAGATCTGTGTACAGTTACCAGTTTGCGGTGGCAATACTCCATTGTTCACTGCAAGGCAGGGCCCCAAAATTATCCTGCTTGAGGGCCCCCAGATTTACAGAGCCGGCCCTGTTAGTTAGAACGCGTTTACTAGCAGTTCAGTCTTTTCGTTAAGTCAGAGAACGGTTGATGATAAAGCTTTATCTGTAAGACGATACCAGTTTTCATTGTTATCTTTGTAAAACGTTGTAGAAAACGCCATTTCTGATATAGCATATGTCAAGGCCAAATACACTGAACGTTAACGTTACCGTTCAAAAGTTTGGGGTCAGTCAGATATTGTGTTTTAAAAGAAGTATCTTCCTGCTCACCAAGGCTGCCATTTTAAACTGTAATTTATTCCTGTGATCAAAGCAATTTTTTTTTAAATTAAATAAGTCAATACTTTTATTCATCAAGAATGAGTTAAACTGATCAAAAGTTACAGTAAAGACATGTATAACGTTAGACAATATTCCATTTTAAATGCTGTTAAAGAATATTTCTTGATCATCAAATCCTCACATTATACTGATTTCTGAAGAATCATGTTACACTGAAGACTGGAGTAATGATGCCTAATTTAGCTTTGATCACAGAAATAAATTACAATTTAAAATATATTGAAATAGAAAACAGCTGTTTTAAACTAGAATAATATTTCACAATATTACTGTTTTTGTATTTTTAATCAAATAAATGCAGCCTTGGTGAGTAGAAGATACTTATTTTAAAAACATTAAAAATCTTACCTACCCCAAACCTTTAAACATTAGTGTATATTCATGCCCAGTGCTGCAAAATAATATTGGAGAACCGCTGAGGCGGTTGTTCTTGCTGGGTCCGCTTGCCAGCGTCGAGTTAACAATAGCTGCCTGTTGATCATAACGGCAATACTTACAAACTAACTTAGTGCTAGATTATTAGCAGCCACTAGGTTGCAGCAAGTTCATTATTGTTTCTTATTACAGAACATCGGTTGACGTTAGATCCAACAATCCAACAATTCATACATCCAGTTTGTTAGTTAGACTTGACTAGAAATGTGCTCTTGTTCATTTTTGCAATTCACATCACTTAACAGCTAAAACTTTTCTTCTGTTTTGTGTGTTTCAGGTGTTTTATGAATTACCAGCCTCGGCTACTCATTTGATGAAGTGCACTTGTAAGTTTTTCAATTTTGCCTCGAACATTCAAAAGAATATAGAGAATCATTACAAGGACAAGCATGGACGTGGAAGAACATGTTTTAGTCTGTATTTGCAGGGTTGGTATGGCTGGTTCCACAGCCTAAAGTTTAAGCTCGGAAACTATCGACAGAAGTTAAGTGCAGCTAGATGTCCAGAGGTGAGGGTCAACAAAAGAAAAGGAGAAGAAGCCAGGGGACCACATATGAAGAAGTCAAAGAGAGGGCGAGGTCCACTACTGTCCAGATCCCCCTGAAGGACTGAGTGATGAAGACATGGAAGAAAGCGGAGGATGATGGAGGGACGCCATACACACACATGCACATCATATGTGTCTTATTACTACATACACACCTGCCTATATAATACTAACTACCCACACTTTACTTTTGTGTCTGTGTTGCCTAATATTTTTCTTAGTATTTATCTTAGTTTCTTAGTATTCTTAGTATGTGTCCTTTGTGCTTGTGCAATCCAATTCAGGTGGAAGTGCTGAAAAAAGAACAAAATCACCAGCAGATAGATGAGCTAATGTCTGCGACGTTCTCCAAGCGCAGAAAGGAGATTGTAGGGGATCAACCTCTCATCGGGGATGTCATAGCTAGATGGCTGGCCATGTTCTATGAGAGACAGGTATAACAATAGACAACACTCAGCCTAAGATTCATCACTTAATCCAATGACTGGATATCAATGTATTAGCTTCCCTCCAGGAACTACTATAGAGATGTCTGATACTGTACTGTGGTCCATTCAGAATCAAAAGTTTAGCAGCTGGCTCTATTTTTTTTTTTTTTTTTTTTCGTATGTGGCCTGAATGTGCATACAGATAAGTGAGAGGATTGTGTTATTACAGAGTGGATGAAAGCCTTTGACAACAGACAACCATAGCTTACTAAATTGTGACTCTATGCTTTGAAATTTTTTTCTCTAATTTCTTAACCTTTTTGTCTCCTCAGGTTCAGGCAGAGTTAAAAGAGTCGTAAGTACAGACCTTCTCAAGTCGTTCCTCGACGGACTTTGATGACCTGGCACCAAGACTGCTCAAAATGTATCGAAGCTGCGACAAAGTTGGATCGACTTTGTGCCATCGAGCTTTGCCATGCTTAGGGGATTATCTACTGCATGAACCTTAAGTATCCACGAGCCATGAAGTATTCCTTTGAGTTCCTTCTGGAGAGTATGAATGAAGATCAAACCAGATCAAGCCTCTGTCCGAGTCCACGGCATCCGAAAACAAGTCTTGAGGTATAATTTGTAAAACCAGGAGCCCTGATTTTTTTGTTGGACTTGATACACTTGCTTTTGTTGGACTGAATACATTTAAGGCTGAATATTGTTCAAATAACAGGGTCTATACTATATTCAGGTTTCAAATGTTTGAAAACAACCAGCTGCAGTCTGAAGTAGGGCTGGGCAATAAAACGATAACGATATGTATCGCGATAGACACGTGATCGATATCAATAAAAAATGTGTTCGATATAACGTTCGATATATTTTTTTTTTCGACGGAAGAAATCACAGGTTGCGAAGCAAGTTTGGTTGCATTAACAAAGGCACGCACTATCTGGTAACCTCAGCGACGTGGGGAGTGACGCGCTAACAGGCAATCATGTAACGGTGTCAGTTTGATTGCGCCATTTCGATGTCTCGTCACTCGTGCTGCTGGATTCCTCTTCAGTAACCGGGGACTGATAAACAGAAAATGAGTGCCCTTCATCTACATGCCATGCAGGCTAGAATTGTAAGACATTATTGGATAAATTCGCTCTATTCGCGATTGATGTGAACACAGCATAATGAACAGGCTGCAATGTCAAGATTGTAATGCTGGAGTGAGTGTGTGCGCGCGCGAGAGAGTAAGCACGTGCGCAATCTAACTTTGTGTGTGTGTGAGAGATAGAGAGACAGACACGCGACGCGAGTGCGATCAAACAGTGGAGACATAAAAACATAAGCTGTCATTTTGTTAATACAGGACATCATTCAGTCTGCAAAGTGTTTACTTATAATTGTGTAGGCCTATACTCACAATAAAACACATATAAAACATATATCCAACCCCTTTTTTAAAACAGTCTGTGTGTTCCATCTTTTGGACATGTCACAAAAATAGTCTCTGACAGTCATCATCAAACCGCATTGGTTTCCATTTCTTGTCCTCAAAACAGAGCACTAATCTGTTTATTTTTAAGTTACACATTAAAAAAGAGAATAAAATGTGTTGGTAGTATTTTTTTATACAGAAATCTATTTATAATTCTGATGAGAATAACGGGTTACTTCAAATTAAGGAAAACAAATATATTGATCTGAAATATAGCTAATTAGTTTTAAATTAATTCAGGTACAATTACAAAACATATCTCAAGGTATTTTTTATTAATTTAATAAACTAATTACATAAACCTATTATCACTATAGATAAACCGGTTATACAGTATGTCTTTATTAATAAAACATATTTAAAAAATACAAGGCTTAAGACATTTATAAAAATGCCTTCTATATTTCTGTTTTGCTTTCCACTCCCTTGTACCAAAATAGTACCGAACCGTGATGTCTGAACCGAACCGTGACTTCTGTGTACATTCCAAGGCTGAATCCAGCTTCTTATTCACAGCTTCTTATTGATCGCTATCCATTCCACCAATAAGAAGCTGGATTCAGCCTCGTTTTTAATTATTTGAGTTTTTCATGGTTGTGTTGACATTTCTGTCTTGGGATTATAATCAGAGGAATGTTAAGTATAAAATAAAAATGTTTAATTGTAATAGATTTTTTCTCCTGGTCCTTATTTTAAATGGGTCATAAAAAATTTAATAATTATCGATATTGACCGATATGAAACACTGATATCGTGATAAAGCTTTTCAGCCATATTGCCTCAGCCCTGAGTCTGAAGTTTTAGTTTGTTTGTGTTTGGGGTTCAGGACAGCTTTTGGTACAAGTCACTTGGATCTGTGAGATTAATGTTAAAGAAGTAGTTCACTTTAAAAAAACTTTTGCTGATAATTTACTCACCCCCATGTGATCCAAGATGTCCATGTCTTTCTTTCTTCAGTCGAAAAGAAATTAAGGTTTTTGATGAAAACATTCCAGGATTTTTCTTTAATGGACTTCAAATGGGAACCAAACAGTTCAAGGTCCAAATGAGAGTTTCAGTGCAAACTGTTCAAAGGGCTTTAAACGATTCCAGACGATGAATAAGGGTCTTATCAAGCGAAACGATTCGCTCATTTAAATAAATAAATAACAAAGTTTAAGTTTTATAAGCACAAATGCTCCGCCTTGCTCTGTTCTGATTCTGATGACGTCACGTAATACGCAGGAAATTGCAATTGCGTTGAAAACGTCACAAACGTGCATCACAGAACAGAGCAAGGCGAGCGTTTGTGCTATAAAAATGTAACTTTTTTTAAATTTATTTATTAAATGAGTGATCGTTTCGCTTGATAAGACCCTTATTCATCGTCTGGTGTCAGTTTAAAGCCCTTTGAAGCTGCACTGAAACTCTCATTTGGACCTTGAACCAATTTGGTTCCCATTGAAGTCCATTATATGGAGAAAATCCTGGAATGTTTATCAAAACCCTTAATTTCTTTTCGAACAGAGTTAACTGATCCTTTAAAAGGTTTTTTTAAATGTTTACATTTTAAAACCTGTTCAATATATCAATGTTGTGTAAGGAAAAAAGCTAATGCTTTTGAAGGAATGTATTTTCTATTGGGTGAATATGAATAGTGTTCAGTGCATCTTTCGGTGACCTAATGGGGATATGACAAGCAGAGTGCATATAGAAGGTGAGCTTCTATTTATCTTAGCCTCATGTTACACACACCCAACTGAAGTTTGGTATCTAAAAGTATTGATTGCATGATTGAAGTGTTTATGTAAAGTTTGTATTGGCTTAACATTGTTCTTAATAAAATAAAATAAAAATTGTACTCAAATTTGTGTTTTTATAATTAAGTTAGAACAATGCATTATTTCAGATCATCTTAACTTGATACTGTAATTCAAAGATGTTACTTAATTGAAATTACTAAGTTAAACCCAATAACGGGATAAGTGAACAGAATGCTCATTAATGAGTTCACTTTATTTTGAACTTGCATAGCAAAGTTGAAACAACAATAATTGTATAGTCATGTTGACTCACAGAAGGCAATTCACAGCTTAACAAGAATCAAAATAATGAGTTAAAACAATTCATTGATCCATTTTGTTTTTATTCTCGAAATTTTGAGGCAGCTGCTTAACTTATGATTTTAATCATAGATATTTCTCAAGTAGATATTTTTTACAGTTCCAAGAGCCCGCTCTCCTCCTGATTGGCCAGATGGCCCAGTCTGTTGCGACACTGGACGCAGCGCGACACGTATCAAGTCACTGGCAGTAAACAGATGGCCCTTTCTACATCTGAAGTACTCCACGCTTATGTTACAGACACAAATATAGGATATAATATCATATATAAAACCAAATAACCATCAGTGATGTAACAGCACAAGCTTCGGCATCACTGCAACACTGCAGTGATGCCGAAGCTTGTGCTGTTACATCATTGATGGTTATTTGGTATTATCCTCCTGGGGTTTTGTGAGTGGATAATGCAAATAAAAATTTGCAATGCTGAAAAATGCATTTATTTTTATGTAAGTAACATTTACAATCAAAAACTATTAAGTCTGATTCATGTGAAATATTACGTGTGTAATCAAGTGTTTAAACTAATAAAATAGAAAAAAATAAAATCAAATCGCTTTGTCTGCTGAGCATTTTACTGTTAAATGTATAATGTCTTTGGAATTAAACAACCTGTCACACTTTTAAAAAAGCACCCATGTACATCTCTACAAACAATGGGAATCATTTTGTAATACATTTAAATAATGTTTAAAAATAATACTTATAATGCTCAATAGATGTGCTGTTGGCTGTTGTGTGACCGTAATTTCATCTATTACATGATCTCGCATGTTTATCACAAGGTTGAATCCAGTTATTTATTAGTCAGCTATTTCTTAGGCTTTCTATTCTATCTTGAATAACGTGATATTCTGCATCCAGTACGGTGTTGTTCCCATAGCAGAGAGTGCTGTTTCTCTGGCATTTTCAAAGGAACATTAAAAATAAAAATGTGGCTTGGCTTGATATACTCTTATAGTCTTATTATAGTCATCTGAATTGTTTTAGTTTTAGTCAACTAAATATAATAAGATCTGAGTTGACTAAATCTACAGAAGAAAACATTTATTTGTAAACATAAAATATAATACATTTTTATTAAATTTGCTATTTTGCTATTAAAGAGCAGTGAATGATTTTCTCTTTTTCTTTTGTTGTTTGATAAATTAAGGGCACAGATGGCATTAGGTTTATAACACTGCTGCTTTTAAGATCGAAGAACGAAGCGCAGATCCGTTGCAAGGATGCTCATTCGATATTCTCACAACCGTTTACGTTCTTTAAAGACATAACCGACTGCGTTTACGCGAGTACTCTCTATAACTGATATTTTGACAGTGTTTTGTGTATTTGTCTATTCAGACACAAATTAGACTTCAGTAAGATGTAGCTTTCTGTGTGTACGGCTGAGCCAAATAGACCAAATAGAGTTTTCTTTTGAATTCTCAAGCTTATTCAGATCTAGCCATTTGTCTGCTTTTCTCTTTCTCCCAGAAGTTTACATTTTTTAACGTTTTATGAGACATGCATCAAGTGCAAGCCAACTGTTCCTCCAGGTGGATCAGCATGTTACAATTCAAATGTGTGCATCTACTACACACTCAGGACATCAGTTCTGACTGGCATCTCTTCCAAGTAGTTCGTTCCGAACATTTTTGTCTAGTTTTTTATTTGATGATTAAAATGTCAACAGATTTTGTCATTCAAAACTAATTTTCATCTCTAAGAAAATGTTGTTGATTAAAATTATAATAAGTCAACAAAATTAACTCTGATGCAGATGAATGATGAGCAAAGCTATTTCAGGGCGAGACCGCCCTTACTGTAAATAAAAACGTGATTGGTTGTCAGCGAGAACATGATGCGATTGGTCAGCGCAATGTGGCTGTTATCTGATTTGCTTGAGTAGATGATGGGTAGAGTCCTATCTGTGGATTTGTGTGCACGTATTGACGCTAGAAATGTTTTGAAATACACAAATGCGTGCCCTGATCTACAAATGAAAAAGGAGGGATCCACATATACACAGCAAGCGATTCACAAAAGAATGTTGGGCAGAGTTGTTTTTTTAACTAAAGTGTCACTTTAGTATGACGAGAGAACGATAAAGTGTGACCGCAGGGATAAGACACCGTTTTTAGTATAAGAGCATGAGTATTTCACTAAAATGAAAACCAGTAAATGTCCAGACTGAAGTCTGATCTGCCTGACCTGGTCAAGCCGGAGAGCTCCACTCTCAAAGCGCTGGGCTCGGAGTTGTTTGGCAATGTTGTGCAAGTTGAGGACGGCTTCTTGTATCTCGTGGATGCTGTGATCTGGGAGCAGGTTGGCAGTTCTTCAGCACTAAAGTGCTTGTCAGGAGCTTCAATCATACTCTGAGCATGATCATAACTCAGCTTAATGCAGGAACAGATGACAGTTCGCCCAAAACCACTCACTCAAGATCTACAGAGCACAGAGAAAACAGTACTATAAATAAAATAAACAAATAAAAATAAATAAATAATCATTCTGAGACAGGACTTTATCAGGCCCTCGGACAACAGGGGTGGTAACAACACCCACAAAAAGGTTTGCGTTTTGAGATTTGTTCTCAATGAGAGTATAAGAGGTCATAAAGTACCTTTCCCTCTGGAGAAAGCTTCCAAATGACGGAGAATGTCAGTCTATCAGTCAGAGGATTCAAGCTGCATAGCTCCTCACACAGAAGACGAGGCAACATGGGGATCACCTGCAGATAAAAAGAAAAAAAAAAAACAGATCATTTCAAGTCAGATCATAAGTGTCCCCAACATTTAATTTAACAACAATATTTTTAACTATTGGAGTAAGTTAGCTAAAACGTATATTAAAGGGATAGTACAGTGCACCCAAAAATGAAATTCTGTTACCATTTACTCATCCTCATGAATCGAGTGATTTAATTAAAGTCTTCATAGAGAGACACGATTGCTTTATATGATTTCATTTCGTTTATTTATATAGCACAATAAACACAACAGAAGTTGACCACTGTGCTGTACATACAAGAAGAATAAAAATATAAAAACACAACAATAATACAAAACTAACAAGCGATAAAACACTACGTTTGCATTATTTATACCAGGGTTATGAGTGAAATGCGCAGTTAAAAAGATATGACTGCAGTTTGGATTTAAATTCATACATAGATGTGGCAGATCTCACAGATAAGGGAAGACTATTCCATAGCCTAGGACCAGCCACTGAGAAGGCACGATCACCTCGCAACTTCAGTCTGGATTTTGGGTGTACAAGTGTGATGCTGCCTGAAGAGCGCAAGCATCTTGTTGAGTGTTTCACGTTTACAAGGTCTGACAGATAAGATGGAGCCTGACCAATCAGTGCCTTAAAAACGAATATTAAAATTTTATATTCCACTCTATAATGCACTGGCAACCAGTTTGAGAGAGATTAATATCGGGCTGATATGTCTCGCTGACGAGCTCCAGTTAGAAACCTGGCAGCGGCATTTTGGACCATCTGAAGCCGCAACATGGATGATTGAGGTAAACCAACATATAGTGAGTTACAATAGTCCAAACGAGATAAAACAAATGCATGAGTTACAGTTTTAAGATTGTTAAAAGATAAAAAAGGTTTAACTTTGGATAAAAGTTTAAGGTGGAAAAAACAGGACTTGACCACAGAATTAATATGTTTGTGAAACTTGAGGGATGCATCAAAAATAACTCCTAAATTTCTCACAGTAGGTTTGACATAGTTATTTAAAGAGTCATAATTATTATTGGGATTTATCTTTCCCACGGAGGGCCCGAAACAATTGCTTCAGTCTCAGACTCATTTAAATGCAGAAAATTCAAAGACAACCAAACTTGAACATCATTTAAACAATCACGCAAGGTTTCTAAGCCTTGCTTGTCATTTTGTTTCAAGGGTAAGTAGATTTGCAAAAAGAAGGAACAATTCCAGATAGAATGCTCTTGTTTATAATTGCTAAAATCCAATCTCCAACACTATCAACAATCAGTTTAAAGAATTTGGTTGGAACAATATCACAGGCAGAGGTGGTAGGCTTCAGCATAGCAACTGAATCCATTAGACCCGGCACTGTGAGTGGCTTCGAATGAATTACAAAAGTTGATAGGAATTAAGAGATCAGCAGGATCCTCAGAACCAGGAGTGATGGATTGTCTAATTTCATCAATTTTAACCTTAAAAAAAGACAGACAATTCTCACATAGATGACAAACAGATTTATGTATAAACATTGATGAACACATACATTCAGCTCATTAAATATGGAAAAAAAAGGTCAACCATGTTGTGCTTAAGAACATATCAATGTTTTGAATATTTTTGGCATAAAAGCACCTGGAATACTTTCGACAATCAAAGGAATTTATTTATAATTTAATCATTTTAAATCAAATGTTTCTTAGGAATGGGGTGCTTGGACTGATTTTGGATGATTTGTGCTCGGATAGAACTATTTAGTTTAAGGTCAGATCATTTCTCTCTCTAAATACTTAAAAATGTTGAGACTAAATATATATACTACTATTGTGAATTTCACATATTAGTCATATTATTCCAACATTATTTTCTATAAATTTAAACCATTTGCAGATAATCTACTAAGCTGTAACAGTCATATTCACAGTTATAGTGCCATTAAATATAGCTAATATATATATATATATATATATATATATATATATATATATATATATATATATATATATATATATATATATATACATACATATTTTTCCATAAAAAAACTAAATCCAAACTAAAATAAGAACAGACACCAAATGCTGGATGAAAAAAATGAAAAGAAATATGTCAAAAGCAGTGATTATAGCAGTGCATTTAATGTTGATTTAATTGGAAACTGTTCATCTTTGATAGTCATGGTTCCATTTGAGAATTTAATCGCAAAATATTATTTGATATGACATAACATTGAGTTTTATATGCAGTGTCTTAATAATAATAATTCATTACATTTATATAGCGCTTTCTGGACACTCAAAGCGCTTCACATAGAGGGGGAGATCTCCTCAACCACCACCAATGTGCAGCATCCACCTGGATGATGCGACGGCAGCCATATTGCGCCAGAACGCTCACCACACACCAGCTTACTGGTGGAGAGGAGACAGAGTGATGAAGCCAATTGGTGTATATGGGGATGATTAGGAGGCCATGATGGACAGAGGCCACAGGGCAAATTTGGCCAGGATGCCGGGGTTACACCCCTACTCTTTCGAAAGACATCCTGGGATTTTTAATGACCACAGACAGTCAGGACCTCGGTTTAATGTCTCATCCGAAGGACGGTGCTCTTTTGACAGCATAGTGTCCCCGTCACTATACTGGGGCGTCAGGACCCACACAGACCACAGGGTGAGCACCCCCTGCTGGCCTCACTAACACCTCTTCCAGCAGCAACCTGGTTTTCTCAGAAGGTCTCCCATCCAGGTACTAACCAGGCTCAGCCCTGCTTAGCTTCAGTGGGCAACCAGTCTTGGGCTACAGGGTGATATGGCTGCTGGGCTTAAAGGGTTAGTTCACCCAAAAATGAAAATTAAGCCATTAATTACTCACCCCATGCTGTTTAACCCCATAAGACCTTTGTTCATCTTCGGAACACAAATGAAGATATTTTTGATAAAATCTGAAGAGCTGTCTCACTCCTCCATAGACTGCCTAAGGGACCAGCACCTGACGGCCCATAAAGTCAATAAATAATGTTGAAACATTCCATGTGCCTACAGCGGCTCAATTATAAGTTTATGAAGCGATGAGACCACTTTTTTGCGAATAACATAAATAACGACTTTATTAGACTATTCCATTACTTCCTTATGGGCGCATGCGTGAGAACTGAGACATGGACGTCCTCATTCGCACTGCTTCTTTCTACTGGCTGCTCACCACTTAGGCAAGTATTACCTGCCACCTACCGTATAAGATGAATGATCGCGCTTCCAGCTATATCAGCACATCATCTTATACGGTAGGTGGCGGTAATACTCCTAAAGCGGTGAGTAGCCGGTAACAAGAAGCAGTCGAAGAAGAACGTCGTCATCTCAGTTCTCTGCATGCGCCCATAAGGAAGTAAATGGAATAGTCGTAATAAAGTCGTTATCTGTTATTTTCGCAAAAAAAGTAGTCTCGTCGCTTGATAAACTTATAATTGAGCCGCTGTAGGCACATGGAATATTTCAACATTTTATCTATTGACTTTATGGGCCGTCAAGTGCTGGTCCCTTACGCAGTCTATGGAGGAGTGAGACAACTCTCAGATTCGAATCAAAAATATCTTCATTTGTGTTCCGAAGATGAACGCAGGTCTTACGGGGTTAGAACAGCATGGGGGTGAGTAATTAATGACTTAATTTTCATTTTTGGGTGAACTAACCCTTTAAGAGCCATAGGCCCTATTATTGAGATTTGGTACAAATATGACATACAAAAATACACATAGGCACATATTAATCATTAAATGTTCGTGCAATCTTTCAAATGACTATGATTCCACTATGACTATTAAAATTATGATCACACCAGAATCTTTAAACCTGCTTTCATGCTGCTGGTGCATGCAAGCTGCATATTTTGGAAAGAAGCTTAACAAAGTGTTTTCAACTTTTATTGATTTATGATTTATGTTTTAGGAAAGTACTTGGATAAATGTTTCTAGTCTGGATATAAATGCTGATGTTGCGGCAGCGATCAAAATGAGTAAGTGACCTTTGGAAAAATAATGTTATGTTTAATAAAGATTGTCTAATAGAGTTAGTATTAAGCATTGTTGTAGTCGAGACCAGCTCACTCTAGTCCGAATCGAGGCAGAGACCAAAGAGGGTCTTCAGTCCGAGACCAAAGGGAGTCGAGTCAGAGTGGAGACTGAGACCAAAGAGTGTCGTGCCTGAGCTCGAAGACTCTAGACCAAATCTGTGTCTGACAACAGAGAGGTTGGATAACCTAAGGTTGGTTCTCAAACCAGACTTCAAGATATCTTCAAGAATATGTAAAATATTTGGTGGTAACAATAAAGTTGACACCATACTTGAGTTGCTTTCAACCAAGTATCATCTTTCCTGTCTCTGAACAACCAGCTGGATGTCAACCAGTCAGGCTTCAAGAAAGGGCATTCAACTGAGACTGCATTACTGTCAGTCACAGAAGCCCTGTGGACCGCAAAAGCTGCTTCCAAATGATCAGTCCTCATCCTCCTGGACCTGTCTGCTGCCTTCGACACTGTGAATCATCAGATCTGCTGTCCACTCTCTTATCACTGGGCATCACTGGATCTTCCCTCCACTGGTTTGAGTCCTATCTCACAGGTAGGTCCTTCAGGGTTCGCATAGTATGCAAAAGCGTGAGGTATCCAAAGCACATCAACTGACCACAGGTGTTCCCCAGGGTTCAGTGCTTGGACCCCTCCTCTTCTCCATTTACACCACATCACTGGGACCCATCATACAGGCACATGGTTTCTCTTACCATTGCTATGCTGATGACACCCAGATCTACCTTTCATTTCAACCAGATGATCCCACAGTTGCTGCACGTAATCTCAAGCTGTCTGGTGGACATCTCGGCATGGATGAAGGAACATCACCTGCAGCTGAAGACTGAGCTTCTCGTCTCCCTGCCAATCCGTCTCTACAGCACAACTTCACTATCCAGCTAGATTCTTCACCCCTTCAAGGTCTGTCAGAAATCTTGGTGTAATCTTTGATGACCAGCTGACCTTCTCAGACCATATCACAAAGACAGCTCGATCATGCAGGTTTGCAATGCACAACATCAGGAAGATCAGGCCTTTCCTAACTGAGAAGGTGACACAGCTTCTTGTCCAAGCCCTGATCATATCTAGGCTTGACTACTGCAATGTTCTTTTGGCTAGACTTCCATCTTGTGCAACTAAACCTCTACAATTGATCCAGAATGCTGTGGCTCGTCTCGTCTTCAACAAGCTTAAAAGGGGCCCACGTCACTCCACTGTTCATTCTCTGCACTGGCTGCCACTCGCTGCTTGCATCAAGTTCAAGGTGTTGCCTCTTGCTTAACAGATCGATCACTGGCTCAGCTCCCTCTTACTTTCACTCGCTCCTATGAGTCTACATCCCTACATCATTGGACATTTTAAACAAACAACAATTTAAAGAAATATTACCATACTGTAATAATCATGGCATATTTGGATGGGATCTCGAGTGGACTCTGGAATAAGTCCAAGTCCTAATATGTCCATGACAAGACTGAGACCATTAAAATACTGTCTCGAGACTGAGTCTGAGGTCCGAGTACAACACTGGTATTAAGTAATAAAGATTGTCTATAGAGAGATTGTTGAAATTAATTTGAACACTGAATTATTAATTCAAGAGTTAAGGATTTTTTTTAATCATTCGATTGAATTTATATTGAATACTTAATGAATGAAGTATTTGTTTCATCCAGTGTTTTTGAATGAATACATCGGATGAAACAAATCTTCATTCATTAATTTCAAACGATTTTTTTCTTTACATAACAAATTAATTTAAATAAATAAATGTGTATATAGACTAACATTTTAGACATTTCCAAATAGACTGATAACATTAAATAATAAGCAGGTCTCAAATAACTTGCATGTTGTTTTGTTTTATGCCTTCTTTTGGTCCATGATATTAGGCTGTGTTGTTTTTAAATTAATTGTTTAAGGAGGTTTGACCTGTAATGTCTAAACAATGTGATGCAGTTAGATGGCTTATCTATAGACAAATCATCCAAGCGCCCCCTCCAAGCCATTTCTAAGATACATTTGATAAATAACAAAATATTTTAGTTGTAAATATATTAAAGATCAAGTCTATGATTTCTGAAAAAAAATTCCAAGTGCAGTCCACTCTCAGCCAACAAGATTCCATGTAGCATTTTCATTGGTCAGTCGGAAATTGCCCTGAAGCTTTATTTTCGGTGTGACCTTTGTGAACTTCTAATATTTAACTTCTCTGAAGAATTATTGCAGCCATTATCTCATTCAGGAATCCCTTTATTTTGTAAACTGAAGCAAGCTCAAAATAGTCTACAATAAATCAAAGTGTAAGCCATCATTAATAGACTGGGGGAAATTATGTGCTCCCGGAGATGAGGCAGCCGCAGCAGTCCAATGAGGGTGCAAAACACAAGGTGGAATGTGTTTACATACACTATATTGCCAAACATTTTGGGACATCTGCCTTTACATGCACATGAACTTTAATGACATCCCATTCTTAATCCATAGGGATTAATATGGAGTTGGCCCATTCTTTACAGCTATAACAGCTGAAACTCTTCTGAGAAGGCTTTCCACAAGGTTTAGGAGTGTGTTAATGGGAATTTTTTTACCATTCTTCTAGAAGCGCATTTGCGAGGTCAGGAACTGATGTTGGACGAGAAGGCCTGGCTCACTGTCTCCACTCTTATTCATCCCAAAGCTGTTTCTATTGGATTAAACTCAGGACTCTGACCAGGCCAGTCAAGTTCCTCCACACCAAACTTACTCATCCATGTCTTTATGGACCTTGCTTTGTGCACTGGTGCGTATTAATGTTGGAACAGGAAGGGCCCATTCCCAAACTGTTCCCATAAAAATGGGAGCATGAAATTGTCCAAAATGTCTTGGTATGCAGAAGCATCAAGAGTTCCTTTCACTGGAACCTAGGCGCCAAGCTTAAACCATGAAAAACAACCCCACACCATAATCCCCCTCCACCAAACTTTACACTTGTCACAATGCAGTCAGACACGTACCGTTCTCCTGACAACCGCCAAACCCTGACTCGTCCATCAGATTGCCAGACAAAGATGCTTGATTTGTCACTCCAGAGAACACGTCTACACTGCTCTAAAGTCCAGTGGTGGCGTGCTTTACACAACTCAAGTATTCAATGTTTTGAATGTTTTGCACTTGGTGATGTAAGGCTTGGATGCAGCTGCTTGGCCATGGAAGCCCATTCCATGAAGCTCTCTACACATTGTTCTTGAGCTAATCTGAAAGTCACATGAAGTTTGGATGTCTATAGCTATTGACTGGCAGAAAGTTGGCAACTTCTGCACACTGTGAGCTTTAACATGCACTGACCTCGCTCTGTGATTTTACGTGGCCTACCACTTCGTGGCTAAGTTGCTGTTGTTCCAAATGGCTTCAACTTTGTAATAATACCAACTGTTGACCATGGAATATTTAGTAGTAAGGAAATTTCACAAATATAATTATTGCACAGGTGGAAACCTATCACAGCACCACACCTGAGTTTGCTGAGCTCCTGAGAGCAGCCCATTCTTTCACAAATGTTTGTAGAAGCAGTCTGCATGCCTAGGTTCTTGATTTTACACAACTTTGGCCATGTAAGTCATTGGAACAACTGAATTCAATGATATGAAGGGATGTCCCATACATTTGGCAATATAGTGCATCAAGAAGCAGAAAGAATAAACCCAATTATGAACCAACATTTATATGCAGAGACAAAAATTGTATCGAACATTGAGAACAATATGTCAAGCAGACATTCAGAAACGTGGAAGTGCTGTTGCCTAGTGGTAAAAGGTTGTGGATTTGAGCCCTGCAAGATGAATCATCACTGAATTCCTGAGCAAGAAGTAGCCTCAGGTTAACAACTCTATGATGCTTTGACTAAATGCATCTGAGCAAATCTCACGAAACCTATCAGTGCATCTGCAGGGAAGTTTCTCCCCAAATTCAAACAAATAAAATTGACAGGCACTAACAATCCTACATTAAAGTAGGACAAAAGATTTAAAAAATAAATGGATGAATTAATAAAATCAGTCTATTCTCATAGCAAGTTTTTATACATCATATCTAGCCTGACTTCGTCATACTCATATTCTATTGAGAATATGAGTCTGAGACTGCTCCATTAAGCTTTGATTATGAGGCGTGTCGTAACCGAACCAGGAAAAAACAACAACTCTGCACTCAATTGGATAGTCGGTAGACCTACAACCAATCAGAGCAACGCAGTAAGTCAACTCCTTTGCATAGCGCAGTTTTCAACTACAGAACTTACTTATTTTAGAAGTTAAATAACGAGTGTTGCTTCTTTTACTTACTTCTCAACGAGTGCGACCAAAGCAGAAACCACAACGACCATAGGCTTTTCATTACACATCTTCTTAGTGACCATCGGAGCCAGCTGATAAGTTACACTTTTCCTGAATCATGTGGAAAAGACGACAATATCTTTCCGATCAACAAATGCCTTGATTGCAGTTCTCTGTTTGTCTATTAAAATTAATGCGCTGTCGATTTATTTTACAACGGACGCGACAGCGGAGCGTTGATAACGTGATGATTACTTGCAGATCAATCTGTCCATCATCGTATAAAGCCCGCCCTGGCAATTTGATTGGCACGAACATTGTTTGCCTGATCATAATTACTCTCAACTGTATTCAGTTCAGACCGAACTTCCCGTCCAAAAAATGTTGTGGGCGGAGTTCGGGCTGGCATCCAGGCTACATCATATCACAAACAGTATTAATATTCTGTTATCTGTTTTGTATCATGATGTGACTGGACACACCATAGCTCTCATACAAATTACAGATCATCTTTCAACTGCAGAGCAATTTAAGGTCCATGTGCAATAACTGTCACTCCATCAAATATTTAAATGCTGGAGCCTACAGCAATGTTTAATTCAGTCATATCTAAAATTACTATGTCTGTGAATCTTTGGTTAGATTCAAATAGATTCACAAATCATAGGTTTTTGATTAGAGTGTTTTGATTGTGTGTAATGTTTAAGTGCATTCATATTATTATTTAAATGATTTTCCTAATGCGTCTTATTTAGGGTGCCAACTGCACCCTGACATTCATGGGGTCAGAGAGCAGGGGCTTTAGTCCATTGTTAAGGCATTTTTTTCTCATGTATGGATTTTGTTTTTCCGTTCGGCTTTAACCTCGTCCGCTGCTTTTTCAATGGTTTGATTTTGAAAAAGGTTATAGCGCTATTGTGAGAGAGCCATCATCTGCTCATGCAACAGCAGTGGCCATGCAGAGGAGAGATCAAACATGGGCTGCTCAAAAACGGTATCAATAAGAGCTAAGGATGAAGCACAATCCAGTGAAAGAGGGTATAGAGTGCAGCACGCATCTGTGAGGGAGAGCTGTTAGGTCTGAACAATGCCAGACAACGTCTCTTCATTTGTGTAAGTAATCATTTAAGACTTACACATTTCAAAGCATTGAATCACTATGGAAATTATTATTTTAATCTTAGCATTTTAAATCAAATTGAGTGAATCGCCACACCCGTAAAAAATTAAACAATTTTCAGCGCTGCAACATTGCTGCAAGAAATTTAAAACACTTCAAATTGTTTGGAAAATCAAACTCTTACCTTTTGGACAAGATAAAACACTTGTGGCTCTTTGGCCAGCTATTTGATCCAAGGCATTTCCTTCCTCCACAAAGTAACTCACATCAGCTATATGAACACCAACTTCAAAATTACCTACATGAGGAGAGAAAAAGAAAATGTTTTTAAATCATAAATAGTTTTGTTCAAGTGTAATTAACTTTTTAAAAGAACTTTAATATCAAAGGCAGCACACATACCATCTGAGAGTTGTTTGCAGGACAGTGCATCATCCAGATCTCTGGCTGTAGCTGGGTCGATGGTAAATATGCATTCATTTCTTTAAAAAAATTTCAATTAAAGCGAAAATCAGAACCAAATAATAAACATTTTAATTAAAATAACATTTCATATGGACTTTACATACAAATAATGGATAGTACGTGAAAATGTATAGATCAGGGAGAGGGTAGTAGGTTACCTGAGATCTCGTCTTTTAGAGAGCGCATGATCAGGGATGCTCCAGGGTAGATCTTGGGGAAGACAATTCAAGACCTCCTTGGAAAACTCTGAGAAGTCCACATCATATTCAGTCAGGATGCCTTCTGTTTCTGGCTCTATTTCACCTGCTTGCCCTAAAGTTTTTGCAAGTCGCCTTAAAACAGAAAAACAACATTGAGAAACGCTGTTATTAATCACAACGGCCAATATTAAGCTCATAATTTGGAGGAAATACAGGTTACACATATCTCACCCTTCAGCAAAGTTGTTGTCTGCTGACCACTGTGTTATTCGGCAGATGAAGAGTGTGTTTTCATAGTCTCCAGGTCTGGAGATAAAGTCTGCAGGACAATCCACGAGAGGCACATTAACTCTCGGGATTCGATGGTCCACAGGAGAGAACATAGCAAAATTCTTGTTGGGAAGAAATTTGAGGAAGCCTGATGCTGCTCTTGAGTGCTTCTTCTCAACAATGAATACAACCTAAAAAAAAATGACATCCATGGACAATTTTACGTGAAAGAATAAAAAAAGGCATGCTAATTTTTGGACGATCTTCAAACTTATTATCGACAACATGAAGTAAAAAAAAAACCATCAGCCCATTTAATTTCTTAAAGGGGTCCTTGATTATGATTTAATTTTTTTAACATTAGTTACTGTGTAATAATGTTGTTTTAGCATAAAGAACATCTGCAAAGACACAATGCTCAAAGTTCAACGCAACGGGAGATATTTTATTTGACAGAAATTGCTTTTTAAGAACTAAACAAACCTCTGGGTATGGACTACAACAAGCTTCTTCCAGAGTTGATGACAATCCCTAAAATTTACATAAACCCAGTCCCTGGGAACACGCAACAAAGTTAGGCCATGTTGGGATGGTTTAGAGAAGAGGAAGAGTTGTTGTCGCAGTTTGTCATAAGGCTGACGTAATTTAGAGATGTTAAAATTTTAACACCGTTCCTGAATATTAATCTCTAATGTTTGTCTGTTCTCTAGACATTTCATGGAAAACAGCTTCCAGAAGTGAACACAATGCAGGCTATACACAATGAAATCTGTGTTTGCAAAGTCCGGGTTTGAAATCGTTCAGCACGATCCTCTTGTTCGTTAACATTTTCAGGGTCTGAATTGGGGTCCAATTGGTTTGAAATTGACACCACTGTTTTTACATCGAAGTAGAGCTTGTGGTTACGAAAGGGGTGTGACATTTCCCGAACACGCGTGAAGCTCTGCCAATCAAAGCACGTTTCGGAAGGAGGGGCTTCATTAAAAAATACACGTTCTAATCAGGTGAGAGAGGAGCTGGAATAATGTAAAATATGTGAAATAATGCGTTTTCAAGTATGAAAACATATTCTAGTAGACCACAAAAACAAAATCAAGAGTTTGGAAAAAGAGATAATAGGACCCCTTTAATAAATATTCCTGATGTTTTGTGCATTATTCATCAGTGATGCACATTATTCCAAAAAGGAAAAAAAAAAAGACAAAGTGCAACATTGTTTTTATCTATTTCAAAAGCCAACTTTTTAAATGAAAATTCTTGTCATCTTAGAAAATTGGGTAACGCTTTACTGGGTGTGCATAAGACTGACATGACACCTTCATAACCATGGCATGACATACGTCTTGTAAGATGAAGTAGGGTTTATGCATGTTTATGACAACGGTCATTAAGTGTCTTTTGGTCAATAATGACATTTTGAATGCAAATATGACATTGTTTAAGACGTCTTTGTTATGACACCTTGACATAAACCATATCATAACCTCATGTTAGTCTTATGCACACCCCTTCAAGTAAAGTGTTACTGAAAATTGTCTGAATTTCTAAAGTGTCTGAATGCATTTTTATTTATAAACGGACTAATAATTACTTAAAAGTAAATGCATATCCTTTCAAACAAATTGCTTACCTTTCCAGTCCTTTGCATTGCTCTCTCTGAACTTGATCCAGAAGTGAAGCATGCATTAGCATGTTTGACAGAATGTGTTGTGATGGGGGCTAAATAAAGAAAAAAAGTTATAGCAAGATTTGATTGCAAATTTCTATTTTATTTTCTGACACTTATGTGTAATCAAAGTAATTTGTTGATTTTTTATATATAAAATGGAAAAAGTCTCTACAGATTCAGATTTTTTTATAATTGAAAAAAAAAACGTTTAACCTGTCAAAGGTAATAGAAAGTTTTATAGAACCAATATTTATAATTATTAAACACTTTGGGGAGATTAAACAAGTGACTCCCTCATCTTAACAAGGTTAAGACCCCATTTACACCTGGTATTAAAATGCGATCTGTATTCAGATAAGTTATCCTGATAATAAGCGTTTTGATCTTACCGATTCCATTTACACCTGGCCACATAAATGTGTTTTTGCAAAACGGATATAAATCCGATCTTCTACTCCCACGTTATATGCAGATTTAATGGACTGCACGCCACCAAAAGCAACAGATATGAGCTGCATTTTATTGATCATCAGCTAATTTCAAAATCAAAGACATAAATAAGAGAGAGTGGCAGCCCTGGTAAGATCATTTCGTTTCTTTACTTGAAGATGATTGTGTGTTAAGCACCTGTGACTTACTTTCACTTTCATTTGCAATGTTTGCACGTTGACTTGATGCTCTTGCTGCTCATTTGCAGTGATGCGTGTCGCAGTAGCGCCGTCATATCTGACTATAACATGACATATAGCCTATATAACACGCTCTCACTCGTTTATTTTTTTAGCATTTTTGGGAGGAGTAGTATGTATATATATATATATATATATATATATATATATATATATATATATATATATATATATATATATATATATATATATATATATATGTGGTTTCAACAACCAGATTGCGTTTACACCTAGTAAAGATCCGGAACACAATGCGAGCCAGACTACCTCCAGATGTGGTCAGGCAGATCCGATCACAATCTGATCACAACGCATTTACACCTTCCGTTAACATGCGTTTTTTTATAATCCGGATAACTTATCTGGATACAGATCGCATTTTAACACCATGTGTAAATGGGGTCTAAGATTCTCCAGCCTAACCTCTACACTGAAGAACTGCACTTTACTGTCTAAGTCGCATCAGCTAACCAGCAGTTTGCCTCAGGGTTCAGTGTTTGGTCCCCTCTTAATATTTATACATCCTTAGGACAAATCATTCTGGAACAAATTTCTCCTACTATTACTACACCAATGACATGCAGCTCTGCCTGCTAACAACTACAAAGTGGCTGAACAAATCTCAGTTTGACTTTTGGGTCTTTGGGACAGAATCTATCTTCAAGAAAACAAAGCCAAATTTTTGTTACCCCCAGTGTTGCCAGATGTACGATAATTATCGGATTTGTACGATGATTTTGACCTCTGTACGATGTACGATCAATAATGAAAAAAATCCCATAATGTACGATAATTTCAGAGTTTTCAGTCATTCGTCCAAACACACATCCTACCGCTTCTCTCTCTGACCCCGAATCATTTTGCAGGCTCCCCTGCCAGCACGCAAGCACGTAGGCTAATACACACACACACACCACACCGTGTCGCCCATAAGGTTTCGCCCGCACGTCAACACTACACTACCGTTTTGCTGAAGAAGACAGTTCAGTTAAATCAGTAAACAAAATAAAGCAGTGAAGTGATAAAAAATGAGCTCAGAAAGGAAAGGTGAGGACAGTGGAGGATCGAAGTGAAAGTCAGAGTCTGAAGAGCACCAGAAAAGTAAGCATAGGCCACAAACATATAGGACAGAGTGTCAAGTTAAGTCAAGTCAAGTCATTTTATTTATATAGCACTTTTAACCGAACAACAGTTGACCCAAAGTGCTTCACAGGTTAAAACAGGAAAGGCAGGAAACAATATGCCTTGACAAATATATAAAATGAGTACAAGGCTTCTTAAATACACTGAAGAAAAAAAAAGAAAACCAAAAAGATAATAATAATAATAATAATAATAAATAAAAATTAAAGAGAATTAAAAGCAAGAGAGTAAAAGTGTGTTTTCAGATTTATCTTAAAACTGACAATTGTATTGCAGGACTTAATATGAAGTGGGAGGGAGTTCCAGAGTTTAGGAGCTATTACAGAAAAAGCTCTGTCCCCTCTGGTTTTAAGACGTGTCTTGGGGATAGTAAGTAGCTGTTGGGTTGTAGACCTGAGTGGTCTGACAGCGGAGTAAGTAGACAAAAGCTCAGAGATATACAAGGGGGCTTGACCTTGTAGAGCTTTAAAAACAAAAAGTAAGATTTTAAAATCAATTCTGAATTTCACTGGTAGCCAGTGGAGCTTAGCTAAAACTGGGGTTATGTGCTCATACTTTTTAGTGCCTGTGAGGAGTCTTGCAGCCGCATTCTGGACTAATTGAAGTCTATTTAAATTATGTTTGGTTAGACCTGTGTACAGAGAATTACAGTAGTCCAAGCGTGAGGAAACAAAAGCATGAATTACTGTTTCAAGATCTTTCTTAGATAAAAAAGGCTTCAGCTTGGCTACTGTTCTAAGCTGATAGAAACTACCTTTAACAACAGAGCTAACTTGTTTATTAAAATTAAGAGAACTATCAAAAATGACCTATCAATGAACTATCAAAAATGGAATTTCTGACCATATTCTGCAAATTTGATGACCAAGGGCCAAGGGCATTACTCCAGTGTTTTGAAGTGGGGGACGAATCCAAAAAAATCATCTCGGTTTTCTTAGTATTCAACTGAAGGAAATTTTCTGCCATCCATGATTTGATGTCTTCCAAGGGGCCAAGAACTGATCCCTGAGGGACACCATATTTAATATTCACTGGAGGGGAAGAGTTAGCACCTAGTTTAACAGAGAATGTTCTCCCTGTCAGGTATGATTTAAACCAGAGTAAGACAGGGCCCTGTAGTCCGAACACTATTTTCCAGGCGATCAATAAGTATACCATGATCAATAGTGTCGAAGGCAGCGCTAAGGTCAAGGAGGATAAGTAATGCACTTGATCCAGAGTCAATTGTAAGAAGAATGTCATTATAAACTTTAAGTAGTGCGGATTCTGTGCTATGTAGAGCTCTGAAACCAGATTGGAATTTATCCAGTATGTTAAAATTAGTCAAGAAAGAAGAGATCTGCTTGAAGACTGCTTTTTCCAGGATTTTAGAAATGAACAATAATTTAGAAATTAATAATTTAGAAATAATTAGAAACAAATAATTTAGAAACCACTGCGTGCTTAAAACCAGATGGAACAACACCAGTGTGTAAAGAACAGTTTACAATGGCTAACACAATTGGAGAAAGGACATCAAAGACCTCCTTAAAAAGACAAAAGGGAATAACATCAGATGGGCAGCAAGAAGGAAACAATCTCAGAAACAATCTCAGACAACTCAGGGGATGACAGAGGAGTGAAATGCTGGAGAAAGTTAGTAGGACTGTAAGATGTAACTGAGATGCAACCCTGGGTTGTGATGTGGGATCTGATAAGATCAATTTTTTGGATAAAATAATCAGAAAACTCATCACAAGTTAAGGATGTATCTACTGGCTGGGTTTAAAAATGTATCGATAGCTTTAAAAAGAACTTTGGGTCTATTGGCCTGTGAGTTAATAAGTCCACTGAAATAATTAGCTTTTGCCTTTTTAACAGTGACTTGATATGCTTTCAGATGTTGCAGAAATATGTCATAAGAGACTTGAAGCTTATCTTTTTTCATTTTCCGTTCAGCCTGTCTACAGGCTTGATGGAAGACTTGTATGAAACTATCCACCCAAGGTGTTGAAGTGTTTGACTTTACTCGTTTTAATTTTACAGGGGCTATCTGATCCAGATATCGGTACAGGACATGTTAAAACTAGAGACAAGCTCATCAATATTAGTGCATAAAGGCAAGTCAGCAGAGAGGGAGGGAGGAAGAGCAAACTTAAAAGAATTTGAGAAAAGAGAAGCCGTAGCTGAGTTAAATGAGCGAGCTAAAACATAAGAAGGGGGAGGGACAGAAGGAGGATTGTAGCTAGAAAATTCAAATTCAATCAGAAAGTGATCAGAGATAGCAACATTAGTAATATCAGGTTTATCGACTGATATCCCTGATGACAGAACAAGGTCCAATGTGTGTCCCTTAATATGAGTAGAGCCGCAAATTGATTGAGTGAGATTAAAGAGTCGAGTAACGCTAAAAATTCATTTACCATCGGCTTAGTTGGGCAACAGACATGAATATTAAAATCACCAAGAATCAGCATTGATCAAATTGAATGGCCAAAGCAGACAGAAGGTCAGAGAAATCATGTATGAAACAGCCAGTAGCTTTAGGTGGTCTGTAGACCAGTACACATAACAAGGGTGTTTGGAGACAATTAGCAAGTATAAACAGTTGAACTTCAAAAGAAGAGTAGTTTTTTACAGGAAGGATTCTGCATTTGAAAATATTTTTAAAAACTGTAGCTAGGCCACCACCACCACGGCCAGAGGTCCTGGGGGAATTTAGGAAACCCCACTGGGGAGGACATAGTTCAGGGGAGACCTGTCCATTAAAGCAAAGTGAACGGAGACACGCCGAATCCACTCCACCACAGGAAAGGACGGTCTTGACCGAGATGGAACGAGAAGCCAAACGCACAGGGATCTGAAACACTTGAAGTTCGCAAACAGGCAACGAACACAGGATAAGAATTCTATAGTCGATGCTTCCAGCAGAGCAATGCCTAGACGAGGAGCCAGCGGGCCGCATAGAGACAACTGTAGGGATGGTACCATCAGAGTTCCCGGGATTTGTAAGGAAAATAACGGGGTCGCGGGCGAGAAATGCCCAGGGCGGTGCACAGCTTGTACACATTAGCAGGCAGACGGAGAGATGGCGACATAAAGTCACGGAGTTCTTTCATAGAGTATGTTAGAGACAAATTCTGCTGCGACATTTTGAAAAAGTCACCGGTGGGAGTAATAATCCAAAGGATCCACAGAATGCTGAGAATCGGAAACTGACGCATTTTTCTCCACATGAACCTCTGGGCACCCCGGAACTCACAGCCAGATTGCAGACATCAGTAGCCAATTGCCCAAGTAGAAAAAAAAAAAAAAAAAAAGCGTACAGCAGTGAGGAAGGGGAAACTAACTCACGCACACGCTGAGGGATGATCTGCTCCTCAGGGCAATCGATGGCACGAGCTGGGCAAATGGAAGCAATGTCCATGCACGTTATAATCCGATAAAACTGCTCATCAGGGCAGTCGATGGCACTAGCTGGGCAGTCGGGAGCAATGTCCATGCACGTTATAATCCGATAAAACGAGCAGTAGTAAAAAACATAGTCAACTTTAATTCAGCTCCAACTTCCACTTCAGGTAGAGCAAACAAACAAACAAACCAGGTGAGCAGCAGTCGGGAGCAATGTCCATGCACGTTATAATCCGATAAAACGAGCAGTAAAAAAAAAAAATATAGTCAACTTTAGTTCAGCTTCAACTTCAAAATTTCAGGTAGAGCAAACAAACAGGCCAGCGTACGTCTCGAGAACGGGCTGACGGGAAATGTCCGTTCTGCTCCCCTTCTGCTCCCCTTTTTGGGAAAAAGACCCCACTTTAGGATGGCTAAAACCCAGGAAACGATGCTAAAGCAGTCTGTCGACATGAAAGAAATGGATGTCGATGAATTTTGGAAGAATTTGAATAGAATAGAATTTGAATGTTTCTAGTGTCAATTGTGCACTTTTTTTCTCTCTGTATCAGTTAAATTATGGTCTAGTTCAAAATGTGGACTGCCGGCATATCTTTTGCACTTTGGCAAAAAAAAAGTTAAGTTGCCAGATTTCCTCCAATTATAGTGTGAGCGTATTACACAGCTTGTTTAAATTGGCTGTAAAATTATGCGGAGAATAAAATTATTGGAAAATAGCTTTATTTTATGCGTTTGGTTTGTGTATGATAATTTTTCTCAAAAAACTATAATTTTTAGGTTTTGGTATCAATACTTTGATATTTCTAATCTGGCAACACTGGTTACCCCAATATTTTAGTTGGCTACCAGTGGTTGTATGTACAGTATCAGGTTAAAGGAATAATTTGTTTGCATCCTTCCTCATGGGTTAAATAAATGAATGAAATTATTACATTTAAAGCCTTGGAATGATTATGCAAAATTTAAAAACTTTGACATCAATTGTAAGCAAAATTCAATTGTTCCACAGCAACACAAGGGTAATTTAAGGACTTTACAATGAGTCATGAAGATCTAGGTTTTTGGAAAGAGGTGAATAGCTCATTCATTCTGCAAACACAATCATGTCTTTCATTCCCTGTTCACCTCAGTCACCACATGCCCTGTATCAAACTTGACACTCTGGAATCTGTTGCCATGTTTTGAGCTACAGATGCTTAATGATTTAATATGTAGACGTCTTGGGGGAGGCATGTGCAAACAAAGATATCTGGGCTTGATAAAGATAAAAAAAAAGATCACAGCTCTTGGCTGTTCAACCCTCAATGAGTGACTCAACTTTTTTCTGCACTATAAGAGAAAGCACATGTATCAAGATATATATATATTTTAAACATCCACTGCATCGGAGAATCCTTTACATTTATAAAGAAGCAATTCTTGGGGCAATACATTTAAACTATGGTTGTGTGAGATGCAATTACAACTAAAAGAAAAGTGGCACAGGACTGACCAAACCAATTAAATGCTAACAAGGTAAATTTTGATTATTTATGTAAGTTTCAATTACAACATGTAACAATATAGCTGCGAGCAGCGATTGCGGGCCCAAGCCGGTGGCACCGCAATCCCGGTGCCTTTAGTTACCTAAAGGCACCGGGATGGCGGTACCGCCGGCTTTGGCCCTCCATCGCTGCTCGCAGCTATATATATATATATATATATATATATAAAGCCGGTGGCACCGCCACCTTGGTGCCTTTAGGGTTATTCTGCACGACGTGCAAAAACGAACCCCTGCTTTGGAATACATACTAGTTGTATTCCACAATTGTTAATTAGAAAGTTGTTTGGCTTGAATAGAACAATATACACGGCAAGTTTTGTAACTGTCAGTAAAACTAACCAAGTTATAACACACTTTATGTGTCCTTTTTTAGTCAAAAAAATCCGCCACGGCCAAACCGTTCGAGATATCACAAATCCGTCCGTAATTTAGCATCCTCAATGTCTTGACTTCATGCATATCGAAGTTTGGTGGTGATTGGTAACAGCATGGGTTGTAATTTGATGTTTTTCTAGGACATTTATTTAAAAAAAAAAAAACATAATTCCCGAACTTCCGTTCGAACTGTCGTAAAACTTAGAGCACGAAAGTTGTTTGGCCTGATGTGATCTATGAGTGTACCGAGTTTCATATTAATCCATGCACGTGTGTTTGATTTATGGACAAATGTTCGAATCCTTAAAAGAATGCATCCTAAAAGAATGGTAAAGTTTGATGCATCGCCACGGCAACAGTTTCAAAGATATCAAGAATCCATTCATAGGTCTTCATCTGCCGTGTATTTACATTATACAGATGAAGTTTGAAGCAAATCGGGTAAAAATAAGAGGGTGATTTCAAAGCATTTTGAAAGTGACACACTTCCTGCTGCCAGTTGGTGGCGCTATAACTTTGACTCACAATAGTCACATCCATGTGATCGTCCTCTTACAGCGAACGCACTGCTGAAGTTTCATCCAGATCAGTTAATGTATGCTGAAGTTATGACACACTTCCTGTTTCACGTTTCTCGCCATAGTTTCGTTTCCTCGCCACGGCCAAACCGTTCGAGATATCAAAAATCCCCACGCAAACTTTCATCCTCAATGTCTTGACTTCACGCTGACCGAGTTTCGTCGAATTTGGATCAGAGCTCTAGGAGGAGTATTTAAAAGTTCATTGCGTGTGTTCTACAAAAAAACCTCAATAGCCGACTTCCTGTTGGGCTGGGGTAAAAGTAAGAACGCGAGGTATAGATGAAATTCTGCTATCGACATGTGTACCGAGTTTCATATTATTACATGCAAGTGTGTTTGAGTTATGGACCAGGTGTTCGGACCCCATTCCAGGGGGCGCTGACGAGCCGCCCTGCCACGCCCGGGTACCAGCTTCAGCCCGGCTCTGATGGCCGCGGGTTCTGACCCGTGTGCAAAGTTTCAAGAGTTTTCGAGCATGTTAAGGGCCCCAAAAGTGCCCGAATAGTTGCTAGAAAAAAAAATAAATAATAATAATAGGAAGGAAAACAATAGGGCTCTGCGCCCTTTCAGGCTTGGGCCCTAAAAAAAAATAAAAATAATCGGAAGGAAAACAATAGGGCTCTGCGCCTTTCAGGGCTTGGGCCCTAATAATACATTATTTATTCATTTAAACTTAAATCATGGTGAAAGAGTAAAACTAATAAATACAACTAAATTAGCACTTATCAGCAAAACCTTGAGTAAGAGGCAAACATAACATTGCACCTGCAGGAAAAGCTCATTACCTTTATCATGGAGACTGGCATTCTTCATTTTACAGATCACCTCATCTTCTTCATTGTAATGGGCTTCCACAATGACATCAGGAGCCTTTGGTGCATTCTGACCAGATAGAGTTCTCTCATTTATATCTCCATTGACTGCCTGTGTACACAATATGAAACACATTGTCAATGACTGTTATTGTCTCTCACAATTCATTAAAAAGGAAGAGGATCTACAGAATTTAATTACTTTGCAGAAATCTGTGGAGGATTTCCGCAAGCACAGGTTTCATGCATGTATGCTGCCAACTTCAAAAGAAAATGAGGGACATTCTAGCAGAGGTCTTCAACCTTGCTCCTGGGAAACCACTGTCCTGCAAATTTTATTTCCAACCTTCTTCAGCAAACCTGCCTGTCTTCAGCAAACCTACCTCATGTTTATAAATAAAAGTCTCTGCTTGAAAAGAAATGTAATTAGTTGCAGCTAACCAAGTTGACCCTCCACATTTTGGAAGTTAAACATCAGCTATTATGAGGACCTAAGATTTTGTTTTAATTCCTCTGTTGGCACTCTTGCAAATCTAAGAAGAAATATGTACCTTTAGGGTGTAATAGCTACATTTTCTTGTGTTTAATTGCTTTTCCTACGCTGCTGATGATTTACAAAGATGATTATTTTCATCTTGACAAATTGCCTAGCAGCAGTTTAGATTTCCTGACACACAACTGCCTACACATGCACACATCTCACCCTGCATTAAAGCTTTAGCTTTGTTGCCAATTCTGATATGCAGAATGTTTATATAGCTAAAGAATTAAAAAAGCAAACATCTATTTGCTCTGCTGTACTAAAAATAACAAGTCATTGAGCATATACATAAATGAATAAGCATACAGAAGTATGCTTGCAGCATGACATGTATTATGCAACCTAATAGATTTTTAAATAGTCTTTGCTACATCTTTTAAGCGTCTTATCATGCATGCAGCATATTGAACCTCTAATTAATGGAGATATTTGTAATATTCTAGTACGTAATATGTCCTCTAAAACTTTAAGTTTTAATAAATACAGAACTGCCGTCACATTACATTAATACAAATAATTTAGTAGCCTATCCCTGCCTTGTTTTTGAATAAATAAATCAAATAGTGTAAAATACATTTCAGAGAAAGTTTTTTTTATCAATCTTTTCCACTGGCCAAATAGTCATTTTAATTTATTTATATTTTTGAATGGAAGCAGCTAGACCTTGTTGTGGATTATTTGCACAAAACTATTTTCTCAGACAATCTCCTATTATTGTAAGCAATTATCTCCGTAGTAAAAACACTAAAACACAGCATGTCAGACAAAAAGTGTTCAAAAGCATTGCATCCACAACATTTTTTTTATTTTATATATATATATATATATATATATATATAAATGTCGTAACTTCTCAATGATCTCATGTAGTTTTCAAGTGTTTAACCCCATTAATGAGAATGGCATAATTAATCTAAATCTGAAGTAAAACAATGCAAGTCATTTTATTTATTTATTTATTTAAACTGTTATTGTGGACATGCACTGTATTTACAATTAGGACTCATAATGAAGATTTACGGTTTTACTTCATCTGCCGTTATAGGCTATATATTATATATTTCACTAAATGGCCCGACGCGCTTGCTGGTGTGGACATTTATGAAGAGGTGGATATTTGCTTCAAGTGATAGGCTTGGTGAGTGAAAATATATTTTTATTATCTTTCTGCATGTATAATTCTCTTTAGATTTTCTGTCTAAAAGTAACCAAAAAGACATTTAACTCCAGCTCACCACCGGTGTCGCCAAACTGCTCCATCTCCAAAACGTTCGTCACACATGGGTCAGAGTTTCAATGAAGGTCGAATATTCCAATCAAATTTGTTTTATACATCACAACAAATGAGTCGGAAGTGGCGACGCCTATTT
Organism: Hybognathus amarus; assembly: GCA_030378365.1. NCBI lineage: Eukaryota > Metazoa > Chordata > Actinopteri > Cypriniformes > Leuciscidae > Hybognathus > Hybognathus amarus. Next base: position 242,734 of record JAQIUQ010000356.1, read on the forward strand.
CAGGGCCTGTTTTGTGTGTACGCGAAGGTTATAGATGAGGCCCCTGATGTGTTGTTTTTGCACCAAAACCCTGCCTTTTGAAATATTGGCTTAAATACTCAATCTTGTTCTTGATAATGTCACTGCACTTTTACTAGCACTTTGTAACTTCGGGTTTCGGGTAGGAACCCGAGCACAAAAAGAACTACAAAATTCGACCGCTTTCCGGCATACGTCACTTCCCCCACCACCCCAAACTTCCTCAGATTCTGACGTTAGTGCTTAACTCCGCGTTTTGATTGCCGTCTGTATGTTCTCGTCATGGCCGAACAACAGCTACAAGCAAGAAGGCAACGGTTTTATCAGAGGAAACTAAAAAAAGAAAAGGGGAGAGTGACAAATTAAAAGCCAGGACGAGGATTAACACATTGGTCTAGCTTTCGCTTCGCTCGCTGGCGTGAGCTAAAGGAGGAGGAGGGTGCTCGACCGATACGGACGCTTGCCTGAACACAAATGCCGTTTCCAAGGTAACCCAGATAAATTCATATAAGCAGTGTAGTATTTTCTGGTATTCCGGCCGCAGCCGATGGTGTTATGAGTGTAATAAAATGCCCACAGCCCAGTGTTCATTTCTACACACAAACACAGCCCGCATCAGTGCAGGGCTCGCACTAATAAAATCGCCTCATGTCAAATGTAACGTTACATTAAATGTAGTGAACGTGCCCATGACTCAGTAGTACCCACAGACACTAACGTTACACACCACATGTCCCACGGTTTCTGTAAAAATAAACCAACACACATACAGTCAGCTCAGAGCACGACGATGTTTTCAGTGCAGTGAATGCGCCCGCTGTCCCACGTCCACATTCACTCACAGACATGATAAGCTCCACGGGGCTCACCCCGTCTCTCTCTCTCTCAGCCGACTGCTATAAGGGAATCGAGCGCGGCAAGGCTGCCCGCCTCAAACACTGCAAGCACACACAATCTAAAGACACGGGAGGCTGACCTATGAGGCTGACTGGTTAACTGTTTGTTGACTTTAATTTGAGACAGTGGTGTGGCGCTTGTGGCCTCTAGGGACGCTATATGTGAAAGTTACAGGTCGAGCACCATCTCGTGGCTAAGAAAGCTCCGCAGTGTGCCTTTAAATCTCGTCCAAAGCAAGCTTTTTCTAAAGCTAATCCAGCTATGTGAGCTGTGTCTGTTGCTGACCAGGAGGTAGGTGGAGTCACTGAAGGCAATCCGGAGTTGAAATCTTATTTGCCTTTTATTACGGAAGGTTTTGTGTCTTTAAAGGGAAGTAAAGAGCAGGTGCGCATAAAAATGTAATACTGGGGCATTTGACTCATTTATTGTAGCTGCAACTTTGCCATTTTCAAATGACACCTTTGTGGGCTCAAGCATTCCTATTGATGGAATGGGGTTAAATGTTTTGAATGTACCACAACACAAAATGATGCTGCACTGTAATCTCTTCCAGGGCGAGGTGTCTGTTGGCGTGCAGTCCAGCTTTACCTGTGGATGGCGTTGCAATGATCCTGGGTAATGACATCACCGGTGATAAAGTATTGGCTGATGTATCTCCGCCTGCCAGGGTGATGGTGACTCCTCTGGTGTGCAGTAAGCCTGATGAGAGTGAGGTACACTTTCCTGATGTGTTCAGTGCCTGCGCAGTAACACGGTCAAAGCGTTTGGACGGTGATCAATCTGAAGTTGTGGCCTCTGGTCCTCGCTTACTCTTACCTGTTGTTCCCTGGTCTGTTTCTCATGATGAGCTATTGCATGAGCAGGAAGCTGACAGCACTTTGAAGTCTTTTGGAAGGAATGGGATTTGTTCTGCCAAAGCGTTTTGGGTCATCCAGAGTCTTGTCAGCAGGCACAGCTAGTTAAGCTGATTAGAAGTTTCCCTTGTCTATTTGGAGACACGCCATCACGTACAACTTTATTAAAACATGATATAGACGTGGAAAATGCGATGCCAATTAGGCAAATATTCTATCAGCGTTCACCCAGAGAAGTGTAAAAACCTGGAGGCTGAGATCAAGTACATGGTTCATAATAAGATAGCAGTTCCCTCTGACTCTAGTTAGGCCTCACCATGTCTCTTGGTACCAAAGTCAGACAATACATTTCGGTTCTGCACAGATTTTCGTAAAGTGAATGCAGTTACCAAGCCTGACTCCTTCCCTCTTCCTCGTATGGAGATTGTGTTGATCAAGTGGGGGGCGAAGTTTGTGACTAAGCTGGATTTACTTAAAGGTTACTGGCAGGTGCCATTGACAGACAGGGCCAGGGAGATTGCTTCTTTTATTACACCAGGGGGGCTGTACTCTTATAACGTTATGGGTTTTGGCCTACGAATGCCCCAGCAACTTTCCAGCGCCTAATGAATTTGGTGGTGCGTGATCTGGGACGGATGCGCAGTGTATTTGGATGACGTGGTGGTGTATGCTGACAACTGGGAACAACACTTGGAGCGTGTTAAAGCTTTGTTTGTGCGTTCAGCTCATGCTTGTTTAACAGTGAATCTGGCAAAGTGTGAATTCGCTAGAGCCACAGTGGTCTACTTGGGTCGTGTGGTTGGCCAGGGTCCGGTGAGACCAGTGCGTGCTAAAGTGTGTGCAATTGATGACATTCCGTCACGAACTACAAAAAAGGAACTCCTGAGATTTCTCGGTATGGTGGGCTACTATAGGTGTTTTTGTAGGAATTTCTCTACAGTGGTCGCAGCATTGAATGATCTTCTGAAAGGGAAGACAAAGTATGTGTGGTCTCCGGTATGCCAGCAGTCCTTTGAGAGGGTGAAAGCTCTCATCTCTAATGCTCCAGTTCTAGTTGCTGCTGAGGTGGGATCCTGAGTTTCACCTGAGAGGTGGATGCCAGCATGGTTGGGGCTGGCGCAGTATTGCTGCAGAGAGATGATGGAGGGGTTAATAAGCCTGTGTGCTTCTTTTCCGGGAAATTTAATCGCCATCAGCTAAACTATTCAGTCATCGAAAAGAAACGCTGGCTCTTATTTTGGCGTTGCAGCATTTTAGTGTGTATCTGGGCTCTGGTCCGGTGGTAGTTTTTTCTCGACCATGATCCTCTAACTTTCCTTAGCACTCTACAGACTCCTAACCAACGGCAGATGCGCTGGGCTCTTCACCTCCAGTCCTACACTTTGGACATTCGGGCATATCAAGGGGCGGGACAACGTGGTGGCAGACGCTTTGTCCCGGGCTCCAAGTTGTTAGGTAAGGTATGCCTTTAAAAAGTTGATAAACTTTGTGTTATGGGATACCTGTAGCTCAAGGGAACCCCTAGGGGTCCCTGTTTTGTTAGAGGGGGGGGTGTTACGGCCTTTGGCCTGGTTTTGGTCATTCCCCTGCTCCTCCTCTCTTTCAGGCCTAATTGCTAACACCTGGGAAGATGGTGCTTTAAAATAGGAGCTTCTCCGCTGTATGGCTGGCTCTCTTCCTGGTCCGGTGACTGAAGACTCCGGCGCTGCTCTGCTAGCTGGTTCAGGCTTCTACTTCGCTCCGATACGCCAGGATTGCACAGAGATGCACATTTAAGTTTATCTGAGTTTTTGTCTTTTATGTTTACATCCAACATCTGCACCCACCCACACACACCCACAACACATCCCAGCACTTACTTTACACTGCTGATGCTGACAACCACATCCCATGGTTGGTTATGTTGTTTGTATTTGCGTTAGATACACAATAAATGTATGTTTTGCACTGTTTGTTTATGGCATGGTCTCCTATTGATTGTTATGGACTGGAGTCAGTCATAACAGTCACTGTTGTGCCATACTTTCTCTTCCCTTGTCAATGACTGTCTTCACTGTGTTCCATAGCTGCATCAACGGGGCACAGGCATTGCAGTGAGAACCTGCCTTTACGGCGCATACGCATGCAATCTGTATTTGTGTTTGTAGCTCCGGAGAATTTCTTCATTAATTCCTTGATTTTCTTTTTTACCACTCATTTATAAACTAGCACTTTCTATTTTTCTATCACCTTTAGCCCGCTAGCATTCCAAGCGTGGCCCTTCGCCTATCGGCCGTCTCATTTTACACCCGTTTCACTGAAAAGATACGGGTTGTATCCGGCATTTCAGTCCTAAATTAGTCTGGATATTAATTTACTGTTCATCTTTTATAATGGCGAACACATCGGATGAGAGTCTAACGTTACCTCTGTGTGCAGGTGAGGACACATTCGAGCTCTTCACGGTGAAACAGGAGCTGGAACGCGTCGAGAAGCAGATCCGTGGTCTGCTGGTGAAGCAAGCCGAGCTGCTGGATCGGCGTTCAACGCCCTTGAAGCTTCACGCGCCGACGTTTACAAATCAGTGGTTAGTAACGTTAACTCTGTGAGTCCTTCCTCATCCACTCCGTACGCTCCTCTGCCCAGGACGACGCGATCAGCCCGGCCTTCTTTCACTCCGACTCCGGCACAACACCGTGGAGTATGGATCACGCAGCGGGAGGCCACGAGCCAGGACCGGAGCTCCCTCCCGCCCCTCCCGGTCTTCGAGATCTCCACTCGGAACCGCTTCTCCCCTCTTCGCGAGCCGGAACGCGATGACGCCGTGATCATCGGCACATCCATGGTCCGTCATGTCTGCGCTACTTCGGGTAAAGGTAATGTACGCACACACTGTTTCTCGGTGCCCGTGTTCCTGATATCGCTGCTCAGGTTCCCGAGATCGTGGGCGGTGACACGCACATCGGAGCTGTTGTGCTGGAAGCGGGAGCGAATGACATCAGGCAATGGCAGACCGAGGTTCTGAAGAAGGACTACATGAGCCTGATCGAGACGGTACGCACCACAGCGCCTAAAGCAACGATCATCGTGTCCGGACCGCTTCCCACGTACAGACAAGGACAGGAAAGGTTCAGTAGACTTTTTGCGCTCTATGAAGGGTTAATGTTAATGTGTAATGAACAGAAACTGCTCTTTGTAAATAATTGGCATCTGTTTTGGGAGCGACCCAGACTGTATCGGGCAGACGGACTCCACCCCAGCAGAATCGGAGCGGCTGTTCTGTCGGACAACATCTCTGAGACGTTACGCACCAGATGACTGGTAAGTCAAAGTCCAAATCGCAGCCTCTGTTGTCCAAACTTAACTAATATGCATAGTGTGGAGCGTTATATAGAAACTGTGTCTATTCCTCGTTTAGTGAAGCCAAACAATAAATCTAGTGCAGGATCTAGCAAAAATCTAATTGTAATTAAACCAGAAAATCTAAATATCAGTGAACAAAAACAATTTTTAAAGCTAGGTCTTCTAAACATTAGATCGCTCACACCTAAAGCAGTTATTGTAAATGAAATGGTCACAGATAATAATTTTGATGTTCTGTGCCTTACTGAAACCTGGCTTAAACCAAATGAGTATTTTGGTCTAAATGAGTCTAGTCCACCAGGATACTGTTATAAGCATGAGCCTCGTCTGATCGGTTCGTGGCGGCGGTGTTGCGACAATCTATAAATATATTTTTAATGTTACTCAGAAAACAGGTCACAAGTTTAATTCTTTTGAAGTACTCGTGCTAAATGTTACGCTCTTAGATGTAAGAAAAAAAATCTATATTATCTCTAGCCTTGGCTACTGTATATAGACCTCCAGGGCCATATGCTGAATTCCTAAAGGAGTTTGCAGACTTTCTCTCGGATCTATTGGTTAATGTCGATAAAGCAATAATTGTTGGAGATTTTAACATACACGTAGATAATACAAATGATGCTTTAGGGGCTGCGTTTACAGACTTATTAAACTCCTTTGGGGTCAAACAAAATGTCAGTGGCCCCACTCATCGTCTAAATCATACACTAGATTTAATTATATCATATAGAACCAGTCCAACTGATATAGATATTTTACCGCAAAGCGATGATGTCACTGATCATTACATGGTGACTTGCATAATACGTACTGCTGAAATATGCCATGCTGCGCCACGTTATAGAAAAGGCAGAACAATCCTTCCAAACACTATAGATAGATTCTCAAATAGCTTACCTGATCTATCTAAGCTGCTAAGTGAACCCAAACAAACTGACGAATTAGAGGAAATGACTAGCAGTTTGAGGACCATTTTCACTAGTACATTAGATATTGTTGCACCAATTAGATTAAAAAAGGTTACAGAGAAAACTAAAGCACCCTGGTACAACAGTGATACGCATGCTATCAAGAGAGAAACTCGTATCTTAGAGCGTAAATGGAAACAAACTAATTTAGAGGTCTTCAGAATAGCGTGGAAAGACAGTATGTCACGTTATAAAAAGGCTCTAAAAACTGCCAGGGCTGAGCATCTTCGCAAACTAATAGAAAATAACCAAAACAATCCAAGGTTTTTATTTAACACCGTGGCTAGACTAACAAATAAACAGACATCGCCAGAGCAAAATATACCGTTACAGTTTAGCAGTAATGATTTTATGAATTACTTCAATGAGAAAATAGAAAGCATCCAAAACACGATTATAAATGTACAATCCTCTATGGTGTCTTATGATTCAGCCTCAATTATGGCCCCTCTAGAACAACTACACCGCTTTACAACGATAGGACAGGAAGAGCTAAATAAACTTATCATTGCTTCTAAACCAACAACATGTTTATTAGATCCAATACCCACTAAACTACTGAAAGAAGTGTTACCTGTAGTGGAAGAGCCTCTCCTCAATATTATTAACTCGTCTTTATCTTTAGGTCATGTTCCAAAAATATTCAAGCTGGCAGTAATAAAACCTCTCATTAAGAAACCGCAATTAGATCCAAATAACTTAGCAAATTACAGACCCATTTCAAATCTTCCATTTATGTCAAAAATACTAGAAAAAGTTGTGTCCGCTCAATTGTGCTCTTTTTTGCAAGAAAATGATATCTATGAAAAATTCCAGTCAGGATTCAGACCGCATCATAGTACAGAAACTGCGCTAGTTAAAATTACAAATGATTTACTTTTAGCTTCTGACCAAGGCTGTATCTCAATACTAGTCCTACTTGATCTTAGCGCTGCGTTCGACACTATAGATCATAAAATACTCTTGGATCGACTACAAAACTACACTGGTGTTCAGGGACAGGCATTAAGCTGGTTTAGATCGTACTTATCGGACCGTTCTCATTTTGTTTGTTTAAATGGGGAAAAATCAAAGATAACGCCAGTAGACTATGGAGTACTGCAAGGATCAGTTTTAGGCCCTCTGCTATTCTCAATATATATGCTGCCACTGGGTAATATTATAAGAAAACATGGAATTAACTTCCACTGTTATGCTGATGATACTCAATTATATATTTCATCACGACCAGACGAAAACACTAACTCATCTAAATTGACCGAGTGTCTCAAAGATATAAAATGCTGGATGACGCGTAATTTCCTGCTATTAAATTCAGATAAAACGGAGGTATTACTTATTGGTCCAAAAAACTACTCACAAAACCTCTTACAATACAACTTTAATATAGATGGATGTCCTGTTACTTTATCCACTACAGTAAAAGACCTGGGTGTTATACTAGACCGCAATTTGTCTTTCGAAAATCATATTTCATATGTTACAAGAACAGCCTTTTTCCACCTTAGAAACATTGCTAAGCTACGTAACATGCTATCTGTTTCTGATGCAGAAAAGTTAGTTCATGCATTTATGACCTCGAGACTGGATTACTGTAATGCTTTATTAGCCGGTTGTCCTGCATCCTCAATAAACAAGCTACAGTTAGTCCAAAATGCAGCTGCTAGAGTTCTTACTAGGTCAAGAAAATATGATCATATAACACCGATTTTATCATCTCTACACTGGTTACCTATTAAGTTCCGTATCAACTACAAAATACTACTACTGACCTATAAAGCCCTAAATGGTTTAGCTCCAATGTACTTAACGGACCTTCTTTCGCCCTACAATCCACCGCGTTCTTTAAGATCACTAAATTCAAGGCTTCTGGTCATTCCTAGGATATCTAAGTCCACTAAAGGAGGGAGGGCGTTCTCGCATTTAGCTCCAAAACTCTGGAATAGCCTTCCCGATATGGTCCGAGGCTCTGACTCGCTGACACAGTTTAAAACTAGACTAAAGACGCATCTCTTCAGTCAAGCATTCACATAATGCTTACCTTTCAGTCCTCTGTTATGCCATACAGAACCGTTTGCCGCTGAAATTGCTTAACGCACCAGTGGGGCTCGACAGCCTTTTAGACAAACGGTTCGACACGTTCGGCACGTATGGTTGGCTTGCGGAGAGTTTGTGAGATAGTGATTTTCTAACACCGACTCCTGTATAATGGAAATCATTCTGAACATCAGCTATGCTAATTATTTTCCATCTGCCTTTCTGCTGTTATCTTGGGACGTTTGTCCCGAGAAAATGGCGTTCGTCAGGTCCAGTTTGTATCCAGCCTCTCACAGGGATCTCAGATGCCCCAACGCCTGTGAAGAGACGACTCAACGCTGGCGATATGTTATGGCTCCATATTATATATGAACAATATTTATATTATATATTTATATATAAACAATATGAATGTAAGCCAGAGGAGAACTGGCCCCGACTGAGCCTGGGTTCTCCCAAGGTTTTTTCTCCATCCAATCTGATGGAGTTTTGGTTCCTTGCACTGTCGCCTTGCTTTGCCTTGCTTTTGGCTTGCTTAGTCGGGTTTTTTACCATTTAACAATATTACTTATCTGTGTTGTACTACTGTCATGTTGTCACTGTGAAGCTGCTTTGATACAATCTGTATTGTGAAAAGCGCTATATAAATAAATGTGACTTGACTTATATCTAACGCCTTGGAAATTTACTACAGCCCTCACAATAGCCATTAACATTGAGTAATACTGCAGCTATCAACGATGAAATCCATATTGATGCTCTGCAAGCTATTTTTTGACCCATGCCTCATGTAGTAGTAATGCAACCATGAAAATGTCAGAACATTTTTCCAAGAATAGCTCGAGATTTATTTGGAATTTATCAGTCACCTCAGGTGAAAATAGGCGTGTACTATTTCAAAAGTTTAATAATTTGTTAATTCCGAAAACATCTACATATCCTGTTATATAAAGGCTGGTTCACACGGCAGGATTATTAGCCCGATTTTAGCCCCCGATTCACCCCTCCCGACAATCTTAAGGATGTTCCGATTATCGTAAAATAATCTGATCAGATATTCCTGCAGTGTGTGGTGTGTTAAGACTGCTCTCGTCTGCTCGGAAGGATGCTGGGACCGCTCCGATCTCAAATCGGGGATATCCAACATGTTGGATTGTTTTGGCCCGATTTCTCCTCGTGTGTGGTGTCCACCGGGAACGAACGAGCATGCAGCCTATGAACTGTGGCGTGTAGCCAATCAGAAAGCGAGGTGACGAGGCGTAGAGGAAGCACTGGCGGTAAACAAAATCAAAACAGCCGGCGCCCGGCGGTATGGCTCACCAGAATGTCCGGTGGACGTTTTTTTTCCGTTAAAAACAAACTAAACACTATTGCCACTGCATCCTCTTTGTCCGCCATGATTGTTTACTCTGAAGTCACGTTTTATCTTCGAGGGATTTTGTGAGATTTTCCGTCTGACCTGGGAATGCTCGGGAGTCTAAATCGGTTCGTGTGTCATGTGTTGATTTTGCCGTGTGGCTGCGCACCACACACTGAACGACCAAAACTGTTAGACCCGTGATTTTTTATCGCCGTGTGTGGGGTCTCTCAGGTTTGGAAAATCGGCCGACAATTTTAAAATCGTCCCGTGTGAACCAGGCTTAAGGGTGTGAACACTCATGCAGTAAAGTTATTTTAAGTTTTTATTTTTCTCTTTTTTTCTAAAATATGTCACTTTTCACGTGTCACGTGTCACTTCACGTTTTCTGTGGCATTGCATGGGTTGTAATGTTTAGATTAAAAGTGCAAAAGTGCATTCTGATATGACATTTATTTTTTACGTAAAAAACAGCTGTTTTATCAGGGGTGTGAACATTTTTATCAGAGCTGCCAACTTTTGAGTTTAGCTATTTTTACGGGGAGGGGTCTTTATAACAAAAACACGCCTGTCACTGAACAGCTACAGTGGCGTAGATCTGCAAGGATCATGCTACATGTGTTGTTCATGAAAGAGTTGATGTGCTCGGACCCGAGTTTGAATCTGCCTTTTGCCAAACATATGAGATGTAAAATGTATAAACTAACATGAAGGTCTCTAGCGTTATATTTTGCCAATGAACTAAAAAACGAAACCATGATATTGCTTTTTGCCTTCATAAAACAGCACAAGACTTTAAGAATAGGCATTCTGTTTGTGCTGGGTGTTTTAGAGAAATGTGTGCACTTTGCTCACGCGAACACGGAGCAGTTTTTCCTGTGAGTGAGACTGGAAAACCCGTAGTGGATGTAATCGGAGTGATAACAGAACGCTTAGAGTGCAGAGAGGAATTGGCTTTGACTCCAGTCCTGGTTTTGCGTCCGCGCTGTTCAGGAGCTCAGCATCTGTCTCGTATGCACGATCGCTCTGAGACTAGATTAGAGGATATTTTAACTAATTTGCGGTAAAACTAGTCGATCACGAGTGGCTCAACTGGTGGATTTATAGATAAACTTATCTTTCAGGTATTTTGCCGACTGGCTTAACACTTTAGCGTGAGAAATCGGGGGTGTGGCGTGAGAGCGTGAGAATTAGCTCAATTGCGTGAGTCTCACGCTCAATGCGTGAGAGTTGGCAGCCCTGTTTTTATATCCACTGTATACACACATACTGTGTGTGCGTGAGTGTTTGTGTGAGTGTGTTCGCCAACATGACTCTCACTAATCATATGGCACGTCAGCACATGGGAAAATGTAAACAAGCACTAGGTGAAATCACTATCATTCTGATTGGATTATAAAATGAAACAGATTGCTATAAAAAGGAGGAAGAGGTTCTTCCGATCAGTTTGTGTTCAAGTGGTAGCAATGGGACATCCGGAAAAATCTCAACTGTCTGGAGAAGAAAAAAAAGGTGAACGCTATCATAAGTCCTGTGTCGTGATGACAGTGAACCATCAAGAGACCATCCATACGGTGGGCTGATGTGTGGGACCGTCCTTTTCATCCGAGGAAGAGGGCTCTCTCACAGAGTCTGCCCCAAAACACTAACATGAATAATGTATGTTATCAAAACTTCCAACAGCAGCTTGTCCAACAATACAGGAGCAATATGGTTAATGATCTGCACTTTCAGCATGATGGAGCACCATGTCACAAGGAAAAATTTATAATGAAGTGGCTCAAAGAACACTATGAAATTTTAGATAAATAGTCAGCAACTCCTCGGAATTAATCCAATAGTAACTTGTAGTAAATCATCAAAGGAGAGAAACAAACAATAGACACAAAGCTGATATCCAGCATGCCCAGAAGCATGCCATATCAATCCAGCATGCCAGAGCGATTTGCAGAGAGGTTATGAAGAAGAAGGGTCAAAGTTGTAAATATTGACTTTGACTATCTCTTTGAATATAGTGAATATTTTGGACGATAAAACTATACAAACTTAATCTAATAACTCTACAAATACTAAAGCAGTAAACTATCCAAAACACAAAATCTTATCTCACTACCAATACACAGCTGTATTTATGATATATATTTTGATGAAGTACCTTCCACTGTTCAGGGGGGAGAATTTTCACCACAACAACATCTCCATTGAGAGCCCTGTTACAAGCTACAATTCCATCTAGAAGATATCGGCCAACCCATCCTGTAAAAGAAATTAAACTTCACAATTGCAAAAGACTCACAAAAGAGTTACAAGTAATAAGAATTTAGGACCCAACAAAACGACAACTACTATTCAAATAATATTCGATCAGTTACGTATTGCATGAGAATCATGTTTATTCTAGGCAACCATTTACGTTTGATAGCATGCTCAACTTCAGGTTATACTGTAAATGTAGTACCGTGTAAAGGTGAAAAAAAGAATACTCACAGGAGATCGGACAAAAGCTTCCTTGCTACTTCTTAGGATTTATCCTCAGTGCTCCCTTGAAGAGAATGACATTTAAATATTTTAAATATGATGACTGTTTAAACAGTTTTCCATTCTGAGATTTCACTCTTATGAGAATACGTAAAAAGCCAGTGTACTTGATATTTTAATATAACATTATTTAAAAGATGTAAAACATTAAATAATCCCTCTAAATATTACAGTTGTCAACATTTGAAATTATTAAAAAAGTTCAAAGTTATCCTAAACAAAAATGGGTATTGTTAAAATTCATCTATAACTTTGATGAAAGGTTTTAATCACTTCAAATGCTGACTACTATATATATTTATACGATGATAATAAAACTAGCTGGGTAATGATAAGTAACTAAATATGCTTAAAAAATGTAATCTGTTTATATTTAAAAAAAAACAAATATTTTAGATTTTCAGGTTTTTATGTCAAAACGAACCTGGTGCACACTACCAGAAGTATAAATTGGGCTTAAGTGTCAGGGACCCTGGCCTAAATTAATGCTGGAACCTGCGAATCCCGATCATACAGGAAGTAAGAGGTAGTAATTTTGCATTCTGGATGAGCAACAACTACACATGCTCTCCCCTATTGGCCTAAAGTATATAAAAGCACAGTTTAGGCAGTTGGAGCAGCTCTTCATGTTTGGTGGCCACACCAAAGGGCTTATAGTCACAAAGCAAAGACAGTACCCCTGGATAGTCCACATTTATTTGGCCTACACTCAAGATTTGCCAGATTTTACAACTTGAAAGCCCCTGCACTGCAGGCACAAAATCCTCTCTGGCTGTTATAACTCATGTACAGCAGTCAAACAAAATTAAAGTTAATAATGGGAGGGCAAGGACTTAAAGGAGCTGGACCCATTTCTTCACATTATATCCACTGAAGGTTTAACATTGTCTAAAATAACTGAAAATGTGTTCGTATAAAACAGTTGACATATGCATCTCAATCGGCTCCAGGCGAATAATGCATGGTTTAAATACCATTTTAGCCGAACCATCCCTTTAAGATTTTAACTGGTTCGCTAAAATGACTTAATTCCATTATGTTGAAGTTACACGAACAAACTATGTTTGTTAGTTCAATTAACCCAGTTATGTGTAACCTATTGACATAAAAAGGTTAAAGCCAACATATCAGAGCCTGATGACAAAGTTAATTAAAGCCAACATATCATTTTTTGAACTGTGTATTAAATGCACTGAATCAGTTCTCCTCTTAGGCCTGCAGACACATCCTCTGTGCACATACTCCTCAACAGCTTCCCGCAAGCGTTAATCTTTAGTGTTTTTATCTTTGTCCTTTTGATGTAACTTTCTTTGGTGCTGTGAAAACAAAAGAAATTAGTCACGCACAAAAAAAATTACTATGATGTTAATTTAGATTTTGAATGAAACTAAATCTGGTCATGTTTTCGGTCACATGATGTTTTTTAAGACACCATGTTTTTTTTTTTTTTTTTTTGGCATGTTCCACATCTATTGGTATTCTGAAACCATGTGTAGTTTCAAACGATGTAATTTTGAAATGCATATCCTATTTAGCAAACTAATCTGTACAGTAAAATAGATTTTTTAACTTTACATATATAGGGTACGCATTTGAATTTTTTTTCTAAGGAAACAGATAAAAAAAAACTGATGAAAAACACACAAGAGAAAGCAGAAGAAAGATGGTCTCTTCATTAAATCTGTTTTAACATTTTTTTTTAAAGCTACACATGAAGGCATACTTTTTACAACAAATACAGAAAAGACAAAGGCACACTGACTGGGTAAAGCTACTTCACGATCTGCATCTCAAATTCAAGTCTATTACAAAAGTTTACGATCACAGGCGCAGTGATCTTGCATGACAGAGAATTCTCTGCTTGATCCTAATGAACAAACTGGTCTAAACTGGTCTAAGATGACTGGTCTAAAATCAAAGTGTCTCACGCACCAGAGCGATGAAGTGCACACACTGAGACGAGAGTGGTGTGCATCAACTGTTTAGTTAAGGGAATAACAGTTTAATGTGGAAAAAAAAAACAGTGGAGTATCCAAGTAAGTCAAATAAATGAAATGCATTTATGGCTTAAATAAGGCTTGGTTTTAAAAGACTGGCTTTTCACTTACTAAATACCTTGAGGGGCTTTGACGTTTTTATTTGGTGATTTCCAAGCAACAATGGCATCAACTTCGGGACCACATGATGCCCCCATGTCTTTTTTCTCCAAATTTCTTTTTGATCTCTCTTCTTTGATTTTTTCTTAGCTTTTTCCTCCCCACATGAACCGGCTCAACTGTTGAGCATCACATTCCTCAGATCCCACTAGACTTGTGCTCCCTTTCGATGTCTTTTTCACTTCTCTCAGTTGCTGTTTTGAGGGTACCTTTCTGGGTGCAGCAGCCTTATGTGACTCCGTTGTGGCATGCATGCCAGGCTTCATGTCCTGGTCATCTGCGCACACTGCCTGATGGATTTTTTTGTCTGTGTGCAAATAGTTGGATCGTGTCAGCCATCTGTCTACTTTGCTGAGAGGATAAGCTATCACCAGAATAAGATGATTCCGTAATTGCCTTTTTTTCTCCTGTTTACATCATTCACTGATCTGCTAACTGGTGTCCTCATGCTCATCTGCCTGCTGCTTTGCAAACTCTTGCAAGTAAGAACGAAACTTGCCATTTCTACGCCACCAGAAGTCTGGCATACGCATCTTTCTGGGATTTGGGGAGGTTTTGTGCACCTCTGGGTTTAGTGGTTCTCTTACTCTAAGAGAAGAAGCCATAATCTAAAAGATAACATGTAGGTGGTTATAAGCACAGAAACAGCCTTTGTCTTTACATATCGATAATGACCAAATATAATCAACTCTTAGACTCTACTACGGACGTCCTTGTATAGATTAAAGAAAAAAAATTTAAAAAAGGAGCTGATGTAATGTTTCAGAAAAACAGTATAAATAAATAAATAAATAAATAAATATGCATTTCTGCAACTATAGGCACTTTTGGCCCAGTGGACTTAATTTGGTCCAGCCCCTTAAAACTTACTGGAACCAACCGAATTCTTCTTAATGATAACATACTGTGATGCACCTGACATATAAATTAATTTAAGCAATATTCCATAAGCAAAAGTGGGTAACGCTTCATTTTACAGTGTCCTTCTTACAAGTGTTACTATAGTAATAACTATAAATAATGCAGAATTACACACAACTAATCCTTAGCCAAACCAACAGTAGGTACATGTAGTTAATTAATGTTCTTATGTACTTAACATGTATAACTACACCTTAAAATAAAGTTTAATTGGTCTAAAATGGTGACAATCGAATCAAAAGTGTTTTATAACGAAGGCCTTGAAGTTGGACAAAACAACTGTTTTTAAATAACTGTTTATAGTTTGAAAATCATGCTGTATAAAACGTGAAAAATTATACATTCTTTTTTTGGAATGAAATGGAATCTTTAGTTTGCTACATTTTGCATTATGTATCCTAAATTCACAGCAATTACATTATTTTATACTTTGGTAACACTTTACAATAAGGTTCATTAGTTACTACTTTAGTTAACATTAACAAAGAATGAACAATACTTCTTCAGCATTTGTTAATCTTTGGTAATGTTAATTTCAACATTTACTAATACTTTATTAAAATGTTGTTAACATTAGTTAATGCACTGTGAACTAACATGAACAAACAATGAACAGCTAGATTTGTATTAACTAACGTTAACAAAGAATAACAAATACAGTAACAAATGGTTAGTTCATGTTAGTTAATGCATGAACTAATGTTTAATAAATGAACCTTATTGTAAAGTGCTACCTATACTTTAATATTTTCTGAAAATTACAGCTTGACTGATGTGTTTGCGTCTCATATTTCATTCCAATAATACTTTACGGACACTGTTGTCTACGGAGTAAACAGGCTAAAAAAAATCTTGAAAAAAAACAATGCAAAAATATATATATATGTACATGTCAAAATGGACATGTACATTGTGATTTTCTTTAAATGTGTTATTATTTTACTAACGTTAGTCGTTTAGATCGTTATAGTTTAAAAACGTAGATTAATAGTTAATGTTACAATCTGTTTTTTTTTTACAGTCTATGGTTACAATTTACGATTTTAACTTTGGGCCTCTGTACATAAAATATTTGAAAGCAGATACAGTTTTAAATAAAAATCAACCAGAACCACGGGACATAAAATGAGTCGCATTGAAAACAGTATTTCTCAAGTCTTGACATAACGTTCAGTGTTGACCATAATTATGATATTATCATTTTAGTAACTTTCACAGGCTGTTTGCACATGCTTATATAAGCCTGAATCGATGCCGTGAATTTAATAGCAACGTCATTCATGTAACAAAGCTTCCGTTGAAAGAGGAAAGATCCAGAAAAATGTACTCATAACTTATTGCGTTTAAATTAATAAAATATCTTCGTTTAACCGTTTTATTAAAGAAGAGCAAAGACTATGACAATCCTTTCACACACTGACAATCCTTTCACACACTGTTCCTCTACAACGAGCTAAGCTACTTGACCCTCATATAACGTTACTCTCAGTATATTTCAATAAAATATAAATGTGTGACAATGGACAGCTACGTAACTAAAAAATAAACATTCAAAACAACTCACCGTCAAAATCTGCTCTGTCTATAAGGTTTGCTAAATTAAATTTCACTAAAGAGCTCCGTACAAAAACACCAACTGCGCATCTCTTCCGGGTCCTATAAATAAAGCGCTGTCGTTGCATCATGGGAACTGTAGTTTTGTTGCGCAAACAGGCACGAAGTGTCCAGTTTAGTCGTAAATTACAACCATTATGTGTGAATAATGAATGAATACTGGTGCAAAAATAATCTAACTAGTTTTTATGTAAGTAATTATGTAAAATAGCCTTACTAACCTAATAGTTTTATTTGAATTCAATAAAACAACTTAAATTTAAAACAATATGTGAAAAGTTAGCTTTAAATCAGAAAACATGCTTAATTCAATCTAAGATGAAAAAAATATGAAATTATGAAAATGATATGAAATATTATACGGGTCAAGTGACCGAAGTTCACTTCACACTCAAGTAAGTTTGTAAGTTTGAGTAGAGTGTCGGATTTATATTTTTTCTAATCTAGGTAGGTCCAAACAATTTTTTTTTTACATTTTTACTACATTATTGTTGTTGTTTATTGGTTTAAGTTTAAGTTAAAACATTTAAGTTAAAGACAGGAGCTTATAAAGCATTAAAAGGAAAAATGACACTATTATTTAAATCAGCATGACATCATTGCTGGATTATAAAACACAGTGTGATCCGGACCGTTTGCATTACTGCGATTTGTCGCGGGGATGGATATGATTTACACACTCATCTGCGGACTGTTCATTGTCAGTCTGTCACTTTACGCAAAACCACTCACCACAGTCCAGAACAAGGTTTGTGGATTTTTATGCACGTTATGTTGGTAAAGAAAGGCTATAGCCTATATAATATATATTTTTTTCCTTTTTCTTTTTTGTTCTTTTTTATTTATTGCGGATGGCAGCACAGATTACATTGACGAATAGGCTCCCTGCTGTTTCTTCGATTAAAAGTAAATGTTCTCTTTGACGGAAACTTTAATTTATGTTTAAATTGCAGTCCACGAAAGCTCTGCCGGTAGAGAACAGGAGCACGCGACCGGTAAGGAATGGAACCGAAGACGCGCGAGCTCTGAACAAGTCGCGCGCAGCAAAAGAGCCGCAAGTGCTGGACACGAGCGTCAAAGGCGCGAGATCATCAGGAGATCAGTCTAATTCACGCAAAAGACAACCCCCAAAAATAGAGAAAACGGAAAAACTGCTTCGGTTTCAAGATGGATAGAATAAGTGATGTAAGTGGAATGGGTTGTAAAAGTAACCCGAGGGGTACACGAGCACTAATGGTGCAGAAATGAACAAAATGCAGAATGCAGAATGAACATGAGTAAACGAATGAGTGCTGAATCAGTGATGATATGTATTGCAACAATGGGGACGTTGTA
This sequence comes from Hybognathus amarus, assembly GCA_030378365.1. Classification (NCBI taxonomy): domain Eukaryota; kingdom Metazoa; phylum Chordata; class Actinopteri; order Cypriniformes; family Leuciscidae; genus Hybognathus; species Hybognathus amarus. Next base: position 260,771 of record JAQIUQ010000356.1, read on the forward strand.
TCATTCCTGAAGAATTAGGCCTACTGGTTAACGGTAATATATGAATATGTTAAATTGCAATTCAATTTGTAAATGTTCCAATCATATTTTGGAATTCCAGAAAACAACCCTAGATTGTGTGTATCATCACTGTGGATTAAACTGCTGCAGGAATAAGTGATTTTGGCTCTGTTGAATTTTGGGTTGTTTAGAGACATGTAAGGTTGAAAGGTTAATGGCCAGCATTGAAGACCACTCCAAAAATGTTACATTAAGAACAAACAAGTTAATGTTTGAAAAACTGAGGCTATAGGAAAATAATATTTGAATACACCGTATTTTAGTGTCTTTTCTTATTTAACCCGCATAATCACTTTTATTAATTAATTTTTTTTTTTTACAAAACCATGATTTCACTCATTTGTTGAAAAATAAACTCTCCACTTTGATTTCCACTTTGAGATTTCTCTCCACTTAAAATACTATGAGGTCTGTGATAGCGATGATCCTTTTTTTATTAAGATATGAAATTGATTATAAAGGGAAATATAAAGGACGGGTACGGGTTATACCCAACATGAAGATGTGAATAAATCTAAATACAAAAACTTTAACACTTTACTTGATGAATGCTGGGATCAAATACCAATCACTTATATTAGAGAAATGCCTTGTCCAAATACCCGTACTTGCGGTCTTTGCACTTGACAACTTGTCTATTTGCATGATGTATCCTCTTATTTGGCCCAAGTGTTCAAGTGTGTAGATCTTTTAAATACTCAATGCGAGCGACACACTTATAGTCTTGTAAAAAATGCAAGTGTTTAGAGCTTTCATTTATTATATTTTCAATACTTTGCATTTTAAAATAAACTTCTACATGTCTGTTCAGTCGCAGTTGCAAATATTGTACAAAGTAGGCCATACCATACTCATCTTTGCACCAATAAAATATGCAACACTTTATGCTTTTACTTCCAAATGATATGTATTTAAATTGATTAATTTAAATTACAGTGAAATGTTTTCCTCAACATCTCATGAGTTCCCGAATACATTTCATGATGGGATACGCTTGAATACCTCTCCAGAGCTGTGCTCAAGACAGTGTGGGTTTAGTGTGCATTAAGGGCACTGCACTTTGACATTTTGAAGAAATTGGACAGTCCTGCAGCATCTGAAGGATGCACTTAGTGTATCCATCTCGTCCTTCAATCACCCACAATCGTTTGCAAACATTCCAATTCTTGAAAAAGAACTGATGAAAAACAAGTCAGCACTGAGCTTGTCAGCAGTTCATTATGGAATGGGATGAAGGCATTATCTTTTGTTTTGGTGTAAATTAATCACTAACCCACCAATTGACAGTTGCATTCACTGCAAACATTAATAAAAAGCCAATTAATATAAAGATTTTAAATGCAAAGTTTTTTTTTCCAAATTTAAGTTTTGTTAATATTTTTGTGCCATTACCGTGGGGACAGCGTGTGATGCAGCCACTAGTACTTATAGACCATCTCATAGCGTTCAATGCTGAGGAGGAGTCTAGCCAGAGGCCTCAGAAGGACTTAAGAACACAGCCTATGGCAGGCTGGTTTAGCATTTAATGCCTCTGAATGTACTAATCGTAACTGAATGTCAACTTGTTTATTTAAAATATCTATAACAACGTGATTATGTCATACACTCAAAAAATAATCTGTTGAACAAACTTAATTAAATTAAGGAAAGGTTTTCCACGAAATTGAATTACATTTTTCCAACAAATTCAAATTAGTTTGAAATAATTTGTTGTAATCTTGTTGTATGAATTTAAATTAATTTAGTCATTCCTACTTGATAAAGTTTTGTCAGGTTAACTACATTTAGTTTTTATCCTGCCTTAATACACCACCATTATAATTTTAGCTATTTTGACTCTATATTCACTTCTAAAGATAGACACTTTCAGTGTTCATTTGATGTCACCATTTTTTACATAGTAATTTAATATTACTTGTGCAGGACTGCGAGTGAGGTTTACATATAGTGCTTACTGAGTGCTCACAGCCTGAACAGGAAGACTGTAGCACATATAGCATAATATTCAGTCTGAACACAATACTGACCTAAACACAGTCACCACTCTTCTGCATAATGGTAACCACAAAATTCAAAAACATTACAGAAAGTACTCTAAGTTTCTAACATAAGTGAACATTAAACTCTAACATTAACTAACAACATCTTTCCATTTACTGAAAAACACATAAAATAACACTTTTCCATAAATTGACCCTCTTAATGCAGTCCCTTGCAAAGCATGCTGGGAACTACAGATCCACTGCCCAGTTAGATGTCAACAACAATGATTCATGTAGATTTCACACAAATGAATTAGGTTGATTGAACACAATTAAATTAAGTTGTGACAATATTAAACAATCATGTTACTTTTGCTTAATTTAATTAATTATTTTAACACAAGGCCAAAATTCATTTTTTGAGTGACATCAATTTTAAGACGAACAAAAAATATTCATGTTGACTCAATTAAAAAAATTTTGGTAAAGCTAATTTTTTAAAGATTACATTGATTACATTTAATGAAATCAAGCTGGAATCATTTCTATGAATGATTGTGTTGTATATGCCATTTTAATTGATGAAAATGAACAAAGAGCAATAATTTTTTTGAGTGTGCATTGAAGATATCTACACTCTAAAAAATGCTGGGTTGTTTCCAACCCAAATTTGGGTCAAATATTGACAACCCCAAATGTTGGGGTAAAAATGTAATTTCAAATTTTAACCCAACTTCAACTTTCACTTTCAACCATATTTTTTATTGCATTTTTAACCCAACATTTGGGTTTGTCCTTATTTGACCCAAATTTGGGTTGAAACAATTGTATACACCAAGAGTGTATACAATGCTATTTTGACTAGCACATTTGAGATATCTACAATGCTATTTGACTATGGCAAGCCATTTTAACATTTAACAGCTAGACTGGATATGTGTTACAGATATCTGTAATTCAGTTTTGCCTAGTCAAAAAGAACGTTTCAGATATCCGCAACTACATTCTTCCTATCCATAATTGTCATTTCAGATATCCACAAAGAAGTTCTTCCTAGGACAAATGACATCACTTTTGCCATTCATTTGTATGGGGTTTATAATTACAGATATCTACAATTCGGTTGGAGATATCCACTATGTGAATTACGGATATCTGCAACTCAATTGTAGATATCTGTAAATCCAGTTTGAGATATCTACAATTTGATTCTGACTAGTCATAACTCCGGTTCAAGATATCTTTAGTTAATCTCAATTCAAGATATCTACATGTTCCATTTCAGATATCTTATATTAAGTTTTGACTAGGCGAAATTACGTTGTAGATATCTGTAACTGGAATTATGACTAGTCAAAATAACGTTGTAGATATCTCAAACTGGAGTTAGGGATAGTCATAATTGAATTGTAGATATCTATTATGAAGGTATAGATATCTTGAACTGAAATTTGATTAGAGATATCTGAAATTTGAGATATCTGTAACTTTCCTTTTGCCTAGTCAAAATGTAATTGCAGATATCTTGAATTGGAGTTTTGACTAGGCGAAATGACGTTGCAGATATCTGTATGCAAATTAGGCCCGCATCACACTTTAGGCGGGAACAGAGCATGTTTTTAATTATATTAGCTACTGTTTTAACCTGAAATCAATACCTACAGGCTATCATGGGTTTTTACTGTTAAAAAAATAAAATAAAAAAATAAGAACTAATCTGAAATAAGAACTTTTTTTCTCATCTAAAGAAATTAATGTTATTGCACTGCCATGGCAAGAATAGCATGCATGTAAGCATCTTTATTAAAGTGAATTAGAGTGAATCTCTCATGCGAAAATCCTACATCAACAATAACCTATGGTAATTTTAAGCATGATCACAAACATAGAAATGCATGGCAAACATTGCATGTTGCCAATGTTTTTGAGAAACCTGCAGGCTAATGCTAATGAATACAATTTGTGTCATGCTGGAAACATTTTCTGGTGTTTTTCTTTTTTTTTTCTTCAATTATGGCCAACACCATGACAGCTTCTTTCTTCTTCCATTCATAGAAATAAGAATATTAAACCACTTCTTCTTTGATTATGAAGGGGAGGGGAAATTACACAATGTCATGCACAATAATTTGTGCACATGCACAATGACGTTTGAGATATCTTTAACTTTCATTCTGCCTAGTCAAAACTGAATTACAGATATCTGCAATTGTCATATAAGATGTGTGACGAGTTGAATGATGTTTTCAATGATGTACTTGCTGATATCTGTAATTCAGTTTTGCCTAGTCAAAACTCAATTATAGATATCTCTACCTGTAGTTTCGACTAGTCACAGTTACGTTACAGATATCTTGAATGACAATTCCAACTATCCAAAATGTAATTACGACTAGTCAGAAAGACTTTGTTGATATCTACAATGTTAATTCTGGATAGTCAGACTTAGGTTTTAAATGCTAAAATGGCTTGCCATAGACAGCTTCTTTCTTCTTCCATTCATAGAAATAAGAATATTAAACCACTTCTTCTTTGATTATGAAGGGGAGGGGAAATTACACAATGTCATGCACAATAATTTGTGCACATGCACAATGACGTTTGAGATATCTTTAACTTTCATTCTGCCTAGTCAAAACTGAATTACAGATATCTGCAATTGTCATATAAGATGTGTGACGAGTTGAATGATGTTTTCAATGATGTACTTGCTGATATCTGTAATTCAGTTTTGCCTAGTCAAAACTCAATTATAGATATCTCTACCTGTAGTTTCGACTAGTCACAGTTACGTTACAGATATCTTGAATGACAATTCCAACTATCCAAAATGTAATTACGACTAGTCAGAAAGACTTTGTTGATATCTACAATGTTAATTCTGGATAGTCAGACTTAGGTTTTAAATGCTAAAATGGCTTGCCATACTCCCTCTCTCTCTCTCTCTCTCTCTCTCTCTCTCTCTCTCTTCTCTCTCTCTCTCTCTCTCTCTCTCTCTCTCTCTCTCTCTCTCTCTCCTGGTTCAGTTTTTAGGGAAGAAACACCAAAATTATTTAATTTAACCCTTATATAATTTTGCGGATCAGTTTTCAGGTACACTATAATGTAGGCCTATTTTTTGAAGATTTAATTTTTTCCCACATGTGTTCTTTAATAATAATAATAATAATAATACTGAAGTTAAATAATAAAATTAAAAAACATTGAGACAAAAGTTCTTTGAGACTAATGGAAAGTAAACATCCAAAATACAAATGTGAATGTGTATTTTATTGCACTTTATCTATTTGCGTCTGTTTATCTATTTCTTTTTATATTTGTTCTGGTTTTTTTTTTTTTTTTTTTTTTTTTTCAGAAAGTAGAAGAAAATTAATTTCCATTTAGCACATACATAGGCCTACACTGGCTAAACTTTGCAGTTTTATTCCTATAGGCCTAGATATCTTCTGAAGATTCTTACTATGGTTTTTGTTTTCCCTTCTTTTTTTCTGGCTGTTAATTCCTGATTTATCGAGTCACAAATGAGATCCCAAAACCCCATATGTAAAACCTTTAGGCTCTCATAAATATTATTATATTTACATAATTATTATTTACAGACTGTAAATAATAATTATTTAGCCTCTAATTTAAGTTTACACCCATATCGAAAACTATTTTGAAGCTGTGATATTTATTTTAACGCATGCTTTTAATTAAGAACGATTGAGTGTGTCAGTGTGTTGAGCGTTTTCCACAACCTTATATTACTGAATAAATTGACAAACCCAATTATAAAACTCCATATTTGAGGGAACCACTGGCGAATAATCTTTCCGGTTAAAATTCTTATTTTATTTGGGAAATATCATATAGGCCCTATGTTTTCCACTGACTTAAAGATCATTTTCTAACCTCAATACAGGACAATTGTAAGACATCTCAGCTGTTGAAAAATACTTTTGTATTCGATGTATGTTTGATTTTTGATCAGTTTAAAAGATTTGTGTTTTATAACTATTCAACTATTGTTTACTCAATTAAAAATATCTTCTGGGTTTTGACATCATCCCTGAACCACTTTTAGCTTTTGTTTTTTAATTGAACTTTCAAAATGCCAAAATTCAGCAAGTTCTTGAGATGTTTAACTTTTTTTCTTTTTTCAAATTTTGCAAAGAATACAAAGTAAAACAACAATACATCAAATGAAACACTTAGAAATTGTGAACATGAAAGATGCATGAACATTCAAAAATTAAATGCACAATAGACTCTCTTTCATAGTTACCAAAAAAATAGCATTTGTAATCTATATCCAGATAAAACACTCAAATGTGTCTTTCACATTATACATTCTGTCAGCAAATGTGTTTGCAGCTTCCATGCAGATCCAACATAGGCTACTTTAAATATTGAAATGTCAATCTCAACCAAAAATAATGGTTTGGATTAAAACTCAACATCATATCAATGTCACCTTGTTATCTGGGATATTTGGTTATCATGAATTAAATTAAATGTATCTAAAAAACAAATGTTTGGAGGCCTTAGGCTCCTAGTTACACTAAGTGCCCTAGGTTTAAGTGCCCTTGGTTTCTGAAACAGAGATAGTATTTTGATAGTATAGTATTAATGACAATACAATGTTCTTTAACTATGGCACTTAAATTTCATAGTTCATTAAATACTCAAAAGTTGACCATTAGAATGATTTTTTTTATGTAAGGCTGCAAAGTGAGCTGTGTATGGCAGGAGGAATTGCCATAAAAAGATGGTTTGACTAAATATATTTTAGATCTGCAATTATAACTGCACTAGTAGGAAATTCTCCGAAGATATCTCAAATTAGTCAAATCAATAGTAAAAAAAATAAAAAATAAAATTAAAAAAAAAATAAAAAAAAAGATGGACAATGCACATTCACTCTCTTCCATTGGAAAAAAGTGAAGCCACCAATGTCAATATGGCCCTCACATCTTGCGCTGCTTATGCATCATCGGAGCCTCTGCAGAGGTGAGGATGAAGTGAAGCCGCGGATCAGACACTCCCAGAGACAATTTCGGCTGTCAATCATGATGTCCGTTTCTTAGAGGTGTAAATCCAGGGGTCAGAAAGTAAAAGTCCTGCCATGTGTTTATTCCACCCATGAACTCAGCCAACTGATTTTACTAATTGAGTTCTCTGACTGAAAAACTGAACTAATAGCAAATCCAGGTTAATAAAACAAAAATACTGAGGAGGACTCTTACTTTTTGAACCTGGACTCTACACCTCTGCCAATTTTACACCATCAAATAACGAACAAAAACCAAACTTATTTTAAAACCGAAAATAAGAACTTAACTCAAAATCACAGACTCAGTATGTATATTTTTCTCATCAAGTTGGACAACTTTTTAATTCACAGTCATTAGCTCTGATCAACTGGAATCAGGAATGTTTTTAACTATTACTCCTAGCAAGTTGCATTGTTGCCTGTCAGTGTCTTGCTAGAGCCTCCGGGGGTGGTGTGGTGCTGGGGCCCGTTCTCTCTGCCTTCAGCTATATATTACAGTATTAATTAGGGCCCAAGCCCTGAAAGGGCGAAGGCCCTATTGTTTTCCTAAGGATTATTTTTTTTGTATTATTATTTTTCTTACGATTATTGGGCACTTTTGGGGCCCTTAACATGCTCAAAAACTCTTGAAACTTTGCACACATGTCAGAACCCGCGGCCATCAGGGCCAGGCTGAAGATGGTACCCGGGCGTGGCAGGGGGGCTCGACATGTAGACCTCATCGGTTCATATATACTTCACACTCTTTGTGTGAGTTGAGAACCCCTGTTTTAGATTTATTATTTGCTTTAAATTTAATTACAATTTTATTTTTGATAATTGAACCTGAATGCATTTAAAATGAATGTGCTATTTTTCAGATCATATATTTGTTTTTCTTAAAATTTGAACTAATCTTAACTTTATTCTCAGCTGAATTATAAATAATTTATTTCTGTATAAAATAAAAACATATTTGATTTTTTCTTTTTTAATCAATGTAGACTGTGTTACTGAAAAATAAACAGATTAGGGCTCTGTTCAAGGACAAGAAATTAAAACCAATGTGACATGATGAATGTCCAACAGATGGCACAGAGAGAGAGTGAGAGATGAGGAGAGAGAGAGAGAGAGAGTAGAGTAGAGAGAGAGAGAGAGAGAGAGAGAGAGAGAGAGAGAGAGAGATTTTGGTTGCTTGACAGTTGTAGGTTACAGTTTGACAAGATTTGATAGTTTGACACAAGCACAATGTTGTGTTATATTGCGAGTGTACACAAATATATATATTCCAGGTTGAAGTAATTTCCTTTATGAACAAAAGGTCTCCATTGTTCAATCACGCCTCACACACACAGACATTATTGTTCTAATCAGATCAGGCAGGTAATATCCTGTCTTGTCCCTTAAAAAAAATGTGTATATATATATATATATATATATATATATATATATATATATATATACACATATATGCTATAAGCTATATATATATTTATATATATAAGCATGCGTTTTCCAAACAATCCTAATTATATATATATATATATATATATATATATATATATTTATATTTATATTTAAGAAAGGGCCAAGCAGGGGCCTACCGCCACCCCCAGTGCCTTTAGGTAACTAAAGGGATCGGGGTCCGCGGTGCCACCGCGGTCGGGGCCTGCCATCGCGCCGCCCGCAGCTATATTTAATCTTATTTTCTTTTGTGAACCTTTCTATAGGCCTGTTCCGGCTCGGGCTGTTAAAACATTAAATATAAACAAAGATTAATTATGAATACAAATTTAGTAAATATTATATTTATAATATTAAATATAAAAAACACAAACTAAAACAATAACAATACAATATATAATTGTGTTAAAAAAACAGTAAGCTTAGGGTAGCTGCAAGTATTAAATACACTTAAATGTCAAGAAAATGCAGAGATATCACACCAGAGCTGTGTGGGGTGGGGGTAAATTAGGGCATGGTCTGCTATGACTTCATAATCGTGTTGCATTGTGGTCTATGGATTTGTCTGAATTGTACATGTTGAGTATAGACTCACTCCTATGGTCTAAATCTGAGGGGTCAAGAGTCTGTCCAAAACTTCCTTCGTCCACTTGGCGAAGTTGAACGCACCTCAAAATGGCGATGGGGATTCACCCGAGGGGAAATGTTTAGGGAAATGTCTGAAAGTGGAGTTAAACGCAGCCCTAGAGAAAAGCTAGTGGATGAATTACTTCAGGAATTATTAAATAATATCTGGATGCATTAATTTATGGAGAGGTTCTCCAGCATGCCATGTATGTAGTGCTGTAATTTTAATTGAATCATGTTGCAAAACGGACCAACCAGGTGATTCACTATTCAATTCATTCGTTAACTACGTTTAATTTTGTTTACATTGAATTATGACTAGTCAAACACCAGTGAGCAATAGCTATAGCAATAGCAAATTATCATTTTTACTAGTGGTTATTCAATTGAAGATACTCTAATTCAATTATTTCTAGTAATTTGAGAAAGGCAGGCCTATCTCTAGTTATAATTATGCCAAGTACAAAATTAGTTAGATTTAGATCTTTAATTACAGTTTCTGAATCAAAACTCAGATTTCAGAAATTATTTTTCAATGGAAGTCAATGGAGGAATATGACTAGTCAAATTATGGCAAGCCATTTTAGCATTTAAAACCTAAGTCTGACTATCCAGAATTAACATTGTAGATATCAACAAAGTCTTTCTGACTAGTCGTAATTACATTTTGGATAGTTGGAATTGTCATTCAAGATATCTGTAATCGTAACTGTGACTAGTCCAAAACTACAGGTAGAGATATCTATAATTGAGTTTTGACTAGGCAAAACTGAATTACAGATATCTATGGCAAGCCATTTTAGCATTTAAAACCTAAGTCTGACTATCCAGAATTAACATTGTAGATATCAACAAAGTCTTTCTGACTAGTCGTAATTACATTTTGGATAGTTGGAATTGTCATTCAAGATATCTGTAACGTAACTGTGACGTAGTCCGAAACTACAGGTAGAGATATCTATAATTGAGTTTTGACTAGGCAAAACTGAATTACAGATATCAGCAAGTACATCATTGAAAACATCATTCAACTCGTCACACATCTTATATGACAATTGCAGATATCTGTAATTCAGTTTTGACTAGGCAGAATGAAAGTTAAAGATATCTCAAACGTCATTGTGCATGTGCACAAATTATTGTGCATGACATTGTGTAATTTCCCCTCCCCTTCATAATCAAAGAAGAAGTGGTTTAATATTCTTATTTCTATGAATGGAAGAAGAAAGAAGCTGTCATGGTGTTGGCCATAATTGAAGAAAAAAAAGAAAAACACCAGAAAATGTTTCCAGCATGACACAAATTGTATTCATTAGCATTAGCCTGCAGGTTTCTCAAAAACATTGGCAACATGCAATGTTTGCCATGCATTTCTATGTTTGTGATCATGCTTAAAATTACCATAGGTTATTGTTGATGTAGGATTTTCGCATGAGAGATTCACTCTAATTCACTTTAATAAAGATGCTTACATGCATGCTATTCTTGCCATGGCAGTGCAATAACATTAATTTCTTTAGATGAGAAAAAAAGTTCTTATTTCAGATTAGTTCTTATTTTTTTATTTTATTTTTTTAACAGTAAAAACCCATGATAGCCTGTAGGTATTGATTTCAGGTTAAAACAGTAGCTAATATAATTAAAAACATGCTCTGTTCCCGCCTGAAAGTGTGATGCGGGCCTAATTTGCATACAGATATCTGCAACGTCATTTCGCCTAGTCAAAACTCCAATTCAAGATATCTGCAATTACATTTTGACTAGGCAAAAGGAAAGTTACAGATATCTCAAATTTCAGATATCTCTAATCAAATTTCAGTTCAAGATATCTATACCTTCATAATAGATATCTACAATTCAATTATGACTATCCCTAACTCCAGTTTGAGATATCTACAACGTTATTTTGACTAGTCATAATTCCAGTTACAGATATCTACAACGTAATTTCGCCTAGTCAAAACTTAATATAAGATATCTGAAATGGAACATGTAGATATCTTGAATTGAGATTAACTAAAGATATCTTGAACCGGAGTTATGACTAGTCAGAATCAAATTGTAGATATCTCAAACTGGATTTACAGATATCTACAATTGAGTTGCAGATATCTGTAATTCACATAGTGGATATCTCCAACCGAATTGTAGATATCTGTAATTATAAACCCCATACAAATGAATGGCAAAAGTGATGTCATTTGTCCTAGGAAGAACTTCTTTGTGGATATCTGAAATGACAATTATGGATAGGAAGAATGTAGTTGCGGATATCTGAAACGTTCTTTTTGACTAGGCAAAACTGAATTACAGATATCTGTAACACATATCCAGTCTAGCTGTTAAATGGGAGAGAGAGGGAGAGGGAGAGGGAGAGAGAGGGAGAGAGAGAGAGAGAGGGAGAGAGAGAGAGAGAGAGAGAGAACATCCGGGATTTCCACTGACTCCGCCCACATTCCGCTGACCCACAGCAGCGCTGTAAATATGGCGGAGGTAAGAAGGAAATTATTTTAATTATTTTCCAGAAATAAATAACCGCTTATTAACAGTTAACCGAAGAAATATTTTTGTTAATAGATTTGAAAATTACAGTAAATCGTATATATTTCTTAGCAGATTGTGCGGTAATTTAGGTCGCGTTAAGGCTCGTTGAATTCTTTGAAATTTTATTTCTACAAAGTTAATAGCAGTTAGCTTGCATTCAGTTAGCCAGATACTCTATTATCACCTTACTTTATGCATTACTGTACACTAATTATATCTGATATATTTACATAAACACGGACGAGTGTGTTGATTATTTTTTGCTAAAATACTGAAGTTATAACCTAGATTTTTCAATACCCAGATATTTGCATTTAAAAGAGTGTTCATAATCAAGGCTAGACAAAGTATTAGCTAGACATCAGCCTTCACTTCCAAAGTCATTCTCACAGAGCATCTGTAATTCCTCTGGTTTTATCATGGATGTTTTAACCATGGCCTGCTGCAAGGTTTAATATAACAGAAGGCATTTTTGTTTGTAATACTAGTATAACAATTTTGTTATACTAATTGTATAAACTAAATAAAAATAATGTGGATCACTGAAAAAACTGCTGGAGTGCATATTTTTATTCTGAATGGGGTCTGCTTGCTGCCATACATAGTCATCCACACAGATATTTATGATAGGTCATGGATCATTACAATTTAATATATTTCAGTGGTCATTTTTATAATTTACTGTTTTACTTTATGCATTTTTTACAGCTGATTTAACCACAGTCTGCATAAAAAAGTTGTATTTTAAACTGTTATTTTAGTCCAGTGGTTCACAACTGACTTTACATCAGGACCCAGATTTTATATCAGAAATCCAACAGCTACCCAACACAGTAACAACACTGTCCTCATAATCAAACCTGATATCTGTTAGTTCTCCAAAAAAGAAATTGTTATTCTAAATGTTACAGCATATTTTCCCACTTCTTTTTAACTTTTTATGTCTTATTTTTGATTTTTGAATTTTTAGCCCTCTTTGGGGAGTTCAAGTCCAGGTAAGACAGTAATTATTTTTCTTATTATGGTAAAACATGTCTTTATACATACTCACGATTTGATGGCATGAGTTTTGGTTGGGTCTGACAATGTGGATTTTGACGTGTCAACAGAGATGCTGTTGCCTGATTATGATGATGATCAAACTCCTGAAGATGAGGAGCTGCCTGAGGGAGACACTAACTTTGGCAATGAGATTGAAGAACTCGCAAGGTTCCAACTCTATCCCTGATTCTCAAACATTTTTCAGCTGAGCTTTTGCTTTACATGCTTTTCAAGTAAAAAAAACAACAACAAAAAACAGAATGTTACAAGGGGTTAGTGTAACTCAAAGGATTTTAATACTTCAAAAAGTCATGTTTATGGAGTATGCAGATAGCGGAAAATTGTGTATGTGTCTGTGTGTGTGCACATGGTCTTTAGGTTTACTATTTGGACTGCCTCCTTCAGAATGCGTGTAGCAGAATGATGCGTGTACAGAATGATGCGTGTAGAGAATGATGCGTGTACAGAATGATGCGAGTACAGAATGATGCGAGTACAGAATGATGCGTGTACAGAATGATGCGAGTACAGGGTGATGCGAGTACAGAATGATACAGAGTGAGTTGTGCTGACACTTCTGGGATGTAAGGTGACCAGAAGTCCAGAAAAAACTCTGGACAGTCACGAAATCGAAGCTGTTGTCCCGAAATTCCAAATCCGGCCTTAACTGTCCCAAAATTATACTAAAGCAAAAATCTTGATATAAAACATGTCCATGGAAGTCGAGTCATCCTGCAGCCAGCCTCCTCAAGTTGCACAATGACATTTAAGTTCATGATTTTAATGTTTTTTTATTTTATTTTTTTGTGGCAGACTAAAGACAGACTGTTGATCTTTGAATAAAAATATATGTTTGGTTAAGGTTTAAACCCCCTTTAAACCTAGTCCTAGACTTCAATGCATGTTTGAACTGTTTTAACTGAAAGCACTGACATATCTTTAAATTTGTCAATGCCATTGTTTTGTCTCAAGGTGTACTAGGCAGGTTTTTCTTAGGCAAGGTGTATAAAAGCTACTTAAATGCCCTAATTAAACTAAGGCCTAATCCTGGCTTAATCTGGCTTAATGAAGTCTGTGAAACCAGGCCATGATTTCTTCAAATGAATCCAAACTTTTATTTTGATGGGCTGTCAGGAACCTTTTCAGTTTTGGTGTCAATCGGGCTTTTCCCATGGGTAGAGTTTGCCAAGGCCGACAAGTTTTTCTGTTTGGCTGTTGTGTCCGAAGCCGGGACAGAGCTGAGAACGTCAGCTTCTGAGCTCACAGCGCTCCCATTCTCTCTGTCATCATTTGTTTTCTGTCTCCATTTACCAGTTTGGTCTAATACTGTATGTTATAAACGGTATAAGAATTATAGGGTTTGCTTTTATTCCATTAGTGGTAGACATCAAGAAGACTGAAAAGACTATTAAAAAAACAACATTGCATGCTGTGGCTGTGCCAGACTGACGCAGACTGGACAGGATTTCCCATGAGTTATCAAGATCCGATCAAACACCGTTTTAATTACATTTTATCGTGGTTTATCAAACCGTAATTGTTTCATCCTTAATTAAAAACTATAAACAAAACAGATCCATGACTTGGCAGCCCTAAGACTGTATACCAGACCCCAAACGACCTCCACTCACCCACATACACAATGTCCCATCCATGGACATTGTGATCTCGTTTTAATTTTCGAGTTTAAATTTTACAAACTGAATTAAATCAACATTGAATTGAGCTGAATAACGATGGTATTGTTTTTTCTGTAGAGCTGAATATCTTTTAGTTACTGATGAACTTTACACAGTTATTGAACTGAACTGAATCAACATTGAACTCAATGTGGCTAATGTTGCTTTACTTCAGAATTTGTCCCGCGTTGATGAAGCTTGCATTGTTGATCGTTATGTACAATTAATTTCTGTGAAATGGATTTGAAATTGTATTGCTTAAAGTTCTATATAAATAAAAAGTAATCATTCTGTGAACTTGATTTCTGTGAACTGCAGGAGGGAGAAATGCCCATTCAGGATCTCCTGAGCCTTTATGGTTATGCAGGCAGTGGGATCACCTGAGGAAGAGGATGAGGAATATGAGGAAGAGGATGTGGATGGAGATGAGGAGGATGATGATGATGAAGGAGAGGATATGGATAATGATGAAAGCAGCAGAAGCACTGGAGAACTGAAGAAGAGCAAGGTCTGTCCTATAAGAAACCTATGCCCAATTATTCATATCACTTAAACCTCAGGTGCTCTTCGTTTCGGAGTCACACTTGTTATCTTCCCGGTCAAAAGTGACCGGACACCTGAAAAATGAAACTTTCTCCATCGCAGTGAAACCAATGCAATTTATTTTTGTTCTATAATATTTATTCTTTTTAATTTAGTATTTTGAGACAATTTAATTGAATTTATTAATATTTATGCAATATTTATGGTTTATTTTTGCCATGGAAAATATATATATTTATATATATATATATATATATATATATTTTTTTTTTTTTTTTTTTTTTTTTTCAAAAAAATTTTAATGCAGTATTTTAGTTTAATATAGAGTCTAGGCCTTCAGAAAAAAAAAAAATTTTTTGAAGAAAATTAGCACCATCTGGTTACAGTATAGAGAAAAAGCGTAGAATCATGGTGTAACCACTAGATATCATGTACAGCTCTCTATGGAGAGGCATGTGAATTCCCCAGCTGTTTATGAACAAATTTTTTTGTTGTTGTTGTTGGTGGATTTGAATATATAGTTGAAACAATCTCAAAAACTATTTCTTATAAAAAAAAAATTGACAGAAAACAAAAATTCACTTTTTTTTTTCATTTTTTTACAATTTCCCATTCATTTCCAATGGGGTCATTTTTGACCAAAGACCACAAGTGTGACTATTTTTTTTAAGACCACTTAGCATGCTCAGATCATGACCTAAATTTTGTGTGATGATCTTGTATGTGTGTGTGTATGTGTTGGTGGGTGTGTCTGTTTTGCACTCGTAGAGTGTCACCCTTTCCTGCGGTGTACTTTTTTTTAGAACTGTGGCCAATTTGTAGATTGTAAATACAAAAATTCAGAGATTTTTTTTGTGTGCTGTCAATTTCCCATTCATTTCCTATGGGTTGTCATTTTTGACAGAAGAGCAAAAGTGTGACTCATTTTTTTACGACCACTTAAAGGAGCTGTATGTAGGAAATTTATTTCAAATAATCATAAAATGGCCTTGATATGTCACTAGACATTAAGAAATCATGTTCATTTCAAATAATTATATCACTGACAACAGTAGTCTGGCCAGAATATTGTCATTTAAAAAGTGAAGCTCCACCCTCCACAGATCTACCAATCACAAAGCCAGCAGTGTTCGAGCATTCGGGTTGCCAGCTCTGCTCTATTTACCACAGCTGTAGCTACAAACGTATAAAAAAAAAAAAAAAAAAGTTGGATACTGCAGTCTATCTGGCAACTCTGAGTCAGGGGGAGGGGAGGCAATACACCGCTCTACAGTAATTTGAAACTGATTGCAGTACCAGTTTTGGCCACAATCTTACATACAGCTCCTTTAAATTGCTCGAATCATGAGCTCAGTTTTTTTGTGTTCACATACCCAATGCTATAAAAGTCACAGAGTTTAGTAATTTTCTGAAGAAGCTGTAATTTTTAAATGTTCAAAACAGATTTCTCTAATCACAATTTATTGGTGTTTTTGTGTATAAAAGTGTGTATGTTTGTGGGTGGGTATGTCTGTTTTGTACTCTTGATGTTTTAGAGTGTCACCCCTTCAATGCTGAGCACTTTTTTCTGCATTGTGGCCAATTTGTAGATTGTACACACAAAAATTCTCAAAGTTTTTGTGTTTTTGTCAATTTCCCATTCATTTCCTATGGTCGGTCATTTTTGACTGAAGAGCACAAGTGTGACTATTTTTTTTACGACCACTTAGCCTGCTCGGATCATGACCTCAATTGTTTTTGTGTTCACATACCCAATGCCATAAAAGTCACCAAGTTTTCATAACATTCCGACTGAAGCTGTGATTTTTTAAAACTTCAAAACAGAAAATTTTTGGTTCAGAAATGACCGAAGAGCACCTGAGAGTTAAATGTGAGTATTAAGTAATATTATAATATTGTTGTTGAGCCCAGGATGCATACACCACAAAAACAACCAGAACTTAAAATTGGTTCCCACATGGATTTATTACTGGGTTCTAACAGCCCTGGAAAACACAAAGTCTGAAAATGTCATTGAAGTTAAAAAATTAAATGGTTAAAGTTGGGCTGAAATTACTATTTGTAAGTCCTGTTCACACGCCTGCTCACACACCTGGTTACTTCATGTGCTTTAACTGATGATTGGATTGGCATCTGATTTGTTAAAACAGTTTCCGTGTACTTAGCCACATTAACGCTTCTACAAAATGAATTTAAGTCTGATCTTCAATCCCTGCACTTTATTCAAATTTAACCTTGACGAAAGCAACAGATATCCGCTGCATTTTATTTATCATCAGCTAGTTACAATATAAAAGGCCACAATAGGATAGAGAGCGGCACTAAATTATGAGCACTAGTAGCAATAATTTGGTTGCAAAAAAATATAGTTGCATAGTTTCATGTGGTTCTTCTCCCTCGCTGTATTATGGGTTTGCTATGTGGGCGGGCGTTAATGTGCTGCTAACGGCAATCAGCTCATTACTATTATTATGTTAAGACTCTTGATCCTCACCTGACTATAGCTTTGTAAACGTTATCCGTGATGTGGTTTATTGGACTGTGGTACAGAAACAGTGACAATATTACACACTCTTGGCTTACTCTGGCTATTCTCTGCTGTCACCGCAGCTTCTTCGAAGGGAGGGGTGAGCAGTGGGCGGCTGAGCCCTTAGTGCAATTCGCAACTGAACCGCTAGATGTCGCTAAAAAAACCATTGCACCTTTAAAAATGGACATAGTCAGCCTTTATTTATTAAAAATATCTTAATTTATGTTCTGAAGTCTTACGGGGTTGAAACAACATGAGGGTGGGTAATTAGTAATATTGAGTGCTGATTAATCGATTTCAGCACAAGTGATTTTCAGGGTTGCTTGTTATAAAGCGGTTCAGTTTTGGGGTGTTCTCTTCATAATTAAAGCAAACATTCATTGCGAACTCTGGTAGTGCGTGTATGTACAATACAAAAACAACTATAAAAATTTTAATCTACCTTGAGCTCAAGCATGTAAAGTTATTATATAACTGCTGTGCACAATTAAGAATAAACAGAACGTTATTGTGAGTTGGTGTGGACACAAATGTATTTATCATTATAGTTATTTTTATAGACATCATTCTTGGTGTGAACAATTATTTTTCTTTTTCTCGTCATTAACAATGAAGCAGAGTGTAGTATCTAAACCAGGGTTTCTGCGGGGTCTTAAAAAGTCTAAAAAAGTCTAAAATTTCAAAATCACAATTTAAGGCCTTAAAAAGTCTTAAATTTGCTGAATTATTGTGTTCTAGGTCTTAAATCTTTTTAAACAGGTCTTAATTTTACTATGTCCATGTAAATCTCATTGAAATGCTCCCGCAGCGCTTTGGAATGTTTTTTTTTATTTATATTACGTAGTTGTAGTTCTTAATTCGCTGTATTACGAATATAAATAGACCAACATGCTCCAGCTAACCAGTTTTAAGGTTTTGTGTTATTGGCGGGTATCTCAGATACCACAGACAGACATAAAACGGATTTTATTCAACTATGGGGAAAGCTTGAAATATCTGAATTTTGGATCTGATTTTGCTGATTTGGATGTTGCTTTTTGATCAGAGACAAAAATAATAGTTTGGCTAGTTTTGAGATCCTCTGGGTTCTCCACACGGCGGCAAGACACCAGTCCTTCATTGTTTCAAACGATGTTTCCTTCAGGTGAAGGAAAGATAATACGGCCTACATTACACGCTTTGGAATAGGGGATTTTATAAAAACAGAAACAGAACAAATTTCCGCTTGTACTGATTTTCGCCAAAATGTTCAGTTTGAATAAATGAAATTACTTTGCGAATAATTTTGAGACTCGTTACGCGTTTCCTTTGTTCGTTTTTTTTTTCATGATATAGGTCTTAAATTTCATTCAAAATGGTCTTAAAAAGGTCTTAAAAAGTCTTAAATTTGACTTTGTGAAACCTGCAGAAACCCTGCTAAACTGATCAAGAAAAATAAACCAGTACTGGTGTATCAGTATGAGCAGCTCATCAAGGCTATGGTATCTGTATCTAACATGAAAAAGTGTTATAAAGCCATACCCATCCTTCACTGGACATTTCTAAAGTAAAGATGCTCAATAGACCAGATTTTATATGTATATATATATATATATATATATATATATATCTGTGAAAATTATGGATAGCATTTTGAATAATTTGTTGACATTTTTAGTCCATTTATCTTTTACCTTTATCTTTTTTTTTCAGAAGGATGGAGCAAATGTATCCACAAGAATTACGAATGAGAGCCACTCTCGCTGAGAGTTGAGCTTGTGCAGTAAAAGCCTGTAACACAGCTGAACTCATACGATCACAGAACCGTGGCTACTTTCAGAGTAAGAAACAGATAAGCTTCTCATTTGATTTGATGTTTATCAACATTATCTTTGAATTATGCTTAAGTACTGGTTTTACGTACATTTTTAGATAATGAAGGTGATGAAGAGTCAGAGGAGGATGATGACTATATTCCATCTGAAGACTGGAAGAAAGTAAATACTTTCATGATCATATTTTTCTTTATGGCTTTTGTTTGTAATTTACCATGAAATGTTTGATAAATGTATATGTTCTTAACAGGAAATCATGGTTGGTTCCATGTATCAGGCAGAAACACCATCTGGACTGTGCAAATACAAAGACTGTGAGAAAGGTAGATTTGAGATATGCTGATCTATTAAAATTAAAATGGGTTTGGCAGGATTATACAGTACTGCACCACAACAAAAGAAACAT
The DNA here is from genome assembly GCA_030378365.1 of Hybognathus amarus. Classification (NCBI taxonomy): domain Eukaryota; kingdom Metazoa; phylum Chordata; class Actinopteri; order Cypriniformes; family Leuciscidae; genus Hybognathus; species Hybognathus amarus. The sequence goes on from JAQIUQ010000356.1 coordinate 280,475, forward strand.
TTCAGGAGTTGTTAGTGAGAAACAAAAGCATTGCTCCAAAAGATCTGTGAACTGTTATGTGTGACTTATTCACATGACAACGTGCAGTTACATGTTATGCAAATGTTTGCTTTTTAAATTATTAAATAATATTACATTGGGTTGTAGAAATAGTTGGAACCAAATATTTGAATGAATCCTGTTTGGAAACATTGACAGCAATGTGGAGGCAAAGAACCGTGCAAAGCGGAGCACATTCAAATAATTTAAAGCACAGCTAGGCGTGGATTATGCCGCTGATACCATGGCCATTTTCTATTGACAAGTTACAGCTGTCATTGATGTTTTGTAGTGAAGTTTTATTCTTCCACGCAACATACCAGGAGACTCTGAGGTATCTTTAACACAGAAGTTCTTTATTGCGTCACTGTAGTCATCTCAAGGATAGTCTGATTTAAAAGAACCTTACATTCTAGTTTATACCTTTGAAAGAGGGTGGGATTACATGAAGCTGGAGACACTGAGACAAAGGAAATGGTAATGTATGTGACCCTGGAGCTCCAAGGCAAATGGTCTCCTGAGCAGGTGTTCAAACTTCAAACAGGCATTTTCACACGGTGAGACGAGAAACAGGAAAGGCATAGCTTTCCCTTGTGGTCACAGGACAATCAGGAGGGCCACACTGGGAATTCCTACTGTTTTCAGACTTTCTCCATTTAAAACATTAAATTAACCATGTTAATAAAATTTGTAATCTCACAGTTTGCATCACTGAATTTGACTGGAAGGATTCAAATGGTGGTTATTTTCGTCTGCCACCACTCGTTAGATCTCAGCATTCTTTCTGTTTGTTTTAAATCAGAAACAGAGATGAAGTAGTGAGGTGGTTACATTTATTTCATTGAATTATAACATTTAATTGAATGAATTAGCCTATCAAGAGAGGGAGAGAAATGAATGTGTGAATAACCTGTGAGTTTAATTACTTTAAAAACCATTTACAATCTGCTTGCTGAGTAATACGATTTAGTGATTCAGCAGATCCTTTCATCGCTAGAGAAGCGCTTGAGTTTTCCGCTTGCAAATTCGTTACACAACCATTACTCATTAAGAGAATAGAGACCACGCTTGTAGACAATGGGCCAAGCACGCCTACCATTTTTCCCCTTTGTTAAACTAGAAAAAGTGGATTCGGATATCGACCTGAAGTGCACTTGCACCGTACGCTTTAGCCCTAAAGCGGTTCGATCCTTAAAATCGGGGCCCTAGTGCGATCTCTCATCTCTGTGTGAGTGATGTATTTGTGTGTGCTTAAACACAGAGCATTAATATAGACCAGTGATTGAAAATGAATTGTTTCAAAGTGTTTTAATGCACACCTTCAAGCCAATCAGAATCAAAGAATTCAGAATTCGACCATGTTATAAAAATTTTTCACTGAAAATGTTCACTGAACCAGTCATAGTATGATGTCATTTTTTTATTACAAGACAATTGGAAATGGTTAGCATTTTTGGATACATTAATATGTTCTTGAGATATGCTTTGAATCTTTGGCATCTTTATCATTCAAAGTGTATGAAAATGACGACCAGCTGCTGTGGAATCCTGAAATCCTTCCTGAAAACACTGTGGTTGAGTTTCTCACGGAAGCCTGTCCGACGGACGGGAGAGGAGACGGGTGTAGATGCTATTCCAGAAGGATCCCACATCAAAGATAATGAGCAGGTACTAAGTACCGCCTCTGTGATTTAATAATAATAATAATGTAATTTTTTTATTTGTAATCAAATGCTGAACTGTGACAGGATACACAATACAAATAGTGTTTTCTCCCTTCAGGCATTATATGAGCTGGTGAAATGTAATTTTGACACAGACGAAGCTTTACGAAGATTAAGATTTAACGTTAAAGCAGCCAAGAGGTGAGCCTTACAAAGCTGTTAAATGCCATCATTGTCTTTCGCCTGATGTTTGAAGCAGTACAAAACATTCTGCATTTCAAAAGACTGGATTTGTGCTTTCCTTTCACACTGACAGTGTTTCTGGTTTCCACTGTGGCTCTAGAAAATGATTTGTGGAAGGGATGCACGGATATGAAAATTCTGGGCCAAAACCGGAAATTCTGGATGCACTTGGCTAAAAACTGAAGCTAAAAATGACTTTAAAAAAATAATTATTAATTTCTCATTTTAAATAACTTTTTCTGTATGATTGTATTATTATTAGACTTTTAATAAAAAATAATTAAATTCAATTATTTGACTGAATCTGAATTTAAAAAGTACAACCCAAATGCTATAAAATAACCACACTTTAAAAGGAAAGTAACTTTTAACTTTCACACTTTAAAAGTAAAGTAAAGAACTAAAGTAACACAACAAAATTGGATTGAAAATATATTAAAATAATACTAAATATCAAAAGGTTAATATCAAAATATAAAATATATTATTCTTCATTCAGTTCTATGCAACAGAATCAGATTTAACTAGGGCTTTTCTAGTCAACTAGTAGTCGTTCATTTAAGCCATTTGTCAACTAATCGAACGTTTATATTAATTTAATTACTCAAATATGCGGGTATCTGAAATATATGCCTATTCTAAGCTCTATATATACAATAGTCTCTGATTTAATTAAGGTGTATGAGGACTGTGCAGTTACAAGGACTGTCATCCAAAAAATTCAATATGTAATATTAATAAACTCTAATATTTTTTTAAATGTTGGTAACATTTGTTAAATTTTATTTTAATTTATTCATTCTCTTGATGAATTATTACAATCTCAAAATTATTATAATCTAGAATTTTAAATGCACACAAATTGTATACAAGTATAAAATATGTATTTCTTTTAAAGAAACTGAATATTTTCCATACAAAAAAATCATTCACAATTAAAGGTTTAATCCATTGACAGCCTGAATCTGACATGTATTGCTTTGTTTAAATCTTTCTTACAGAGGAACTATCTGTTTGGTCAGAGGAAGAATGCAGGAATTTTGAACAAGGATTAAAAGCTTACGGAAAAGACTTTCATTTTATCCAGGCCAACAAGGTAGTGCTCATTTTATGGCATTCATAATAACAAGTTTGTTCCAATCAGCAAATAAATTAATTTGCACTTTAGGAATGTCAATCCATATCGGCCTCCTTCAGATTCCCATATTGACATTTCAAATGCTTATAAATTTAAAAAAAAATCTAAAAATATAATAACTGTGGGGCTCTTAAATGTGTCCTTATCCAATAAAACCTTATCCAATTTCAGGTCAGAACTTGGTCTGTCGGAGATTGTGTGGCTTTTTATTACATGTGGAAGAAGTCAGAGCGGTATGATTTCTTTGCACAACAAACTAGGCTTGGGAAAAGGAAATACAACCTTCATCCAGGAGTAACGTAAGTATCTCTAACACATTTTTCCAGTCTTAATGCAGTAACAAAAGAAGAACATTAATAGAGATCCATGTTCAGATTTATTAAAGTTCATTGCAGATTTAGTCACAGCAATTTTAATTTCAATTTATTTTAAAGCCCAAATAAACGCAACTTCCGTTGAACCAAAGTTCTGTACAAAGGAAAAAATAAAAATAAAGACAACAACAGGGCAATTGCTTAAACATTCAATTTGCATATGACAAATCAAATAAAAATGTCTTTAACCTCACTTTAAAGATGAACAGGGTTGGTGCAGCTCTGATTTCTGGTGAGAGGCTGTTCCAGAGTCTAGGAGCGGCATTTAGAGAAAGCCCTCTCTCCTCTAGTCGTAAGTTTTGTACTCGGAGTCACCAGAAGGCCTAGGTTCACAGGCCTAAGAGCTCTAGGTGGTTGATGAACAGTCAATGGGTCCGTGAGGTATGATGGAGCCATACCAACTGGCAAGCAGTGCAAACAACCTTGTAAAGAAGACAGACTGGCTGTATTACACTTTCATTTGAGCAAAATATCACAGTGGAGATCGCTAACATGAACTCTTAACACGCGTGTGCCAGTGTTTTCAGATAACCAATGCATTTTATCATAGTTATTTTCCAATTAAAGTTAGCTTTGACCGATTCACTTCCGTCGCAACGATCATTAGTTATTAACTTTGGGGGCGTTAACACGTAACACTCGTAAGTTCTTAAGTTCTTTCTACGCTAACTTTAAAAACGTGAACCTGTGAGAAAGTAGATTGCATTCACATGCGTATTAAGAGTTTATTCTATTGATGAACTAATTAAGAACTGAATCTTTTAGCCCCACATGGGATTCTAGTCTAAGATGGGTGCAATGTGTGATCGACAGTATCGAAGGCCGCAGATACGTCTAAGAGAACTAAAATCACAGTCACCAACATCAGTAGTAACAAAAATATAATTTAAGACTCCCAACAGAGCAGATTCAGCGCTGTTAAACTAAAAAGGCTTAAAACCTTGTGAAAATGACTGAAGTTGGCACAACACAACTTTTTCCAGTACCTTGGAGATAATGGAAACTTCAGAGATCGGAAGATAATTGTTTAAAACAGATGTGTCTGAAAGAAGGTATCTTGAGTTAGAGAACCAGTTATGCAATCGTTCACACTGAACAATTTTATGCCCGATTTTCGCTCGCCAACAGGTTTTGCGAGATCACCGAAAAATGCCCTAAATCATTGGCAAATCGGTGCTCGTCCACGTGAGTGACAAACGCAATCTGAGAGAATCGGCTAGTCAAAATCCTGATGTGTGAATGTTTTTTTGACTGAAACCTACTTCTGCGATGACCTACAGCCAATGAGAGAGCAAGATACAGGGCAGCGGGATGTTTTTTTAAAATGATTTGAAAAAATATTTGTCAGTTGAGGCCAAAATTCAGTAATGCAATACAATTTAAATTAGGGCTGTAAATATAGTCAAAATAATTGAGCTTACCATTAATTTTGATTAAGCTGAGAGCTGACTATAAAACATGGGTGTCAAATTGTAAAATTATTAAAATTCACATCCTTCATTTTAGGATTAATTGAATGTTAAGTTAATATCCACAAAACCTTGTGCAATGTTCACATGGAGACCTAAAACAGTGTAAATATGCATTTAATCTGATTAAATACATTTATATAATTTAAATGAGTATATTGAGTAATAAAGCACCTTAAATTTAACTTGGTGTACTACATCTGATTTTAAGACACATTTAGAATTTGTTTTACCCATAATATTCCAAAAGACCTAAAACTTCATAATTGTATAAACAACCTTTGTCCAGACGTGCTGTCGATCTCATTCATGTTATTCAATTGGAATTAGTTCTGATGGACTCGTCATGCTTGAGCTTTCCTGAGGAAAGGAAGTCGTATTTTAGATTGTTTATTTCAATGCGTTCCAGTTCAGACAGCTTGTTTGGGTCTTGGTCAGACTTCCAGACGACCCCAGCACTAGGAACGAGTGGATGGTATATTTCTACTGATGTTCCTGGATTGCGTCTGAGGATTATATGCTTGTTTGGAGCATTTCACTGTGGATTGTTTTCTAAACGAGGTACAATGTCATGCAGTGGCATGGCACAATGTTTACATAGGCTATGTTAAGAATGCAGGTAAATGTGGCTCAAAATCCTAAAATATGTATCCTATATAATATATGTCTGTTTTAGTGAACAGTACAAACCACATGGAATCTGATCCTTTTAATACTGATATGGGCCACTTCCAAATGTGGTCCTGAAATCCGATACAGGTTAGGTGTTTTGCACTTTTGCATTGTTCTTTTGCTTGTGGGGGTCAGTCCAGGACTATCGATCACACTGGAATCTGATATTGACCACATTTAAAACAACAATGTGAACAGCTATATGAAAAAATCAGTTATGAGCAATAAATCGGAATTGAGCTCTGAAACTCCCAATGTGAACATAGCTTAAACTTTTAATGAAAGATGAAGCAGCAGAAGTCAATTCTCTAATGCTTTGTCTGTAATAAGCATTTATGAATAACTTGCATACTATAGTGGATGGCATTGATAATATAGCATTGAGGGTCAGTATGAAAGTTGCAAATCATAATTTGTTAAGAATATGCAACTTTTTTGTGTACAAAACCCAAATGACTCATGTTGGCAGAGGAAAGGATCCTCTGTCTATATCCATAGACACTAAGAACTAGTGCTCACCCATGGGTTTTCTATTTCTGATCTTAAAGTCTCCTGGAAGGTTTTTAATCCCATTTCCCTACTATCCCTTAAATAAATAATTCCCACCCTTAAACCCTCTTTCTGCCCTCACTGACATGACACACCTCAGTATTTTAAACTTTTAATGGAGTCTGTTGGCCCAGGTCCAGTTGAATTCCTTTCCAAATGTCTCACCAACTGGCTCTGTTTCATGCCTGCCTGAAATTTGCCACTGTTACTCCTTTACTCAAGAAGCCTTCTCTAGGCACATATGTTTAATTAATTTATGTCATTCCTTTTATCTCTAAGATATTGGAAAAAAAGTTAAGTTGTGTCAACTTCAGTCATTTTTACACAACAATCAGTATCTTTGAATATGCTAGCTTGCCAGTACAACTTTAGAGTAGCTTCTTGTTGGTAAATCTCTTTTGAAAACTTAGGCTAATGTTGTTCTTTTATAATGCTTTATTTTTTTATTTGCATCTGCGATTGTCATGCTCCTGTACAGAACTTTTGTGGGATGAAATGAAAATCATGATGATTAACGAATGCATGTCCATGAACTTGATAAACGTTACAGATATTGTTTTACTATCCACAACCAAATGCCTTTCAACTTGCATGTGAAAAATTCAGACTGAAATGAATATGCAGCAGTTTGCAAAAATAGAGACATTTTTATAAAATACAAATGTTTTCTTCTTATATTTGTGTATCATAATTTGCGCATCCAACAAAGAAGATGTGCATTTGTGGATCAACGTCTTTCCTGAGTCAATCTCTTTTTATTGATTTGGATTTTGAGACTTTCTTTTTGCAGTTTTCAAGCATTTCACAATCCACACACAAACAACTGACCGATGAGTACGCCTACTGCAGATTATTAATTTGTGCAAAACTACCCATCTATTTCAGCAAATTCACAAATGCGTGTTACTGAAATTTTGAACATGCAAGTTGGAAGGCTTTTGGTTGTGGATGATAAAACATATCTGCAACATTAACAATTGCATGACAATTATCCATGAACTTGAGTAATCATTATCAAACAATCAAACATAATTTCATCCCTAACATGTTGGTTAGTCTTGGGTCTGTTTTAAACGTGCTTTATTAACAAAGAACTAAATGTAGAAAACTTTAGTATTATAATGAGTGAACCTCAAGGCACATATTTAAACAATACAAAAAATATTAACTCCTTTAATGTGTTGGCATGACAACAGTATTTACAGACATCAAAAATCTCTTAATTTTAAACATCAAGCGTAGCATCAGTTCTGACACTTCTGGCACGTGACGTCAGTCAAGCTCGCTGTCAGCTGACTCAGCTGATCCACGTCTACCTATAGGAATAGAACGCTTATCACTGTATACATATATAAGTTCCTTCAGTATTATCAGTAGAAACACTATCGTGTTTCTCAGGAGCTAATTACCCTCCTCCATCCCCAGCTCCTCCTCTCACCCAGTCAGGAGTAGGCCTTCTGAGTGCCCTTGAATCAGAATAAATTCTCAAATTATGTTGTGCTTTAAATTTTGAATGAATGAAATCTGCATACAGTCATGTTGGTTCTGTTCTGTTACCCTGAGGGTAACTGTTCTGTTACCCTCCACAATATTGTGTTATTGTGGAGTTTTCACCCAGAAAAAAAAAAAAAATAACACTTTACTTGAAGGGTGTGCATAAGACTGACTTAACAACACCTTCATAATCATGACATGATGCTTGTCATGAAATATGAAGGAGGATTTATGCATGTTTATGCACAGCTGTCATTATCTGTCATTTGCTCAATTATAGCATTTTTAATGCAAATATGACTTTGTTTGAGAATATGACTTTTGTCTGTCTTTATGACAACTTGACATAAACCGATACATCATAACATGTCAGTGTCTTTATCAAACAACTTGACATTACTAAGACAACACAACCTGTCATAAACATGACATAGCAGATTTATTATCAAACTTAAGAAACTACTTAGCTTTATGGGTTACCATTACAATAAACTGTCATTTGACATTGGCTGTTGTGAGGCCATTTTATTTTAATGACAAATTCAATTTGTTCTACTGTAGTTGAGGTCAAGTAAAATCACTAAAAATGACTAAAAAAGGGTACTAAAAATTCATGACACAGTTATAATGGCCTCATGACAGCCATTGTCAAAACCAAACACATGACAGTTTAATGTAATGTTGACCCATAAAGCCAACCACATGACAGTTTAATGTAATCCATAAAGCTAAGTAGTTTCTGATAATTTCTGATAATTTTGATAGTTTCTGATAACTAAGTAAGTCTGATAATTTATCTATGTCATGTTTATGACATATTTATGACAATTTATGTTGTCTTGATAATGTCAAGTTGTTATTTCAAGACACTGACAGGTTATGATATATTGGTTTATGTCAAGTTGTCATAACAAAGACATCTCAAACAATGTGATATTTGCAATAAAAATGTCATAATTTGAGTGAATGACACATTGTCCGTTGTCATTGACATGACATATGTTTTATGCATGTTTTTTTAATGCACACCCCTTCAAGTAAACTGTTACCATTTAGGTACTAACTTGTAGTGTTGGCTGGTTTTTGTAAAGAGTGAAACCCAAGATTTAACACTCTTGAAAGTAAGAGTCATTTTTGTGTCTGTTGTTTTTCAAATAAGGTGTGTTTGTGTTTTTTGGGGTAGGGATTACATGGACAGACTTCTAGACGAAACGTAAAGCACTGCCTCCAGTCGAGCAGCAACGCCTCTTCCTGCCGCCTCCAGCAGCAGCGCCAGCCAATCAGAGCGAGAGGAGACTAGTGGTCACAATGGTACAGTAGTGTTTGTTTTTTTACACACTAAATTGAAATGCTTTGGAGTCTCAGGATATTTTGTACAAATCAGGTTGGAATAAATTTGTATGTGGTGTGAATCGTTTGTTACAACTATGTGTTAAAGCCCATCTCTGTGGTCCTCAATTCAGGACTCACCAGTCACAGCTCCAGTGCAGTCTCCACACAGATGTTGATGAGTAGTGCGAATGAGCTGAAGAGTGAATCTGTTCAGTCAAATCGGAGCATCTAAACACAGTCTACTCGCAGATCATTTGGACTCCAATGGCTGTAACCTCACAGACACTCATAACTCGGACAGAAATGGCTCAGTGAATCACCAACATGACTGCCAGAGCCTAGACAGACCAACGAAAAAGTGCCGGACAGAATTAGAGTCACTGGCCCAGGTTGAGACGGACCCTTCCAGGTAAAAGAAGACTGAACAAGACCAAAGGTCAGGCCAAAATCTTAACTGGGGAGATGGGGCAGGGCTGTGACACCTCTCAGCCTATCCACCCTAAACCCAAAGTTGAGCTGCTCCAAAAACACCACCCTCCAAACCCAACCACAGCTGATTAATGCTCCTTTTTCAAGAAACCATTTTACAGAGAAATGTATATTCTATATGTAATGGAATTTTTCTGATATTTTTTTATCAACAAGATATTTATATTTTTTATTGAGACATTTTGACAATGGGTGAATATGCTGTATAAGCCATTAGATGTATCACATAAGGATGAATGCTGGTGGGCGTGGTCTCTTGTGTTTAGGGCTGGGGCCAGTATGTCTCCGGGCAAATCAAGTTGCGTTTAGGTTTACATTATATACTAATGTTTCACTGCTCAGCTGGTTTGTGTTAGCGGAGGCACACTGCGAGCTCCCCACAGATGTAGTCAAAATAAATAAGCCAATGGAATCACTCCTTCTAAGCTTTGTGTTTGTAAAGCGTCCAGAAAATTGGTTTGTTAGTTGTATTTACTATTAACTGAGTGAATCTGTTTACTTTTCATTGTTTTTTTTTGTTTTTGGTGTTTTTTAATAGTGTAAAGGAAAATGAAGCCCATTTTTGGGACCATTATTTAGCTTCATACCTAAAGGTATCTAATGTTTTAGTCATTCTCATTAATTTATCATAGATTACGGTAATACATTGAGGAAAAATATCACCCAGTCTGAACACAATTATTGATTTAAAACTACAACTGCCAGAAATAAAGATGAAGACAAGAAAAAACAAAAAAATTAATACAACTGTAAAATACAAATATGTTTCTATGTACATATGTTCACATAAATGTAATAAGAATATTCAAAAATATTATAGCTCTAAAATGGGCTTTGTTTTCTTAGAGCAAAATATAATTTATTTCTTTTGGAAATTAAAAATGATTAGAGGGCATGTTATTGACGTGGGCATTTCTCTTTGTTTATGATGGTAAAAGAGGCTCTTGTCATGTGTAGGTTTGAATAGATTTCTTGCACATGTTTTGATATTCGCACTGCAAATCCATATTTAGAATTTTTTTATTTTTTGTGTGTGTGTGTATTTTGTACATGATATTCAGAAGCGGTTTGTGAGAACTCAAATTCTTGCAATTAATTAAACTGGATGATTATGCGGTTTGTAACCAACGAACTATAATAGAATTAAGAAACCAATAACGGTTAATTCTAAGTAACATGTTTCAGCTTAAATAGTTTTAAGAGCTGTCAGAATTACTAGTTAAATAATTCAAATCAATGCAAATATTTATTCCAAATTAATAAAATAGCCCAGAGGAATTAATGGAATGTCCTTGACCAAAAAACAATGTTTTTATTTTTTTACTTTGTGGGTCAGTTGGATTTAACAAGCTTTACTTCCCTAGAGCCATGTTTATGGCAATGTTTTTAATTCATGAAACTGGATCTCATGGCCACATAAATGTCCATAACCACATATACTATTTGAGTATTTTGTTGGCAGGAATTCACTGTAATACAGCTCCAGCACTCCTATATAAACATGCGCTCAGCTTCTAGAAAAAAGTTCGCGTTTACGCTTGGTACTGTGGAAGATGTTCATTTACACTTAAGAAATCATGGTGCTATATTTCCTCTGGTCATCCTCATTGGCTTATTTATTGTGTTGTTTGTCACCATTTGGAGAGTTCTCTTAGCTTCATGTATGTGACTGTAGCATTAATCTTATTTTAAATGGTCTAGAGTGTGATGTATGCACTCGTTCTGATCAGAAGTTATGCATTAAATACATCTTAAATGCCAATGATTTTGGAATCCACACTGGTTTATTACTGATGGTAATTTTGGAGTAGTGTATAGAAGCGTTTATTTAAATTGATGAACAGACTTAAGTTGATCCACTGCCATATATCTAATATATGTTATTGTAAATTTACTGAGCAATGGAAATACTACATCAGGTTGCAATGAGAATCCCACTAGGGTTGCAGAAGGTTTCCTGTGTCTTCTTGAGTGAATCTTCTTGTCTTCTTCCTGTGTCTTTTATTAGTACTTCTATGCAAAACCCTTATTTCAGTCTGGCTCTAATTAATTTAGAACAGAAGTAACAAAAGAAAACAGATTTTATTTCATCTGAATCAAATTTATAAAAGAGCTCAAATTAAAGGAATAGTTCACTTCTCATTATTTACTCACCCTCAAGTTGCTTGAACCCGTGTGAGTTTCTTTCTTCTGAAAACATAAAAGAAGATATTTTAAAGAATAATGGTAACCAAACAGTTGATAAACCCCATTGACTTCTATAGTATTTTTTTCAATGGGGTCCATCAACTGTTTGGTTACCATCATTCTTCAAAATATCTTCTTTTGTGTTCAGCAGACGAAGAAATTCACACGGGTTTGAAGCAACTTGAGGGTGAGTAAATGATGACAGAATTTTCCTTTACTAATCCTATAAGTTTGAAATATCTGTCATAAACTCACCAGTCTGATGAGCAGAGTGGTAATAATATTCAAAAAGGTTGACCAACATAACCTTTTGGTATGAAAGTCTACTGTTATAGTGTGGATAAAACCATTGTACCAGTCACACAGACATTTCAAATGATATCAAACATTAGTGTATGTCAAGTCACATTTATTTATGTAGTGCTTTTTACAATAAAGTTTGTTTCAAAGCAGCTTTACAGTGATAAGAAAATCATGCAACAAAGTTTGTTTCCATAAGAAAAAAGCACCACTGTCCAGCTTAAAGGAGTAGTTCACTTTAAAAACAATTTTGCTGATTAATTGACTTATATAATTGACCCTCATGTCGTCCAAGATGTCCACGTCCTTTTTCTTCAGTCGAAAGAAATTAAGGTTTTTGGTGAAAACATTCCAGGATTTTCTCCATATAATGGACTTCAATAGGGTCCAAATGAGAGTTTCAGTGCAGCTTCAAAGGGCTTTAAACGACAGCAGATGATGAATAAGGGTCTTATCTAGCACTGAAACTCTCATTTGAACCTTGAACCATTTGGTTCCCAATGAAGTCCATTATATGGAGAAAATCCTGGAATGTTTTCATCAAAAACCTTTATTTCTTTTTGACTGAAGAAAGAAGATATGGGCATCTTGGATGACATGGGGGTGAGTAAATTGTAAAGTGAACTACTCCTTTAAGAAAGTTCAGTGATGTTTCATTTTTGTTTTTAAAAGTTTTTAGTTTAGTTAATCTCTCTCTCTCTCTCTCTCTCTCTCTCTCTCTCTCTCTCTCTATACTCTGGAGAAAACCGTGATGTCATCGTCCAGCTCAGTTCAGTTCTGAGTCAATGCAGGCAGATCAATGATATTGTTGAATTTTAAATTAAATGTTAAATTTAATGTCCCCAACAAAACACCCAAAAGCCAATGGCAACAAAGGTGGAAAAAGGCGATTTGTTTTCTATATGTTTGATATATCAATTCAGGTTTTTTTGCACGTAGGCAAAGTTTCTGGTGTTTTTATAATTATAATGACCTTTCGAATCCAGGTTGCTCTATCAACAGCTTTTGCGGCATAATGTTAATTTACCACAGATAAGTAATTTTGATTCCTCACTTGGTTGAAAAACAAATAAACTAATCCAATACAGAAAAGTTTTTAATGTTTTTATTGTTTAGAATTGATCAGTTCAATTTGAACCAAGATAGAGACATTTACAATTTACAGAGACAAAAGGAAATGTTGATCTCATATCATTCAAAGAAAATAATTTGTCATCCATCTAAAAACTTCAATAAAACTTTTTTAAACATTCGTCTTTCCAAATATCATTAAAACATTATTAAAATAGAAATACTGTGCATGATTTACATAATACAAACAATTAATCTTGTGTTTTGTTTGTTTGTTTATATATAAAAAAAAAAAAATTAAATGTAAAAAAAAATTCAGTAAGTCAGTAACCATGGCAACAGTCACTGGTTAGTGAAAAGTACCAAAGTTGCTGAAAAGATTACTGGTCACAGTTCAGCTCAAGGCGCTGTTTAGACGGACTGGGTTCTTGACTCCCATGAGCATTATCAACATTCTCCTATTGTTCCATCAACTTGTTTCTATTAAAAGACACAACATTTTACATGTCATCTAAAATACACTTATCCTTATTCAATAGTATTAAACAAAATTAAATCATGACATGACATGAAATTATGAGATCACACAAATACACATTTATTTCCTGCACTTACTTTTTTGTTCCTTAGTGAACGTGATGTGCGAGTACACGAGACTCCCAGCAATGCTATTGGGGGAAAAGGTAAGAAAAGTGATTTTTTTTTGTTGAATGTATGGGTTATACAGATTTTATACAGAATTCTACCTAATTTTTGCTTTTATTCACATTTTAATATCTTAGTTATTTCTTCTAAATTCATATTTTTTGAGAAAATCAAGAATTTGGCAATGTTGCCGCACCTTGATCATTCAAGGAAATTACATCACATTTTGTAGTTTCTTTTCATGAGAATGACCCTCATACTGAGATTCCTTTCTGTGGCTAAGTTTCTTCACTGTCATTTTACAATGGGCCTTTTTACCTGATGTTTAGGCCGATAAAGTTAACCCAAGTAAAGATGTAATCTCCACCAAACACCATCCCAATGTATGTCACTAAGATATTCTGTTGGGTTGATTAAAGGAAACACAGTTAACAAACTGATAACATTTACATTACACTTCTCAATCGCCAAGATTCAGTGAATTACCAACCTTGATACAGCCAACAATTGTAGTCGTCAAAGCGGAGTTATAATGTGTGCATAACATAATTGAGTACATGAGTATAAACCTGCCAAAACAACCAATGATATTAGAGTCACAACAAAAGAAAAAAAGAATATCAGTTTAAAAAAAAAATACAAAAACAAAAAACAGCTTAAAGGTGAAGTATGTAGTTTCTGCAACACGTGGTGGAATTACAAAAGTACAGCATATTTTGTAAACCCCCTTTCGCACGTCACGCCTCCCCCAGCTCCAGGGCCGTATTAAGAGCTCACTGGGCCCCGGGGCTATGAGTTACTGCAGGGCCCCCCCACCACTTTAGGTCACCAACTACATGAGCTAAATGACATATTATTATACGAGTCATTTTATCCATCTATGATATAATTCACAGTTAAGTTATGTTACTTTTAACACAATTTTTTTTTATCATATCAAAATGTATTGCCACTAAAATTTTATAATTATTGTGACCAATTTCAATATCACAAAAAATAATAGTAGCTTAAGAAAATAATCTCAAGCTTACTGATGACAAGAGTCACAAATTAAAATAGAACAAAGGCACAATAAATCGACCTATGAAAAACTTAAAGCACTGAATAATATTAAGTAATCAATATATAAGTAATCAAATATACAATACATGGTTTTCACTATAAATTCAACATTCATTCTTGTTAATTTTGCAAAAGTAATTCAGTCAAATGCAGTAAATTACTTTCTTTCTGATGTTTGATTAACATTATTGACACACATGGCGACAGCAGCTTTATTAGCAGCGTCTGTCACTTTGAGACCTCAGAGTCGGATTCAAGTGCACTGTGCAAAACCGCTTCAAGTTCACCATGGTCTCAAAACGAATATTTACAAAATGAATTCTCTCCCGCTGCTCACTGTGCCTGAGCAGTTTGAAATAATTTGTATCCAAACCACAATGTTTAAAAACGCGTTTAAATGATAAACTTACATCATGATGGCGCAGCAAAATTTAAATATTTCTATACCGGATATATTATCGCCAGCCCTTTAGGCGAATATAGAGTTTAATCAAACACAAAAAGCAAAATTATACATCCATCAAGTTAATATTCAAACTTACCGAAAGTTTGTGGGGTCAATGATGACGCTGTGTTTTAAGAATAGACTAGATTAGAATGAAGTGAAGAGTAAAGGCGATTTATTGGTTGATGCATATTCTAATAAGGCGCAGGCAGCCATCTATAGGCCAATGTGCAGCAGCAGGTCGATCGTTCATAAGTTAAATATAGAATAAATGTATTTGTCATATCAAATTAAAACCTGGCGTTTCAATTTACCATGCCCTGCTGCCCACGGGGGTTTGATTGACAGGTGGCCTGGTCAATCATAACGCCGAATACGCAACCTTAACCGACAACAAAGCTGTCAGTAGATTAACGTCGGTGGACTTGAACTTGAAAACGGTATTGTTTAAATTACTTAAATGACAAGATTTGAAAGTTGAGACTTTGTTTCATATCAACAGTAAGCTGCTCTGAACTCTCTCTTGTAATCACTCGGTGTAACGTTAGTCTTTGCCCCGCAATGTATTTTTCACTACGTGAGTGCATGAGAACATGATGTGCGTGACTCGTGAGAGCCGCCTGGCTCGTGGCTTGTCACACAGTACCTAAAAAGGCGGGTCTTTGCGAACGTCTCATTAATGATAATGATTCCATGATAATGCATGGAATATAAGGCAAAGCGCCACTAAATAACAGGGCTAATTTGTGGGAGGCGTTGCGTGGTAAGGCTTTGGTAATCAGATGGCTTGCAGTATCTGCTCCACAGCCAATCACGGGCCCCCTCCTTGCTCGGGCCCCGGGGCTTTAGCCCCGCCTAGCCCTATGGTTAATGCGGCCGTGCCCAGCTCAAAAACTACAAACACAACTCTTACGGGTGCTTGTGAAGGCATGTCTCAACAATAGATAAAAAAATGGACATTGTGTCCATGACATCACCCGTAGGTTTCAGAACAGCTTTTTTGAAGCCCAAAGACGGTGGAGCGTCGCCATCTTGGCGTGCGTGACTCCCCAGATAAACGAAAATGGGCAAAGAGGCGGATTAGCTGAGGTGACGCGGCGCTAACAGACAGCAGACAAATGGCTAGAAGTGACAGCAGCCACAATCCACCTGTCACTCATGTGGCCACGCCCTTAATTATGCACAACTTTAAGAATTAAGGGGAAATGAAGCAGTCAATCAAGTTTACATGATTTACAAGATGGATTTCCACAATAATCAACAATTATATAAGAAACATGACAAATGTAAACATAAAAGAAAAAAAAAACGTTATATCTTTCGCCGCCAGGACACCGCCATTGTGGAGTATTCTAACATGTGACGTCACAGGGTTGGTTGGCTATAGTTTAACAGACTCTGGGCAGTGAATATCCCGACATCAAACTGTTCACACCACAGTGTTTTGACCGTGAACAACTAATGTTAGTACAGTCATTATTAGTGAAGTTTATTAGTACCAGACATGTTATATGTTAACAAACTGCACATAGAAACATTGTTCACAATGTCTGCCACCATCATACTGTCTTACACCATGCTATGTAGAACAGCCGGTGGTGGTTTGAGGTGAAAAGATGGTTTGCAACACTACCAGGTGTCAGTGTGGCTGTTGTTCCTGCGATGAGTCCATCTACTGTGAAGAGGTTGATCTTGAGCATGTACAATACTGTGCAGAAGTCTTAGGCACACTTGTACTTTTGCCTCAAAGAAATGGTTTTAAGCCAGTTATTTGTATATTTTGTTGTAGTGTCTCAGTAGGAAATATCAGTTTACATTTCCAGATTAATTGTGCCATTAGTTGTAATAGTCCAGTGAAATTTTCGAATGCACAAGGATTCTGACAACAGCCAATGCTCCACACATAGGTCGGATCTCTAGGTTGGAGAGACTAAGAACAGAAGAACTGCGGCAACGTCTCGAAGGTAGTGCCTGCCTACCTGCAAAGCTACAGTACTGTGAAAAAGTTTAAGGCACTTGTGTAAAAATGCTGTAAATGAGAATGTTTTCAAAAATATTGTCATAATCATACATAGATTTTATTTATCAATTCACTTTTATTAGTTAACTATTATTAACTATTATTAACTTTTAACAGTTAACTAAATCAAATCAATTGGTACCCTTTACGTTTAAAACAGCTTTTGTCCAGGTATTGCACATAGTTTTTAGTTTTGCAGGTTTTTTCAAGCGTCTTTGGAAACGTTGCCGCAGTTCTTCTGGTCTTAGTCTCTATTTTTTCTGTTTCTTCATATAATTTCAGATGCACTCAATCATGGTGAGATCCGACCTCTGTGTGAAGCATTGGCTGTTGTCAGAATCCTTGTGCATTCAAACATTTCACTGGATTATTACAATTAATGGCACAATTAATGTCTGGAAATGTAAACTGATATTTCCAACTGTGACACTACCACAAAATATATAAATAACTGGCTTTAAACCATTTCTTTGAGGTGAAAATACTCAGTGTGCCTAAGACTTCTGCACAGTACTGTATTGCGTGGTCAATTCTGCATGCCATGCTGTGCCGGGAGGTAGACGTGTTGGAAGCGGCAATGCTTTCCCTGAAGGATGTCAGAGCGGAGACACTTTTTCCTAATATATGTAGCTACTAGCACTACCAGTGTGAAAACATGGATGTTTCATTTCACCTTAATGGGGGGAGCGGCATTTACTACAAAGAGCCGTAACTTACTGACAAGCTGAGCCAAATCGCGTTAATATTCGATATGGCTCAGCTTGTCAGTTAATTACGGCTCTTTGTAGTAAATGCCGCTCCATCTGAAAGCAGGTGAAGGTGGTTTACTGCTAATCAAGGAACCGGCTTTAATGATTAGATGCGCATATTAACATTGTGCGATTAATCGTGCAGCCCTACTAGTTAGCCTATGCTATTTTGTGTCTATGACAAACGTGTACAAACATTATGGACCTGAATTTTCTATAAGTACTAATGTTTTAAAAGTATTTTTTATGTCTATATGCTTTATGACGTTATTTTTGATTTGATCAAGAACGTAAACATGCCAACGCTGTTTGAGTATAACATTAATAGCCAGTCAGTTGCTATTGTTGCCAGTCAGATGCTATTGTGTAAAATAGACGTGTATAAAGTTAAAAAATGTAGCAAATTATCTTTCAGAAACCTTTAGTAAGAGCTGTAGTATGTGGTGAGGTTCTGCTTGACTCTCCTCATCGCGGCTTTCTCGGTCTGATTCTGCCTGAAACTGATACTGCAGTTGGACACATATTTACATCTGGACCGGAGCTCATGACATGCACATTTCGCCCGTAAAGATAATGGGCGTTAACCTTCCGGACAACTTGAGCGACAGTTTAGCTATTCACAACACACCGGGCCAAACTAACCAATCTGAGCCCACTACGTGTTTCTGAGGGAGCGTTCAGGGGACAGAGGAGAGCGCGGCTGACAATAACGGGGAAGTTTATGAAAAATAAGACTTTTAAAAAAAGAAAAACCATGAATACATGTTATATTTCACCCCATAAATACAATCATGCAAAGAAAAAAACAGTCAACCCCCCTTTAAACAAATACATGTTAACTTAGATGGTGTTGACGAGATGGGACTATGTGAAACATAGTCGAAACATCGATGAACAATGTTTCTATGTGCAGTTTGTTAACATATAACATTAGACATCTTTTTGTCTGATACTACTGTAATAAACTTCACTAAGTTAGCTAAACACTAAGTTAGCATTAGCTAGTTCATGCTTACAGCTGTTAGCTAATAATGACTGTACCTAACATTAGTTGTTCGCGGTCAAAACACTGTGGTGTAAACAGTTTGATGTCGGGATATTCACTGCCCAGAGCCTGTTAAAATACAGCCAACCAACCCCGTGACGTCACATGTTAGAATACTGCACAAAGAAAGATCTAACGTTTTTTCTTTTATATGTTTACATTTGTCATGTTTCTTATATAATTGTTGATTATAGTGGAAATCCATCTTGTAAATCATGTAAACATGATTGACTGCTTCATTTCCCCTTTAAAGTCCGCAGTTTTTCCTCTTTGTCAAATCTGCAATTGCAGTCATTCGAGGAATTATCAACTTTAAGTGAGTTGTACTTCAGCACAACACAGCGCGGATGAACAACACAATGTTTGAGGAGAGTGTGCGGCTGTCAGTCACCATGCTGGCATTCAGAATCACAGATTATTATTAAAATTATAATTTTCATAGAAAATGTCATCTAAACAAGTAATAACATCCACTTTTGTTTTGGTTTTGACATAGCAGTAAATTGCGCTGATTAAATATTGCTTATTATCATATAATGCAAAACTGTGTAAATTTTGTTCTCAAATTGATAATGTTAACAACATCAGCATTGCATGACTACATGTAATGTCCTTCCGATATGTATCTTTGTTTCGCATGGGTCCAGTTGCAGTCTCTTTTTTCTATTGTCACTCCAAAGTCCGAACAAAGTCTTTCGCATTTTACAACGGGTGAGTCTCCAGTTGTCACTGGTAATTGTCGTTTGAACCTTTCTGGATCCGCCATCAAATTGATAAGTTTAATTATATAAAGTGCTGTGAAAAAAGGCTATAAATCTCCACCTCCAACATCCTCACACTCAATATAGCCTACTAGCCGAGACTCCTTCTGCATGTGTACAGATGTGATGTAATGACGCAAAGATATGCTCGTATCTTCCGCGGAAATCCACCAGTACCACTGGAATTAAAAACATTACTACAAGCTTACCGTTTTGAATCGAGCTAAGGCAAGCATGGTTTTGAACACTGGCTGGTCATGTATTTTGGATCATTTTTAATCCCAAAAAAGCTATGGACTGCAGCTTTAATATAATTTAAACGGATGAGTTATAAAAAAAAAAAAATCACGTCCCTCACAGTTGTCATGAAGAACAAAATGAGCTATATAGACTAAAACCACTTTGTACCAGGCTGTAAAAAAAAATTTCTGCTGTAAAATTGGGCATTTTAACATGGCATTGACTCTTTTTTGGAGCCTGTCTCTAGTGGCCAGTCGATGAACTGCAGGTCCCAACAGGTAAAAATCAATCTTTCAATTAAAGGTGCAATATATTAGGAATACTTTTAGCTATGCTGTGTCAGTAAGCAGTTGTTGAGTAGGATAACAATGTAGACTTGCAAGTAAAGAAAAAGATTAGAAATATCAGACTTACCCCATGATACAAGACAACACAAACTGAATCACAAAGAAAACATCGGTCCAACCATCATACTCCAAAGTCTGAAAATTCACAGATTATATTTATTCTTTTTACTGGTTTTTATGTACATTTTCTTAAATAGTCAAGCAGAATTTAGATCTATTTTTCCAACTGTCCTTCATTTATCAAAACATTTGGTGTAATAAATAAATATGTTTATTTATTAAAATTCTTACTTTCTTAATGTCTCCAGTTAGGTATGCTAAAATCATAGTGGGAATAATCATGAATAAAGCATTGTAATACAGCAGCCCATATTTTCCAAGTTCCTGCAATGCAAGGAGGGGGAAATCATTTGATAAAATAAGAGAAAAATGAACCAACATTTTTAACTAGACTTTATTTTAGACTAAAAATGGGTTAAAAGAAGGGGGTCAGGAATGGTTGTGGCCAGGTGTAAACAGCCCCCTAAACGCGCTGCGCTCTCGTTCGGTGTGCGACCCCTTTTACGGATGTGTATTTCCCTCATATTAAATATGAAACGCATAGACTGATATTTTCCTAATGTCTGGATAAACTGACGTTTCAATATATTGGTTTTAAATGGCCCTTTTACAGTGCAATTCGACTACATCTGCGCTAAAATATCAAAGTGAAAGTCATCACAGCTTGCGTGGTATTAGTCAGCTCCCAACTCAACTGTGAGAATAGATTAACGGCGATATTTTTTTTTATCGCCCGACAAGAGTCTCACGTTAACGCAGCACGTTAACGCAGATAACGGCCCACCCCTAATATATATATATATATATATATATATAAAAAAACACTTGTGCATTATAGTCTGAACACATTTATACAAAAGGCATACTCTTTCTAAACCAGAACAACTGATAGAAATATTGGACTTGAAGCCTTGTTCGCTAAACTTTTCAAGCAGAGAGAGTGGGACTTTTGTTGCACACACTCATGCACTTGTGTGGACATGTCAAGCATAAACTAGGCTTAAGCGTTAAATCACCTTGGAGTCCAGTTTTTGTTTCATATAAGCCCCATTTGCAGCAGTCAGAATGTTGTTAAGTGTAATGAACACATATCCATGGAGGTCAAAAGCTAAGTCTGTGCTGTGAAAGTCAAATAAAGTCAAATTAATCGAAGCAACAAGCCATTTTTCAGATTTCAAAAGAACCCACAATGTTGATAAATACTAAAACATAGCAGACTTGCAATTACATTCATAAACACGTGAAAAGAAACTGGTTTTCTGTGAGGTCAAGGAATCACAGTAAATCTCAAATGCAATATTTTCATTGAGTGTGAATTTGAAGCTACTGTACCTTGCAGCAATAAAAGCTCCCAGGATCATGGTTAATACGGTTGCCTTTATGGACCATGAATACGTCTTTCTACAGATAGAAAAATGACAAACAATAAATGTGAGTGTAAACCTCACATCTCGTACAACTTGAACTGGGTCAACTGCAAACTGATAGAAAAGCAAAATCATACTGTGGAAACATACTTCAGGAGGTAACCCTCAAACAGCATCGTGAAAAAAATGGAGAATCGCCTGAGCACAGTAAACATTGGCAGACTGCAAAAGAGATAATACAGCATGTTATATCATTGTACATTCATTATATAATGATAACAACAACAGCTGTGGATGAAAGTTTACAAACGTTTTGAAGTGTTGTTTTCTTTTCTTTAGAATACCACACACTTACTTTAGTTGTTTTGTTCCAAACAGGCCTGTTAACTGATTCCCCACGTACAGAAAGGGAAGTGGAAATACCTACACAGTAAATATTGTGAGAACTGAACTTAAAGTGTGTGTACGTGAAACCTGAAGTATAGTTTGGCCTTGAGTGTGCTCAGTCTTACCTTATGAGGTACATGCCTATCAAATTCTGGGAAATCAACCAGATGTAATGATTTTGCTGCTCGCAGCACAACAACAGTTGCAAACATCTGCAAACAACATAATGAACCTTCACCAGCTACTGGAATCTAAGTGCTAAATGTATGCAAGATATATGTTTAATAAACAAAATGCTTGATCCCAGACAGCAACATAGTGTCTCCCTAGATCCGGCCCACATCTGGGCCTTCTGGAATCCATGTGTACCAGATCCAGATGTACCGGATCTGGGCCGACACTATTTACACCTGGTATTAAAATGCGATCTGTATCCACTATCCAGATAAGTTATCCGGATAATAAGTGTTCTGATCTTACCGATTTCATTTACACCTGGCCACATAAATGTGTTTTTGCAAAACAGATATAAATCCAATCTTCAACTCCTGCGTTATATGCAGATTTAATGGATTGCACACCACCAAAAGCAACAGATATGAGCTGCATTTTATTGATCATCAGCTAATTTCAAAATCAAAGACATCAATAAGAGAGAGTGGCCCTGGTAAGATCATTTCGTTTCTTTACTTGAAGATGATTGTGTGTTAAGCGTCTGTGACTTACTTTCACTTTTATTTGCGATGTTTGCACATTGGCTTGATGAATTGACGCTCAGCTGCTCATTTGCGGTGATACGTGTCGCAGTAGCGCCGTCATATCTGACTATAACATGACATAGCCTATATAACACGCTTTCACTCATTTATTTTTTTTTGCATTTTTGGGAGGAGTAAAATATACATATGTGGTTTCAACAACCAGATTGCGTTTACACCTAGTAAAGATCCGAACACAATGCGAGCCATACTACCTCCAGATGTGGTCAGGCAGATCCGATCACAATCCGATCACAACGCATTTACACCTTGCATTAACGTGCGTTTTTTATTATCCGGATAACTTATCTGGAGACAGATCGCCAGGTGTAAATGGGGTCTAAGTTGATGTCGGGAAGTCACAGTCATTAAAACCCCAAGTAGGGCTACATGTGTGAATTAAACAAACAGATTATGAAAGCTAAGTGCTGAACATGTACAGTTCACCTTATTTCTGAGAGCTATCGTTCTATTAAGATGAATATTGAGCAAGTCAATGTAGTGGCATGTCACTAAACTAAAGTGAGTTTAATGTCAAAAAACCTGATAAGAAAATGTCTTATTACAGTTGTCTGGAACATCCTGTGGTCAATCGCAGGATTGAGCAGTCAAATATTTGAGTACAATGAACAATATGCAGTCTCTCTCTATATTCAAACAGAGATGAGAAGAGGTAATTGTCACCATTTTATGTCTTGAAACAGCTACTGACTGTGGCCTTTGACTTTAGTACTAATGTCATGATAAACATCTAAATTTAAAGGCTAAATTTACACACAAGTGGGCTTGGTTCTTCAGGAAACTTATGCTTGGTGCTTTCTACACATTACTTGATTGGATTGCAGATGAATAATGCATGATGAATTATCTGTTTCAATGGACTAGTTATCTTAGCAGAAGCTTCAAGATAATTAAATGATTTTATATAAATACAATTTATACAATTAATATAAATAGAAAAATAATGAAAAATGACTTTGCACAATAATCAAATGATTTCATCAAAATGTTATGCATTTATGAAAATGTCAATGCACAAAAATCTCAATGGATCTGATCAATAGGCTTCGTGAGATTCAATTAACAACACTAAATAAATGTAACAGCATTTTCTTACCTGGCCAATTCCCAGTGCTAAAGAGGAAGGAAATCTGAGAGGGAAAACAGAATAACAGTGCACAAAAAAACAACAAAAAAAAAAAAACATTTTAATGAAAGGCGCTCATTCACTCGAAATGATTTAGGCCTATGTTTAAATGTCCACACTGTCTATGCAGTTTTTTTTCTGTTTAAAAGATTAAAAAGCATAATAGCCTACCCCCGGGAGGTTAAAATACATTATAGTAAAACAGGTTTTTTTATTATTTTTTACGTGTTTTATATGTGCTAACAGCAGCTATGACCAAGCAATATGTCATATCATAGCAAAGGTGAGTAAAACTCTTGCGACATAGAGTTTAAGCGGTCAGATCCATACTTTCTCGGTCGCATAGGGTAATAAAACACATTGAATATGAATGTGCTGAAAGAAACATGAATGAATATGAATGCGATTCATTACCTGTAATTAGTAAGAACACTCTTGTTAATGACAACAATGACAAAAGAAGAGATCCCGTAGAAAAATGCAGCAAATAACTTCAGAAATAACGCGGTTTTGTCACTGCTTTTTCCTAGCGAAACATTATATTTTGCGTTATTCTGAGTAAATCTCGCAGAGTGAACTTTTCGTATGTCCGCCATGTCTACCTAATGCTGTTATCGGGATAAAAGGTCCAACTACTTTTCTGCACAATAAACCGTTCCCTTCTCTCGTTCACTGTAGTTTTAAAGGGACAGTGCTCCACGGACCATGTTCACATTTCCGGGTGTGGAACGCGGAAGCGGTGCTGTTAGGGTATCGGGTCCCATTCTGTCTATGATCGGGTCCCTGGCACTGTTTAATGGACACTTTCACATTTCTGGGGTTCTCAGAAGTGGATATATCCTCATTTTTTGGTAAACTTCTGTAGCAGTGAGCAGCAAACTACTGCAAATGTGTTTTGTTTTATTTTAATTTGCTTCAATAGCAAATCGTTTTTAATTTTAGTTATCCATTTTTGTCATTTACTGACAAACACAATATAGCATTATAAATGTGTATACATTTTATATTTTGACATAACATCACAGTCTGTGAAATGCCATTGGGTTAGACCAGCACTCTATATGATGACCCTGCACAAAAACAACAGTATTAGGGTATTTTCACGTCCATTCTACAGTGTTTTTTATACAACCTTGTTGTATGTATTTGCTGGCAGCATTTTTAGCCATTTTCTATACATAATACGATGCATTATTGCAAAACATTATTACCAGTAGATAGCCAGCAGGTGGAGCTAAAGCACCTCAAATATGTACTGGACACAGTAGGCTAGTTGAGTGGTAAACCACATTTTACTTACAAAAACCTCATAAGTGAAGAGTAGGTCTACATATTTGTGCATATATTGATTGATCTTGTGATTTTATTTATTTATTTATTTATTTATTTTGAAGCTGAGCTGTTTGTTACACTTCCGCTAATATTTCGGTAGGTTTATTATTATACTTTTTTTTTTTTGTAGACATAACTTCAAGTCTTGCATACAAAAAGATAAGGTGTAGCCTATTATATAGCAGCCTATCTGTGTTGGCTTTTAAGCAACATTTTTAACAATGAGTCTGAAACATGTATAAACAGAAATATAAAACCTAAATTTGACAGTGTTTTACTATTTAATTTGACATTTTCTAATTGTATAGTAAAGTATTTTTCCTAGGCCTATATAAAAAAAGGTGCAGTGTTGGTCACCGGTCGTTTTAAGGGATCCGCTGGTGCTCTTGAGGTCGTTTTGTCATTGTGTTAAACTGAAAACAAGATTAAAAACTGCAGACCTGTTTTCAGACCATTCAAACATCAGGTATACCCCATTTGTCTGCAGGATAATGTGGATTTATGACTTCTAAAAGGCAAAACCCCAGATTTAATCTGCTGCCTTTTTGAGGGAATGTGGCCCTTAGACCCCAATTTTCACCTCAGTATCACTGCTCTTACAACAGCTCACACTCGTCGGGATGTGTGATCCTGTCGTAGGGGGATGGGTGTGAGATACTTGTGCATAGGGTTACATGGAGTGTTTTGTTGGTGCACACTGCACCTTAAAGATCATTTGAATTTTGATGCCACCAAATGGATTTAACTCATTCCTGTAGATGTTTTAGAGCATGGCTAGGCAACTCTGGCCCTCGAGATCCACTTCATGCCTGTAGCTTTAATAATAATAATATTGAACCTTGGTTAGCTTGTTCAGATGTGTTTTATAAGGTTTGGAGCTGTTTTGGTTACGGGTTAGGGTTAGTAAATAAACAAATATTATTAATAAACAAATATTACTTAGCTATACATTGTACAATATACGTGTATAACGTATTTTGAAAGTATCCTTTCAATGCATCAAAATGCACACAGTTAAAATATACCTAAAATATATTTTGAATAAAGTGCAAATAAACTGAATTTTCCCTTCAAGTATTTTCTAAAATATATTTATAAGAAAATATACTAAAGTACAATTATTTTAAAGTGTGTTCAAAATTGTAATGTGAAAATATGTAAAAGCATGATGCTAATATACTTTTAATATATTTAGAGACTCTTTTTGTTAGTGTGTTTGCAATGTTAAAGGGAATATATTTCAAATACAATAAAGTATCCTTTTTACAATGGGGGAGGGTGAGTAAATGATGACAGAATATTTATTTTTAGATGATATGTCCCTTTAAAACATCATTGTCTGTATGTGTGTGTGTGTGTGTCTGTGTGTGAGAGAGTTTTCATTTCCAATCAAGGTGAAAACAGACTGGTGGCCCACTTTAGTCGGCGAGGCATTGATGTTGAAAAAGAAAGTTACTGTGGAATTTTAATGAAAGCCTGTCATCTTTAAAATGTTCTCATTCACTGACCTGCTGATCCACACCTCTTCCTTTCCAGAGTAATAAAACCAGCCCATCTCTTGATGACCCTATTATTATGCAAAAAAAAAAAAAAAAAAAAAAAAAAACAAACCGCCCAAGAGCCAAAACCAACTGCAAATCTGGTTAGCAACATCTATCAATCTTTAACTGGTAGAAAAATGATCACTGTC
This sequence comes from Hybognathus amarus, assembly GCA_030378365.1. Taxonomy (NCBI): domain Eukaryota; kingdom Metazoa; phylum Chordata; class Actinopteri; order Cypriniformes; family Leuciscidae; genus Hybognathus; species Hybognathus amarus. Next base: position 307,551 of record JAQIUQ010000356.1, read on the forward strand.
TTCATACTCACCTGAATTATTTACACAGTTATTGATTCTGCATTTAAGAGACTAAACTGTGACATCAACACAAAGCTCTTTCAGGAGGTCAGGCTGGCTTTTGTTAGCAGCTTTACTTAAAAGAACTATCTCGTCTTGTGTTTGCAAAGCAAAACAACTGATGAGATGTTTACCTAATTATTGTCCCTGTTCCTCTCAGCAAAAGAGCCTGCGAGCTCTGTCATTTTGTGTAAAAGATGTCTTTGCACACTTGTGCCTCTGACATAGTTCCTCCATTTTATTATTTTTTTTTTTCGATGCTAGATCAGTCGCAGACACAGAAACGATGGGAGGCAGGGAGGGGGAAAGTGAGGGAAGGGGGTGGGGGGTGGTTGGGCTTGAGCAAAACAACAGATCGCTGCCCTTCATCCCTTTGTGTCGACAGTAATAATCCATTTGAACAAGCCCATGCTCACTGCATCAATCATGTAAACAAATCTAACACACAACAACTCTCTTCTGTTTCTCTATGATGCTGTGATTTTTTATTTTTCCCTATAGTTTTTGAGTTAAAGATTCAGAGAAAACTATTTTGGTTATTTCATAGAAAGACAAAAAAAATAGTTCATTATGTTTGATTTTAGAATAATGATAATAATAATAGTAAAATGAACTATAGTTGATTTTACTGCTGGATAATTTGAAGTTTGACTTTTAATATAGGGCTTTCCACTGTGTTGTTTACTGGTTGAGGACACTGGGAGTGGTGCTCAGTCTAATGAGGTCACACCCTGTATGCCCGTCCCGCCCACTGTGCCATGACTGACACATGCTCTCCTGCCCCGTTTACTACAGCAGAGCGGCACAGGAGCTGTCCGTGGTGCTGAGCGCGAGGAGTCGTGTGAGCGAGTGCATGCGAAGGGGTGGAAGAGGAGGAGGGTGGAGGCGTGTTCTTTGTGTTGTGAAGCCCGAGTTAATCTGCGGTGGCATCCACTCAGAGACGAGCCCCACATCCGAGAACCAGCGCTGCCGTGAGAGCTGTGTCCTTCAAAAACAAAAACAAGGTTTCACTTAAGAAGTCCACATGGTTCATCTTGGAAGACTTCAGGAGATTTTCGTTTTGTTTTGAGTTGTTGTTGGACTTTTTAAAAGTGCAAGTGGATGGGTTAGGAAGGATGCTTTTCCTTTTGATGTGGTTGCGCTTTTGCAGGTGTAGCATGCACAGATGAAGAGGAGAGCATCTTTCAGACTGGAGTTACGCACGGCACATTCCCAGCGGGCTGAAGGTTCCTCAGCTGCACTGCCTCCTAATTTTATGCCTGGGAATTCTGCTTTGCGGACTGGAGTGTGACTTTGCAATGGCTTGAATCTTTCTCATTGGACTGGAGTTTTAATCTCAGGATATCAGTCAGGTTTTGTCCCAGGTACTTTTGGGAGTCTAATGGATCTACCTGAACTGGTTGACACTGCAGCCAAAAGGGACCTAGTTCCTCTGTAAGTACCTAACTCTCACCTGAGCTCTTAGAACTTTACATTTATCCTTACATACAACCTTATGTTTTTAGATCTAACTTGCTGGATAGACCATCTCTTGATAATACTGTGGGTCTACAGACTGGCCTAAACATTTTACATTGGAGATGTTGTATCCATCTCTCTAGCTATTACCTAAATAAATCTTTTATGCTCACCTTTGGAGAATAGAGTCATCTCTCCTCAGAGGGTCGAATGCTGAACATATTGTCAAGTGAATGAATGAGGGAGGATAAGATGAGATGTTGGAAGACCAAATCCAACCCAGGTCCAAATGACATGGTTTCTGATCGGCCATAAACAGTATGCTTCAACCTGAATTGTGTTAAAGAAGAAAATATTTTTTGCAGTTTGCAAACTCGTACTTGCTATACTTACTAACTCAGCAAGGTCTAGTGACATTAATGCAACAGCGAAAATGAAATAGTCTATGGTCAACACAAGTTGCTCTAAGGTCGAAGAGCGAAGATGCCATGTTGCAGAGGATGCTGGACAATGGTGGTTGGTCTCTGGGCTGGTATGCATTACCCATCTGGCTGCTTCAACCCCCCTTCCCCCTCCACACACACACTGCCCCTCACATGTAAACAAGCATGCCTAGATTCATGGATCACTCTGAAAATACTGACCTACATAATACCGAACGCTGTCTCCTCCTTCTCCTAGACTTCTGCAGATGTACACTGCAAAAGACTTCACACCCACACACTCTGCATTACTGCATCAGTATGATTTTACGTGCAACCCCCCTACCCCAAAGACACACACAGATACGCTTACTTCAGTGTTACTCAAACTCAAAAAACACATTGTGACTCATTAAATGCAGCACAAATGGCCCACTAACCAGTGTCCTGCTACTGAATGCTTCATATTCCAGCCTGAGAAATGTACTGTCCTGTTTTCGTGATATACAATACTACAGCTTACTAATAAACAATTTCTTTGTAGATGTAGATGTGCTGCTGAGGCTTAGAGCGAGGCTCTCTGCATTTGCTGATGAAGGGAGAATCTCATTGACCCAGAATCCTTGTTTATTCACACAATAGCCCATTAAAATAGTATGAATGCCGTATTCATTCAACATTTCTAAGCATATCATTATTAGTGCATTATGATGACTTTATTAGAATAGAAAACAGAACTTTAATATCTATCTATCTATCTATCTATCTATCTATCTATCTATCTATCTATCTATCTATCTATTTATCTATCTATCTATCTATCTATCTATCTATCTATCTATCTATCTATCTATCTATCTATCTATCTATCTATCTATCTATCTATCTATCTATCTATCTATCTATCTATCTATCTACTGTATCTATCTATCTATCTATCTATCTATCTATCTATCTATCTATCTATCTATCTATCTATCTATCTATCTATCTATCTGTCGTCTGTCTGTTTGTCTGTCTGTCTGTCTGTCTGTCTGTCTGTCTGTCTGTCTGTCTGTCTGTCTGTCTATCTATCATCATCTATCTATCATCTAAAGCATTATAATTATACAAATAATAATAATTACAAACCAATAATTCAAATGCTCACAATTGTAACTTTAATGTAACTGTTTTATTTGCAGAAAGCCCTTCTGGAATGCCTGTAAGCAATGATTAGCTCTCAAGAGGAGGATTCACTAATGTTTTTGCAGTATGTTGAAGACTGTGGACTAAAGGCATATAACAGATTGGTCACACAGAGCATCGACCACGTGTGGAATGAGAAAAACAAGATTAACTTTCAGGAGAAAACGACAAGAAGCGAAAGCAGGAAGAAGCCATTAAAAGGTAAGTGGTTCGAGATATGTCAGTAATTCATGCATACGAAATCTTACAAGATTGCTCATGTTGCAAATACCCTCACTTACTCAGTTGCTTTGGTACATTTCTCAGATCACAGCATCCTCTGGTCACTTGTCCACATCATAAAAGCAATTTTTCATTCTTTCAAACTAATGCTTCTGTACGTTGATGCAATGGATTTTATACAATTGTCTGCTGTTTCCTACATTATCAATTATCACGTCGATCATGATATATTATACAGTTCTCTTTGATTTTACAGTATACAGTAAATATACAGAAACTGTTGTATTGACAACATGGCTAAGTATTTTGATATCTTGTTTGTGAACAATCATGCAATTACTTATCAATCTAATGGCGTAAATGCTTTTGAGAGATGAATTAAGGGGTTTGAGCAAGTGATAGGCTTTTGCAGGTATTGTGTAGTTTTGAGAAATATAGTAACTGGTTTTCAAATGTTACAGTTTTTCTCTGTCGCTTTGGTGCATTTCTCACATCTCTATTTACATTTGCACAACAGTTAATGCAGTTCTCAAAATAATTAGTACAAATTGCAAAACTCAGTTGATAACCTGCAAAAGTGTGTCACTTGCTCAAAATGGATAACTCATTCCTCAAAAGCAAGTATTCATGTCAATGAAAGTGTCAGTGTCGTCAAGATAAAAAGTCCTAACACCAGTGTTTATGAACAAGATAGTCAAATGGCTTTGTCATGTTTTCATTATGACAGTTTACTCTGTAAGTGTTTGACAATGCAAAAAAAGTCAGATCTTGGTGACACTACCTGAAAATGCTCAAGACAGTCCTATAAACTATTTGCACAGCCATTTGAAAACTACAGTAAAGTTTCACATTACTGTATTTAGTGAGGTACAGTAATTGAGTACAAGACAGTGATTATGTATGTTTCACATTTTTACTGCATGGTCTTTGCAATTCTAATTTGTTCAGAGCATTGTACAAAAGAAAAAATACACCCTGATTTACAACAAACATAAACTCCCTTTGGGTAGATCGGTGCACAACTGTAAACAATATCACAGTACATATTGGAACTGAACATACAACATACATATACTGTAAGTCATTCATCCACATCTCTTCTCATCAGTGAAAGCTGAGGTTCATCTGCGAGAAATTGTTCAATTTAGGATACAAAATGTTTTTTTTTAAAGATAAAAAATAAAAAAATAAAATTTGCTTGACGGATTTTGACAACTAGTTCAACATTTTTGTATGTGATGACTTAAGCAATGAAATGAGGACTATTAGTTTTATATGGAATGACTATTCAGCATTCACAAGTATAGTTAATTTGGACTGATATGACTTAAGCAAATGATAATGTTATAAAACAGCAGAGAGTTGTATGAAAGCAATTGATGCATGTCCAAAAGCATTTGCAATTTGTTGGAAGGAATGAGAAACTGCTACTATGATGTGCACAAATGACAAAATGTTGTGGAGGTTGAACTAACTGTTGTGCAAATGTAAATAGCGATGTGAGAAATGCACCAAAGCGACTGAGAAAAACTGTAATTATGATTCAATAAATGAAAAAAAAAAAAAAAAAAACTCAAGTTGACACAACACATGAGCATTCATTCACTCACACATGTGTGTAATGACAGCCACGCAAGGAAACAGACCCTTGGTGCTCCCTATGGCAGAAAAAGACCATGTCCTCTTCAATGTGGAGGTTGATTCACTTTCCAATTTTGACATATTTAGGGATTGAACTTCATACCGACTTTCAACCTTATGTGCAAGACACACACCCACAAAATGGATAATGTTGCTCTACATTACATGGTCCACTCACTACAGTTGTATCAGTTTCACTCAAGTCATTAAATAAAGTCTAGGTTTTCACCTTAATGTCATTTCAGTCATACAAAAATGATTGTAGTCATGACCAAAGGCGTCAGATGCATTTTGACACTTCAAATCCATGGTCTTGATAACATCAACGCATGCTGTAATTGTGTCAGTGGGCAATTTACTGTTGAGTGCTGCCCTAGACCTGTTGGCATAGATTGCATCGATCACATTTGGCACTGTCTTCTAAGTGCAATAAAAGCTGAATGCTGTCAGAGACCTCTTTCATGCATTTGGATCAGGCTTCAATTAAAAAGCATTAATTTCAGCTCTGACATGGCATTAGTTTGTGCTTATGGAAAATGCCAGCTAATCGTAATACACATGTTACGGCTAAGAATAATTTGCATGATAAAACATGCACAGCAGACATTTTTGTCTTCAGTTGGGCTCATCTTTGAATGATTTAGGCTTGAGTTTGGATTTTTTATTCATTACAAACCAGAAAAATAATCAAAAGCAGTTTAATGATGAAGCAATTTGTGGTGAGTTTATAGTTGTCATCCAAACATTTTGGGCCCTATTTTAAGGATCTAAGCGCATGGTCTAAAGCGCATGGCGCAAGTGCACTTAGGTCGTGTCTGAATCAACTTTTGCTATTTTAACAATGGGGAAAATAGTCTGCACGCCCCGCACATGGTATAAAAGGGTTGTCCCTATTCTCTTAATGAGTAATGGGTGTGTTTTTAGCGTAAAATGCAACAAACAAATCAGATTCTCATCTCCTATTCCCTTTAAAAGCCAGTTGCTCTCACGCCATGGCGAATTCGCTATTTACATGGTGTTAAAACTGAATGCTTCTCTAGCATGGAAACGGATCAGCTCGTGTGCAAAGTTAAAGCGTGCAAGCAGAACATCTACAGGAAAAAGTGTCCGCCTATAGGTGCACATTATTAACACTTTAAATAAGAAAAAATAAATAAATACCGTGCCATTGACTTTAGACTTTAGACCAGGTTTCAGTTGGTCAATGTCTATTTCAGTTGCCTCAACACGGCAACAATTCGCCTGAACACACCTCGTTCTCAGACCAGCCGCCCATGGGTGCACAAATGGGGTAAATGCAGGACATGAAAATGATAACTGATTCGGGCTGAATATAGCAAAAAACACTTGCGTCACGTCTGGTGCTGCATTACACTGGGTGTATGATAGGGCCCTTTGGATCAGCAAATGAGACAACCCATCTAGAATATAGTCATGATAAAATACTGAGCAAGAAATGTACCCAACAGATTTGAGGTGTCCCACACTACCCAATGTACCAGATTATGATTATTCACTTTTTAGGTCATCTCAACATCTCTCGACAAACCTTCATTTTGCTAACTCTGTCTGTTGTTGTCTGAAAATCTCCTAAATTAGGTACATTTGATTGGCCACCAGAAGCAGTGTTTAATTAAATCGAGTCTTCAGTGAGGCCCTGATTTATGTAAGACATTTCACTGTTGTGGCTGCTTGAAAGCAAAGAACTTTTACCAAAATGTGACCACAAGTCACACCCTTGGACTGTAAAGGGTATAGAAAAGTCTTTACCTCCTGATATTGGTCTACTCCTGGTCTGCTTATCAGCTGTTGCTGATATAAAATATTCATACTCAGTGGCATGGAGGATGAGGGCTAGAAAAAAAGAATTGCTGGATTTTTCATGAGGCATAGAAGTGGGTCAATGAGACGATCCATTTTTACAGGAACTGATGGGAAGAGAGAGGAAGGAAACGAGGGAGAGAAAAAAATCTGTTAGAAAGAGATTAAGTGTGAAGTTGCTGGAAATGCGTTCTGCCTAGTGACAGCTGGAGAAGCCGCTGACCAATCAGATTGCTTCATTGCTCTGAGTGGGGTGGGTCTTCATTCGTTCTCTGCCTTTCTGTTGGTGCTTCCACTGTCTCTGGGAGCACACAGAAACTTTGTCTCACGTGCTAATTTGCATACAACAACTATGCTGTAAACACTGAAAAGCATGGACAGAAATAAATGGGATTAATGTTGTTTAAATTACACAATGTAGGACTGAAAAACAATTGAATGTAATGTAGCTATAGGATTTTAATAAATGGAATTGCTTTTCTTTTTTTTTAAAATTGAAAAGGCTGGAAAGTATGCGGTCCAGCAGCAACAGTATAGTGCTCTGGCTTTAAAGACATTACCCTTTTACTGGGCAAGGGCAATGCGATAAATAATACAGTGCCACACATGCACACACACTATGCTGTTGTATGAGAACTGAGCTGGACGATGACATCCTTTTTTGCAGAACAGCTTTAAAGATTAAATGAACTATTTTAATTATTAATGATCTTTACAACAGAACTTAATCAACATTTAACTGACTACATCTAAAGAAAAGCTGGAATGCATAATTTTCCTGTTATCACAGTTAAACTGCTTTGAAACAATCTCTATTGTATAAAGCGCTATATATAAATAAAGCTGACTTGACGATATTTTCAAAATAGTTTTTCTAGGTACGGCCTCCATTGGTTGGATAAACAAATAGCCCCACCCCAGACTCATGCAACTGGTTGTATTGCAGTGCAAAGTTTTGAAAAGCGCAACAGAGCCCCAATTTTTACACTGTTTGGGGAATCTGGTGGAGTTATAATTGTCAGAGTTAAGAGTCAAAATGGGACAGGATAGAAAATTAAAAAACACGTTTAGAATCAGTTTTTATAAGTCAAGTCAATTTAAGTTTCAATGCAAAAACAAAAAACAAACTGCAGCATGATAGCAATTCTACCAGAATAAGATTGTTTAAAGCTGTACTGAACACTTTGCTAAGGAATAATATGGCATCAGCTATTTTTAACAGTAGGAAACTTGTCTTTGCCGAGGACCAATCAGTGCAGACAGCTGCTCCAACATCACTGTTCCTCTTCCTAATGAGAGCTTAATACCTGATCTGTCATGTGTGTGTTTGTGTGTGTGTGTGAGGGGACTGGTTGCACAGAGGAACAGACTTTGTTTGGTTTCCGTAGGTACCCTGTTGCTAGGCAAAGTTAAGCCCCTGACCAATGAACTCTTCTCTCGAGACTCCTGCTGTTCAGCAGCTGTATGTGCGGAAGTTACCAAGTTACACAAACACACAACGCATTCTCATCCCAAGGCGCCATATTTTGACACTTTTGCAAAAGCGTAAATATACAACGCACAGGGTACCCTTTAGCGCCAAATGAGACGGTTAAGTTTAGGTATGGGGTTGGGGTAGGGTTAGGCCACTAGGAGGCGCCTTCTGCCCGCTTTATTTTTACGTCTCATTTGGCGCTAAAGGGTACCCTGTGCGTTGTATATTTACGCTTTTGCAAAAGCGTTTGTATATGACGCTTTAGGATGAGAACGGGCTGAAACACATGTTTATGCTCAGGTAATAGATGTACGGCCTTGAAATCAAACTAATGACTTCTAAAGTCATTCTCATTAGTGGGACAGGAATCTTTAGGGAACAGAGAGAGCGAGAGAGCGAGAGAGAGAGAGAGAGAGAGAGAGAGAGAGAGAGAGAGAGAGAGAGAGAGAGAGAGAGAGAGAGAGAGAGAGAGAGAGAGAGAGAGAGAGAGAGAGAGAGAGAGAACTTACCAGAGACTTTTGATTTAGGACATCAGAAGAACCAAAGGAGTTCAGGGCTACAAACCCATTGCAATAGAAACTGGGATATAGTAGGTAGTAAATAGAAAGCATGAGTTTAAAATTTAGAATAGAGACCAAGGAAGATCAAAGATATTTTCCAATGCAGTCCATAGAGCATGATGTCTTATATTTGTAACATTGTCGTTATTGCATCAAATCCTGGAAAATTATCTTCATGCTATTTAGGCTTATATTCCTTGACAAAGTTAGTTGTTTTTTAAAAAATGTTTCCAATTGGTCAAGCTCCTTGAAAGTGCAATCAAAATATCCACTTAAAAAATCTATTACTGCTATGTCGAGGGCCTTTTACTGTCTCATTACAAGTCGGAAGGGGTGCTAAACAAAAATCAATAGCTCTAAATAAGCCATTCATTCAGATGAGTAACTTCATCACAGATCTCATCAGTGCGTGCGTTGCTAATTACGTGCACAGACATACATTAGCACGATTTACTGAAGCAGTACTGCGTGGTTTTAGATAAGACACATTAAGAGGATGACAAATTCTTAGAGAACTGTAGTGCAGTTAACTGTAATGTTCATGAACTGTCTGTATCAATGATGCTCAAAATAATTAAATAATCCAAAATATTGTAGAAACAACGTTTTCATTTCATGTCATCTTGTGGAGTACATACATTTGTTAATAATTGTACAAACTGAATTCAAAATTGAGTAAAACAGAGTTTTCATACTATTATTATTGCATTCAATGTAAAAATGTAAATATACTGACCGAACATTAATTACATTGTGGCTTAATGCTTTAATATATGGTAACACTTTACAATAAGATGCATCTCGTAACATTAGTTAACATGAACTCACTGTTAAAAAATATTTTCAAGATTTGTTATCAACATTTTTTTCAAATTAAACATTTGATTAAATCAATCTCCTTCATTGTATTACAGTTTTTCTCCATTGGTTTGGCTCATTTCTTGAAAAAAAATTACATTCTCAAAACAACATGGACAAACCTACAAACTACTTGGCAATTGTTCACAACAGAATTGAATTTCTCATTTAGTTCATCAAATTGCAAATGCCTAAGTACATGTCTCAATGTCTCTGTACATCTTTGCAAATGATTAAGTACAGGTAGCCTACATTTAGCACAATTTTCAAGTCAATAGATCTTGTTGATCTAAACTGATTGTTCATTCTCAGTCTAATGGTTGTTCACTCCAAAACGTGTCAGCGTCATTTCATTGTATAAGTCATCACATGCACACTAGTCTGTTCAATTGTCAAAATTAGTCAAGAACATAATACCATGAATCCCAAATATGAAACCCTTTGAACATTTGATACATTTATTACAGCAATTGACAGAACTTGACTAAAGAAGGAGGATCTAACTAATCTCAGATGACCAATCAAACCGTATGTTTGGTCAAAGAGCTGCAATTAGTGCCTCTCATGTAAATCTGTCTACAGTACTGTAATACTGTGGGTTTTACTGTAACATTTCAGTAAGTCTAGTCATTGATGATTTCCCCCTCCCCTTTCTGTCAAATACCCCCTATAGTACCTCTGCATAGGGGTACATGTACCCCAGGTTTGGAACCACAGGAGTAGTGGCCAGCAGTATTGAACTTGTGGAGAAGAACATTCCTATGTAATTGGAGGTGTGTCCATATTGTTTTGAGAATGTGTTTTCTTTTACCTCTGATGTATGGAAATTACTTTATGTGTGTGAATGATAATGGTTACAATTCCTTGGCAGTTTGAGTGCAATGTGTGGTGTCAAATCATGGAGGCTACTCTTCCCCTAAAATATGCAAAAATAAAAAATAAAAAATTCAGTTTATACACATTTATATTGTATTCTGTTAGCTAGACAAAAAAAAACAGTAAAGTAACCATTGTCAATGAAGGACTGGGCTAAGACTGAAAGGTGGACATGAGGGATATTTCAATGGTCCTCGGCCATAGTGACAAAACATCTAAACATTTTGACTTGCAGTGCTTAAACAATGCCAAAGGGACTAAGCATTTTGGGGGCACTGACTGGTTAAATGAGAAGGAAATTTAGTTTTGACACATAAGTGAACTGCTTTGGGAGAGGTATGAGCTTTTGCAGATGAACCATGGTGTTGTGCCGAACTATCCACGTTATTTTGGCAAAAGCACCAAGAGTGTTGAGAACATCCGGTCTGTTTCGAGAAATGAGCCAAAGCAATTGAGAAGGATCTTTGCCATTTTGGTGGCAATGACTCTTTGTTTGAGAAATGAATTTAGATTTGAAGCATGAGTGAACTGTTTTGGGAGAGATATGATCTTTTGCAAGTGAGCTATAGTGTTGTGCTGAACCGTAAGACTGTTTTGCCAAATGATCTTAGAGTTTTGAGAATGTAATTTCTGTTTCAAAAAATGAGCCAACCAATGGAGAAAAACTGTAACTCACTTTTTCCAGTTCAATCAACTTAAAATTTTAAGGCAACCAGGTTACTTACTTTTTTAAGTTAAACCAACAATATTTTTTTTACAGTGTAATAATGAACTGCACTTCTACAACATGTATTATTCCTATATGTGTGGACTCTTCTCAGGGGGGAAGAGGTGGTCACCGAGGGTAAGCATCTGCGAATGGGCTCAATGAGCATGCCAGCTCCTACGGAACACGTGTCTCCACACCAGCACCAACACCAGCCCCCCTGTAATTCGGGCTTCGCCGTTCGCTCCCAGTCCCTGCACTCCGTGGGAGGAGAGGAAGAGGAGGGCAGCCCCACATCCCGTAAGCAGCCCCCACCCAAGCCTCGGCGGGACCCCAGCACTAAACTCAGCATCTCCTCTGAAGCTGTGGACTTCAGTCCCACCGGGTGTAAAGGCGATGATTCGGAGAGGTGTGACGGTAAGATGCCATGGTGTTTAATCCAAGCTTCACATTTCCTGTTAAGATCCTTGATTCTGTATTATACACCAACTGATGTTAAAAAATTCAGCCCGTATACTGGCATCATATACTGACTCTTTTGACATTTCGTCTACATTCAACGCACATGGCACCCTTTAGCGTCAATATGAGACGCAGATATATATGGACCAGAAGGCGCTTCCTAGTGGTCTAACCCTAAACCTACCCCAGAACTAAACCGACCATAACCGAACAAAACTCAAAATGTCAAAAGTGTCACTATATGATGCCCTAGGATGAGAACGCGTTGGAAAAATTGATTCAATTGAATCTTGGCTAAAAGCAAACACACATTGAGTCAACAATGTGGACAGTACCATAATTTTGAATAGTCAAATAATGTGAAGCCTTAGCTGTAATAAGCTGTGCAAACAAGACTGTAGTAGGTGATGTTTCATAGTACTCCAGGTGCAGGACAACATTTTGAGTAAAGGTGTATCCAGTTGACCCTAAAATTGTCTCCCAGCACCTTTCCTTTCAGTCACAGCAGGTTCTTGTTATAGGTGATATGTAAAGTGCCTGCTAAATTACCATTTAGCCTTCTATTTCCTGTCCTCTCTCCATTCTTTTATCAATAAAGGTGGCAAATAGGCCTAAAAAAAAGTTAAAGAAAATATTAAAAAATTTAAAATAAAACAAGTAAATATATAAATAAACACTTTATATATTCATACAACAAATTGCAATGTTGCCTGGTAAACCAAAAGGGCCTTCTTTTAAGGATCTACGCGCATTGGTCCAAAGCGGACGGCACTAGTGCACTTAGAGCGTGTCCAAATCCACTTGCTGGTTTAACGACAGGAAAAATGGCCGGCGTGCGACGCATGGTCTAATAGGGTTGTCTCTTTCGCTTAATGAGTAATTGGTGTGTTTTCTGCATAATGTACAATAAACCAATCAGAGTCTTATATCCCATTCCCTTTAAAAACCAGTTGTGCTCACGCCATTTTGGATTACATTACAAAAAATGAATGCTTCTTTAGAGGGAAACGGATCTGCTCATGCGTGAGGTTAAAGCGAGCAAGCAGACCATCAACAGGACAAAGTGTATGCGCATTGTGGACCTGCCTATAGCCTATATGCGTACAGGCGCGCGGGAAGCTGTTTCAGGCGAGGGGGGCTGAGGGCTGGGTTGAAAAATATGACGTCATTATGACAAAAAAAAATTACATTTCTTTGTACAGTATATGTTACGTGTTGTAGCCAATAAAGTAAATATATTTAGTATCATATTTGTTAAATATTATAGACTATTTTCTTTATTTAATCAATGTTGATTATGAAAGTGAGCATGCAGCATGAGAAAGATGCATCATAAGAGACATGATTTTAACCACTCACTTGTGTTTTGTTTTGTAGAAAAACTCTTTTTAAAAGATTTTCGTTGAATATAAATATCTTAATTTCGATTAATGTGTTATCAACCAATTGCCTGTATTTAATATATAAGAAGCAAATATCCAGCAGAATAATAAGGCGCTGGCACAATCACTTGCATTGAACGTGAACTTGGGCGCGCGAAACTCAGCTTGTGCCTACGCTGATCACGCTTCATCAATAATCAATCACGTAAAATGAGAGGCCAAACACAAATATTGAATTGTGATAAACAAATAAAATGTTTTATTTACGATAATAGTGATTGTCGGACGAGATTGGATGCCGCCTGCTTCTCTTGGCATCCGGTAGAAAACGCCACTGGGTGATAATATGTGAGACCAGTAACTAATAATATGACAGTTACATTTTTATTCTTCAGAAATTATCTGAAAAATAAAAATGTAACTAATGTCATATTTAATCACTATACATGCATATTATTTAGTGATGGGCTGCCCAATGTTAGCTCAGGACGACGACGAATAGGCAACAGAATACAGAAATAAATAAAGCTAAAATGCTTGGCGGCAGTAGGATAAGGGATTTAAAACCATTTCTTACCTCTATAGAGAGCCTAAGTCCCGCCCCGCCCCTCCGCTTCCGGTTCATGGGACCTTATTTCGGAAAAACAATGCATGGTAGTCAATGGCAGAGATAACTTATCTTTTTATTCCGTCTGAACTGTGTCCTGGATTACACATATGATGTTTGTCAATTTAAAAGATAATTATGAATGCCAAGAAATTCGCAGTTCGTCATAAAACAGAAGAGTAACTTTTAGTTTTATGTGAAAAACCCTCAATGAACTACATTTCCCGGGAGGCGAAACAACGAGCGAGATCAGCTGCTGTGTGTGTGTGCAGTCTGGAATTACACACTCATGACGGTAACGTTACGATTATAACGTAAGACTATAGAAACAATGATATAGCCTCAGTAAAGTTCGCTTCATTCAATGAGAGAAAATGTGCGCCTTTGGGGTTTGTAGTCTTTGTAATTACGTATTTTCACAGTCTTATATCTCAACAGTTTTACATCAAACTGCGACTTTCTTGACTTTAAAATGTGTCTTTTAAATTGACAAACATCATATGTGTAATTCAGGGATCAAGGGAGTCCGAACGAGATCCAAACGAGTGTCAGGTTACGGAAGCAACTGAGGAGGAGGCGCGCGCAGGCGTAGTATATCGATTCACGAAATATTAAAATAATTAATCATTAGTGTATATCTTATACACTGCCCATTATTTTTTTATCCTATTTCAAACACCGTATCTTTTGTCTATTTTTTTAAAAAAATTCTCACGTTTTAAGTATAATATTTATAATAGTTCACCCATAGACTGTAAAAAGAGTCCACCACCACAGCCCCTCACCAGGGGGGGCTGATGCTATGATGAGGGGGGCTGCAGCCCCCTCAGCACCCCCCTTCCCGCGCCTATGTATGTGTATATTACTAACGCGCTCTTTAAATAACAAAAAAAATATATATTGCGTCCTTGACTTTAGACCAGGTTTCAGTTGGACAATGGCAGTCTATTTCAGTTGCCTCAAAATAGCAACGCACCAACAATGGGCCTGAACACACCTCAATTTCAGACCAGCAAATCCATGGGCGCACAAAAAGGCAAAAATGGATTTGCTATTTAAAAAATGTGGTGAAAGATATGAAAATGATAACTGTGTTGGGCTTAAACTAGCAAAAAACACTTGCGTCGCGCCTAACGCTGCGTTGTGTTGGGTGAATGATAGGGCTAATTCTTTATTGAGCAGTGCTTTTGCCGCCACTTCATAAAAGCAATAGCCATGTACGTCCATCGTCCTTGTGTCCAGCTGGGTATACCCATTCCACCCTTTCATGATTAACATATAGCAAAGTGATTGTAAATATGAGAGCAGTTTGGTGAATTAAGGGGTTAATTCAACTCTTCTCAACAACTCCCACTCTTGTCATGTTATGTCAACACTGCCCCATGGGATATCCTCATGCAGATCTCAACAAGCCCATCAATTTATGTCCATGTAGTGATTGCTCTCTTTTTGTTTTTAAGTAATAAACAAGCATACTGTGTTTTGTGTTAATTTTAAGTTGTAGAAAAGAACAAGAGATGCATGCCTTTCCATAGATGCATGGCATGTAGTATTTGCAAAATATGATTCTAATGTTAATTATGTTACCCTCATAGATACAAAAGCAGTTCAGGCTCTTTAGTTTAATATTCCAAAACTCTGGTGAGTTACGTCAAACACACGTCAAAGAGCCAAAGCTGCAGGCTGCAAAAATATTAAGTGGATTTATGTTTCTGCAGTACTGACGTATTCTGTGAGAGTTGCTTTTCGTCAGAATTTGAAGGGATCACAGTGTGCACACAGATCTTCCTCAATGCCACGGCAACCAGCCCACAGAAACAGAGACCCCCTGCTGCTCAACCAATCCAGACATCAGACATCAGCCTCTACCAATCGTCAGCGAGGTGACAGGAAGTTTGAGCGCGGCAACAGCCAATGAGGAATAGGCAAGCAGCCAGCTCAACAGCGATTTAGCCAATGTGCACCAAAGAGTGGGGGATGTCCCTCATTCAGAGGACAGTTGCTTGTTGAAGCGGGAGGTGGGGGGTGTGTGGGGGAGGGACCAGTGCAGAATTCATTCAGGAGTAGCGATTGACCTAGATTTAGTTCCCCTGGAGGAGAGGGGGCGAGGGTAAACACATCCACTCGTAGGAAGGGAAGAGGCAGAGAGCAGGAGGAAGGGCACAATCAGAGGCGTTGAAACGGATCTCAGAATCCACCAGTCTTCACTTTCACTGAATTAACACACATATAGTCTTTTTTTTTCTCCAGGCATGCGCAAAGGGATTCACTGACTCCCAGAGAGAACATGAAAAATGACTTTAATCTGGTGCAATTGTACTATTTTCTCTCTTTACACTCCCACAAAACGTTTATGAGAAAATGTTCTTTAGATATGATGAAATATGATCTTTTCTCAGTACTGGAAATCAAGGCATTTTATCATTTTTATTCTCAGATGGGAGTTGGAACAGTAGGGTTTGTGTACAAGATTATCATCTATACTCGTGTGTGTCACTTTTGAGGGAGTGCCCAGATTGTGTTTGCCGATGTGTGTATTTAAAAAAACAGCTTTTTTATTGTATTTCATATAAAATATATTACTGAGTGCGTGTATGGTGGTGATAAAGTTGGTGACTGAGTTGGACTGCCGGACCATCTGGCATCTGAATAATTGAAAGTTATTAAATCATCATGTGCAGATGACTCTATATCTTGGTAATCTACTATAGTAACCAATATCTTTCTTTATATTTTTTTCTGCTTACTCAGGAACACAAGGCTGCAGTGAGGACTGCAGGAAAGTTCCCCCACCAAAACCTAAAAGGAATCCCAACACACAACTGAGCACTTCTTTTGATGAGTCTTACATCCGCAATCATGGCTCAAAAAGTTCTCCCTCCATCTTCTCAAGGGATAGCCAAGCCCCTTCTCCTCCTCAGCCGCAGGGCCCACAGGACTCAGACTTTGATGAACCCATCTACATTGAGATGTCTGGGAACGTGGGCCAAGAACCGACCCCTCGTGCTGCGGAAGACGAGCCGGGTGAGGCTGTCTATGAAGAGATGAAGTACCCCACCCTTGACGAGTTTGACTCCCGTTGGGATCTTTTGAGCTGTCGATCGCAGTGTACAACACCCTGCCCACCTGAGCTTGACATCCATGCCCCCCTGAGCCGTTGTACCACCCCTCGAGGCACGCCCCTCCTTTGTGACATCCCCGCCCCATTCCCCAACTTGTTGGCCCACAGGCCACCTTTACTGGTTTTCCCTCCCGCCCCTGCTCAGTGCTCGCCCAACTCAGACGAGTCCCCACTCACCCCTCTCGATGTAACAAAGCTTCCTATGTTGGAGAACAGCTCTTATGGCAAGTCACCAACTTCTCTGGAACCTTCCGGCTCTGCCTCTACATCGCACCTAAGACGTGCCGAGAGAGAGCTAACAGCCACTCCTACATTAACAGTATCTGGGCGATCGTCGGCACCGCCGTTGCCCTGTGCCCTCTATAAAAGTTCCTCCTCTTCACACGGTTACTCAGCGCAGCCACTCAGCCTGCCCCTCACCTGTCAGTATGGGCCGATGCCTGACGCCCCTCAGCCTCATGCGCTCACCGCCTTTTGACGGGCCGTTTCCCACAGCAGGCCTTCCTCGCAGCGCCTCGGCCACACCTCACGGAAAGGCATCCCCGCCACAGGATTCAAGCTCAGGGGGCGGCATCACGGATCTATGCAGAACGTCTCAGTAGCACGCTCACGGACGCCTACTAGCCCACTGGATGAGCTCACCAACCTCTTCACCACTGGCAGAAACATGCTGAAAAAGAATACCAGCGGCAGAAAGAGCAAGGAGCCGGGAGAAAGTGAGTGTGATTGTTTATTTCGCAGATTAAAATATGTAGTCACTAATTTAGTAATTGTAACTCACCAGTGTCAACCTTCAAACATTCGCTCAAGTGTATTAGTTACATAAAAAGTCACATCATGGAAAAACATTTAGTGTTCAACATTCATGCAAAACACATTTAGTAAAATGAAATAATAACTGACTCAATTCAACTGACTTAACTGACTAAATCTGACTAAAATTAGCACAAATATACTGACAACAGATTTTAAGTTTTTTATTTTTGCAGTAATTTTATCAGTTATACTTTATTACGATACTTCGCTTTAGACATTCTACTAGCTATAAATAACTTTGCAACTACTAACTCTCATTAGAGTAAACTTACACTATTAGGTTAGGTTAGGGTTAATGTTAGTAGAATAAGGTGACATACTTGTACATTTACTCATAGTCAGTAGAAAGTGTTAGGCTGATATTAAGCAGACAGTCTTCTAATACCCACAATAACTTGCACAATAACTTGCAGCTGACATGTAGGCTATTTCCAAAATTGCTTATTGTTAGTAGAATGTGTAACGTGGACTTTCAAAATAAAGTGTTACTGCTTTGTTATGTGAAGACTTTTATTTAGCTGGGACTGAGAGAACTAGTGTGGGAATTGAGTGATTTGTAGACCTTTTTATTATTTTACTATTATTTTATGAAAGTTGTCCAAAGTCCACTTTCCACTTTTATATTCACTATATATTTGTGTAGTTTCTAAGACACCCTGTGCTGGACCTAACACCTTGCTATAATAATAATCCAAAAATGACATCCATTCTGCTTTTGTGTTTGGCATGCTTCTCTTTGCACAAAAGTTTAATCAGATTTTTACAGACTGACATAGATCATAAAATTTAATCCAGAGAGATGAAGAGGCTAAAGTCAGATTTCATTCCCCAGACCTGCTGTTGATCCATTAAACCAGTAGCATGTTTCTTCTAATATGTAAACTTCTTAACAACTGCTCTTAACCCCCCCCCCCCAACATAAATGAAGAATATGCACTATTTAAAGTCTTTATAAAGGTACATAAGTGTTTATCTGCATGTGGCGGCAGTTAAGGTAGTGTTGGTTATTAACTGTGAATATCTGTCATTAGAAGTGAATTATCTATTGTGGGATCATATTGCAGACAGTTTTATGTAGCTTACTTACATTTTCATAAGTGCAGAAGGCAAAAAAAAAAAAAAAAAACAATTATAAAACAGACTCTAAAAGAATACCTCCTATCCATGGTAAAATCAATTTAACACACAGTCTTTTGTAGCTTATTGCTTCATTTTGCATGTTTTTGCATCATCAATGCACTGATTGTAGCTTCCGGGCAGAATATTAAAAAAACTGTGATCGCAATCTCTCCATACATGTTGACAATCATTAATCTAAGTTACAAGATGTGAACTGTCATTTGTTATTCATTGTATCTCACCTCCGGCAACACCTCTCAAAAAAGGTCAGATTGTCAAAAATGCCTTGATATCACTTCATCCTTTTGAAGAAATGGTCTACTGCACTTTAAATGCAGAGGCACATTACTGCTCATCTAAAAGAGGACTAAAGAGATGGAGGGGGGGGGTCTCCCTGCAGAGTCTCCCTCATAGGATTTGAAGACCAATCCCGATGCAGGTCACGGCAGCCCCATTGCAGTGAATGTGTGAAGCTCTCAGCACTCAGTGAAATGAACGTGTAACGCCAGTGAGCAGAGTTATACCTGCACAGGCACGTACTGTGCTTAAGGAAAAAAAAATGAAGCCTTTAAGGGATAGTTCACCCCAAATTAAAATTCAGAATCATTTACACATCCTCATGTCGTTCCAAACCCATAAGACCTTCGTTCATCTTCGGGACACAAATTAAGATATGTTTTATGAAATTCGAGACCTTTCTGTCACTCCATTGACAGCAACGTCATGGCAACTTTCAAGACCCCCCCCCAAAAACAAACAAACAAACAAACAAACAAACAAACAAACAAACAAACAAACAAACAAACAAACAAAACAACAAACAAACAAACAAACAAACAAACAAACAAACAAAAACAAGGAAATCCTGCACACTATCAATACTTGCAAACAAGTATCAAAATTGTGTTAGCAACGTTTTGGGCTCATGAGCTTCATCAGGCATTTACAACTTTCAAGGCCCAGAAAGGTAGTTAAAATAGTCCATGTGAATCCAGTGGTTCAAACTTAATGTCATGAAACAACGAGAATACGTTATGTGCACAAAAAACTATTTGTCACAAAAATAACAACTTTATTGAAGAATTTCTTTGCATTTTTGACGTATTACATTGTTGTTGTAGTAAACACACTGCAGCGCTTCCGGGTTCTATGTCAGGACGCAGGCTTTGAAGAATACTGCCAGCTCCTGCTTGTCACCATCACATGCATGTCGTGGAGCTCACGTGAACAGCAATGGCCAATTGGCATAAGCATTCTGACGTAGAACCCGGAAGCGCTGCATTGTAGTTATAGACCATTTCACAAGATGTAAACAACACTGGTCCAGAAACACTTCTTGTTTCAGTTTGTAACTGTTTCTTTATTTCACATTTAAAGAAAACATCTTAAAGATGTTTGTTTAACTTTTTGATTCAGTTTTAAATGTTCTGTTGGTTGTATTTTATCCCAGCTTTTATGTAGTGTTAAAAAAATTAAACAGGAAGTGCTTTTGGACCAGTTTTGTTTACATCTTGTGAAATGGTCTATAGAGCATCACAGTCCCGCCCACAGCCGGATACCGGAAGTAAAAATTCAATACAATTTCTCCATTGACATTTGAGATTTAAGCCATAAAAACTTAACCATACATAGTAGACTTAAAACAAGCTATGGCTGTACTAAGCGATTGTATATGCTCATATAAACGGCAAAAGTTCATGGCGCACTAACCTTGTTTTAAGATAAATGCCTTTTATTTGCGATGTCTTAGATAAGTACTTCATTACCCACAATCCTGAACAATACCACAATCCAACAGTGATGCATCTGATTGGTGGAAGTTGTGTCACGTGTCTGAAACTCCGCAAAGGTACGTGAAGACTGAAGATCGCGTAATGATGTAGGGCTAAGTTCATTGGTAGCACTTGGATGTGCATTTGCCGCAGCTTAGCCTATGAGCAAGCCAGATACTCAATGTTTTTGCATGTTGAGCTGCAAATGCGTTTGCTTCAGTAAGATCGAGGAAAAGGAGTAACCCTGAAAATTCACTATATAAAATTCACTGGAGGAAAAAGTTCACCTTCCCGTCGTCAGATTTGGAAGTCGCCTCAAAAGGCTCTTTCACGGTGGCCTTCAGACGACTTCAGTGAGGCGCGGGGGTTTATGGGAGGAGTAGTTCCTTTGCTCGGAAATAAAAATATGTACCCAGGCTTGTACCCTCGACTTTTTTGGATTGTCTCTTCATTTTTTCACTCGAAATGATGTGTTGTATGCTTATGCTCGCAGTGTATCCATGACTGGATCAGACACCTGTGAGATCAAAGTCTGATATCGCGGATTCACGCTTGTGCATGTGTTGTTTATAAACTGGATGTAATATAAGTTCTATTGCTTTTATATGAAAATAAATATAATGAACAAGACACCCAAAGTACTTGTTATTTAATTACATTCCAAATATGTGTTTATCAATATTTTTTTCTTTAATACAGACATGTGTTTTTATATATTGTTTTAATAAAAATGACATCACAAAAAAAAACATATAGCACTGTCAGAGAGTTGATTCACCCATAACAAATAAGTATACACATAAAACATGATGCAGAGTTTTAAAATCGTTTCCCATCATGCTTTTAACAGCGCAGTCGGTGGAGAGGCAACTGCGCGCGACTGCAGAATCAGAAAGGTGCGCCTTGCGCTCGCGAGAGTTTTTTGACATACGTCGGCATGACGTCAGAGCCAGGCGGTGCGCTGTGCGCTCTCGGACACATTTCTAACCGGCATGCATCTCGCACTGATCACCGGTGATCGGTTCTGCACAGATTTTGCTCATCTCAAACAAGCCTATTAATACCCGCCAACCTGCCAAATGTGGGTGAATTTCACGCGTGGCGGGTAACACAGTCACTCCCACTAGCCACTTTGGCGTGTTAAAAATTGTAGTCTTGTCAAAACACATCTGACATAACAAACGAATTGCACAACATTAGACACGTGGAGATTAAACTCGCGAGCTGGCCGTCGGACTGAGGGCTGTTTTAGTCTACTGTGATTTAGCAGCGCAGTCTCATCCCAATTCGTCATATAACTGACGTTTTGGGACGTCTTTTGACCATTCGTCAATATACGACTTTTTAGGGCCCGTCTCACGCTCTCCTGCAGTGCCGCTGCGCGAGGGTGCGCGCACCAATATGACATCCAGACTTTTGTCAAACAATCATCACACGCGACTGGTCGCGTGCGCACACACATCAACACAGCGTTTAGTCAGTTCGTGAGTGTGCGTGGCCGATATAAAGAAAAATAATCTTCATGATTTATTTTATGGACACGGTGTAACTAGCAGGGCAGCCCTTATGTCACGTCATATCACAACTATCTTAAAAGAGTTAATTCTATGTTTTAACAAAATTAATCATGCCATGAAAGAAAGCGTGAGATGCATTTGTGGGAAAAAATGGTAAATAAAGACCTGTAGGCCTATACTTGTTTCAGGTGGACATATCTCCAGTTACTCAGAGCTACGAGAGCTTCATGTTGATAATTCTTAAGATCAGAGCTCTGAGGAAATGCTGTTGCAGAAACAAACAATCCAAAGTCCCCAAAACTATGTCATATAGGCCTATAAATTTGTAATCCTGTTGCCTTAATTGTGGATTTTTTCTTAGAAAAAAATAATGTATTCTTTGCTCATTGTTTCTAATGCAGATAGGGCTAATTGTTCTACTCTGTATTTCAGTATTTACTGCTGTAAAAAAAAACAAACAAAAAAAACGCAGCACTTTTAGAAGCTATTGTGTTAATCTTAATAGACAACATGTTTTCAAAAAAGGAGCTTTACAAACTTATCTGAGCTAATGATAACATTATTCAATTTTAGCACGTTTTAAGCCCTATTTAAAATGTGGCTAGTAAAAGTACTGTGTGGCTTTACAATTGTACACTTTACAATAAGGTTAATTTATTAAACATTAGTTAATGTATGAACTAATATGAACTAACCATGAGCAATACATTTGTTACTGTTTTTGTTAATCTTTGTTAACGTTAGTTAATACAAATCCAGCTGTTCATTGTTTGTTAATGTTAGTGCACAGTGCATTAACTAATATTATCAAGATTTTAATAAAGTATTAGTAAATGTTGAAATTAACAATAACAAAGATTAACAAATGCTGTAGAAGTACTGTTCATTCTTAGTTAATGTTAACTAATGTAGTTAACTAATTAACCTTATTGTAAAGTGTTACCGCAACGTCTGCTGATTGGTCCAACTCGCTGTTACCATAGAAATGTTTACCTTATTGGCGAATGGCTAGAGCTACCCGGCTCTGCGGCTGTTGTTGTAGTGTACCGGGTTGCTCAGCATCAGGACGTATACAGCCATACCTCAGCTTCATACCTCAGCTGGAGTTTTCATTTACCATCCGAACCACATGTGACTTCAGGCAGGTTGCGGAGAGATGTGGTCCAGTGGTATCTATCGGACTCCACCATTGGAAAAAACGAACTGGAAGAGCTGTATCGGTAACACTTTACAGTACGGGTGCACTAATTCATGCTTAACTAATGCACAGATAATCATGAGTTAATGTATTACTCATAAAGAACTAAACCATTAATTAATGATTACTGCATCAGCAACTAATAAAGAGTCTATATGATTAATAGATTAAATAATATATGAATTGCTATTAATTCAACGTGTCATTGTGTATTAATTCCTTAATAACATATTTTATTAACTAATAGTGTAAATCAATGTGTTAATTACCACAATTAGTCAAAGCTATGCACTTCAACTTCCAGTTGTCTGCTTTAATTAATCATTAGCTAATGATTTGCAAAGGTATCATTATGTTATGACTTTACTTGGTGGGGCACATCATTATTAACTAGTCATTTAGTAATTGTAGTAATTCGCACATGAATTTGCAGTAACAATGAAGTAATTAATCATGTATTAATGCATATTAGTGTACCTGTCATATTATCTGGAAGTTGAAATACAAGGATTTGGCTCATTCTGGTAATTAACATATTAATTGACACTATTAGTTAAAATAATGAGTTATTAGGGAATTAATCCACAATTAGGCCTACATATTTAATTAATAACAATTCATGTATGAACTAATACATTAACCTTGCATACTCTTAATTAGTTTCTTATGTGGAAATGATTAATGAATAGCTTAAATAATCATTAGTTAGACATTAATTCAGTATTATCTGTGCATTAGAATGAATTAATGCTTATTAGTACACCCGTATTGTAAAGTGTTACCGCCGTATCCCTACTAAAAGACGTACTTCCGGTTTTAAATTTTTCCGTGACATAGGCCTATACTGTTCCTTCATTAATGAAATTACACAGGAACAAATGAGTAAAACACTATTAACATTCCAGTAACTACTATTAACCTACAAAAAAACTCTGATTAAAAAATTAGTAAGTAATAGTGCTGTTGAATGTGGTAGTTCACTATTAGCTAATCAGTAAAAAAAATAAAAAATAACAAAAATCATACCTCCCAGAAAACTACTATATAAAGGTTCATAATTAACATGAATAATGCATAATTTATAATACAAGGTAACGGTAATGGTAACCCACAAGTAATGACTCAAGTTTTATTACATCCTTCTAAATGAACTTCTAAATATTTGGATCAGTAATCTAAAGTGAAAAACATGATAACTGCCTAATATTGACTGAAGCCATTGAAAGCTTTTGAGTAATTTTGGGTAGTAAATTTAGCCATTACTAGTGTGTTTCCTTGATCTTCACTTTAGAATACTGATCCAAATAATTAGCAGTTCCTCAGGAAAGATGTAGACTTTGAGTCATTACTATCCAAAACCTTACCAAAACCTCAAAACCTTACAATGACTTCAGTCAATATTCAGTCAATTACAGTTTTCAAGTTTTTTACTTTAGAATACTGATCCAAATAATTAGTAGTACCTTTAGAATAATGTATTAACACTTGATTCATTACTAATCGGTTACCATTACCTTATACATTTTGCATTATTAATAATAATTATGAACCTGAATTTAGTAGTTCTTCAGTGAGGGATGAAAATCATGCGTAGCATCAGTTCAAGCACGTCACGTTAGTCAAGCTCGCGTCAGCTGACTCTCAGCTGATCCATGTCAACCTGTAGGAATACATATATGAGCCTTCAGTATTATCAGTATCTATCGCGTTTCTCAGGAGTTAATTACTCTCCTCCATCCCCAGCTCCTCCTCTCACCCAGTCTGGATTAGGCCTTCTGAGTGCCCTTGAATCAGAATAAATTCTCAAATTATGTTGTACTTTAAAATTTGAATTAATGATATCTGCATACATTCATGTTGATTCTGTTCTGTTTACCCCAAGGGGAGCTAATATGCTTTCTCTTCTCTTATACATGCTCTCGCCCAGAACAAAACTATAGCGCCAATCCAAACTGTATGCTAATTGTCAATCATATTTGCATTTTTAATACACTTAATTATAAGTCTTTTTCACCTGACAGAACGTAATATATTTATTAATGGCCTTTAATGTCCAGATACATGATAAAATGTGAACTGTATTATAACACAGCTCTCTATATGAAGTTGGATATATATTATCTAACTTTATATTCCCATACTGTACATACAAATACGCTTACATAAAGGGATATATACTACGAAGCAAATTTCATGCTAATTGTCAATCGTATTTGATGATAGTGGTCCTGACAAAAATACTGATTAGCTGAACTACCACATTCGACTGAGCATTCCTTTTGCATCAGAGTTTCTTGTTGCAATTGTAGTTACTTGAATGTTAAGAGTGCATTACTATTTGTTCCTGTGTTGTTATTCATTAATGAACGTTATTCTAAAGTGTAACCTAGCAGTTAGTTAGGGGTTGTCAGCCTTACATTTCATTATCAAATTAGACTAATCAACATATTTATGTAACTGACTTAAAACATTTAAAAGTAAAATAAATTGGATGACTAACTTGTAAGACTAGTCTTATGGTTTATGCAACTGGCCCCTGGTTTCCATATGGCTTTTAGGTTTTTACCTGCTACTCATGAAATGTGTATCTGTTGTTGTCGGGATGGTTGATTTAGCTAATTTCCATATGGCCTATTTGGGTCTTGCACCTGTGCTGCACCTGTATGTTGTATCATGCAAAGACTGCGTTGGCACAGTTTATGGCTGTGCTGATGCAAGAGTATCATTTGTCCTTCACTGTGGAAAACAGTGCGTGACCTGTAACAATGGACCCCATAACACCATTTATGAACCCACTCATCGATTGTGTTGTAAGCAAAGAACAGGCCTACCACATTTAAACAATACTACCTGGCAGCACACAGAGGGCAGAGAAAGGTAGAATAGAAGGGTGTGTGTGTGTATACATAACAAAAAAATCTCATAGTTTATAGTAGATAGGTATAGTTCACCCAAAATTTTTATTCTGTCATTTCCTTGTCATCTAGTGTCTACTGAACACAAAAGGAGATTTATTTTTATTTTTTATTTTGTAGATACAATGAAAGTGAATTGAGGCAGATTTGAAAACATCTTTTTAAAGAAGAAAAAATTAATGCTTGTTTAGAACAACATGAGGTTGAGGAAATTATGCAGCTCAAAATTTTATCCAAGTTCAATATAGTGTTATAACAGACCAATTTAAGTTAATGTGTTAATGTAATTTAAAAAAAATATATTTACATCTTTTCAAAGAAACATCAATACACTTTATATCGGAGATTAGGGTAGAAACATATTGTGCAGCACATTTAATGTGTGTGCCACATCTGTCACAAAAGCACTGACATGACGCCACACACAGTCCAAAGAGGAGCACAGACCCACAAACCACTTTATGAATTCACGGGGACACCTAGTGACCAAATTACAATATTGCAACAGAAAATGTTTAAATTTGGTCCACTTTAGTCATTCTACTAACTAGAAGTAACTTTGCAACTATATGTCAGCTGTGAAGTTACAACGTAATTTTGGGAGGAGTGAACTCATCTAATCTTTCATTTAACCAGAGCATTTAAGCAGCCGCTCACCTTTCTCTGGCATCAGCTTTTTTTGTCTCCCTCCACCTCTCCAACTCTACCAAAATAATATAGGCATCTTGCTACCATACTTATCATCCAAGCATTAATAGTCCCCCGGGGTATATCTAAGCCCCTCCACTGCGGCCAGCAAGTCAGATATGCTTAACCTTATTATCTTAAAGATTATATGGGCAAAGGAACTTGTGAACTCTTATTAATTTGCATCTACATGTCAACTGTCATTAGAGTATTAGTAGA
Organism: Hybognathus amarus; assembly: GCA_030378365.1. Classification (NCBI taxonomy): domain Eukaryota; kingdom Metazoa; phylum Chordata; class Actinopteri; order Cypriniformes; family Leuciscidae; genus Hybognathus; species Hybognathus amarus. Next base: position 334,631 of record JAQIUQ010000356.1, read on the forward strand.
CTTTAGGTTAGGATTAAAGGTGCTGTATGTAATTTATTTGACTAAAATACAAAAATATGTTTGCAAAGATTTCAGAAACATGATAAGTTCAAATACTTGTTTCTCCAAAAACTTTTAAATGTCCACTGCCAATTTACCCAACAGTATTTCAACACCCTGGGTTGCCAGTTGGTGGAAAACACTGCGTATTTGAAGCCATGGAAGCCAGCAAATAAACTGGGTCAGAGATTGCAATTGCATGTCCTCAATCTGGCAACCCGCATGATCTTGAGTCTGAGGAGGAGGGGGAGAGGGAAACAACTCTCTTATAACATTTTTTTATTCAGACTGCAGTAACGATTTCAACCACTAGCTATCAATATTCCATAATGGACCTTTAAAGGGATACTCCACTTTTCAGGAAATAGGCAAATTTTACCACTCCCCCAGAGTTAAACAGTTGGGTGTTACCGTTTTGAACGTATTCAGACGATTTTTTGATATTTAGAAGAATATCAGTAACCAGACCGTTTCTGGTCTCATTGACATCCATAGAATATTTTTTTCCTACTATGGAAATCAATGAGACCAGATACTGTCTGGTTACTGATATTCTTCTAAAATATTAGAAAATCGGCTGAATGGATTTGAAAACGGTAAAACTCAACTGTTTAATTCTGAGAGAATGGTAAAATGAGCCTATTTCCAAAAAGAGGAGTATCCCTTTAAGGTTAGGTTTAATAGAATAAGTTGACATGCACTTGCAAAGTTACTATTGTCGTTAATGTCTGTTAGGAGATCATAACAGTAGTGTGTTAGCAGATATTAAGCAGACAGTCTCGAATGAGATTTAACTGACATGTAGTTGCATAGTTACGTATAGTTAGTAGAATGTCTAAACTGGACTATTGAAATAAAGAGTTATCAAATGTGTGTTTTTTTAATGTGTCAGTGTAAAAAGTTGCATGAAATGTAGTCACTGATATATCTGTAATGTTTTATCTTTTCTAGGTGAAACCAAAGGAAAGGGTCACAGTTCTGAGTCCAAACGGGAGCACAAGGAGAGGAGCCATCACAGCAAAGAATCCAAGCGAGATAAAGACCGCAGCAGCAGCGGCAAGTCCTCGCATCGACGGAACAGCAAAGACAAAGAGCAAAATGGCTTCGAAGCCTTATCTCGGCATGATGGCAAGGACTGCAGCTACAGCAACGCTGAACCATTACCCAGAAGGGACAGCAAGGACACTGCATGTAACGGCCCAGAGCAGCCTCACCGACAAGAGAGCAAAGATCGAGGCAGTAGCACTGAGGTAATGTCTCAACGGGACAGCAAAGACAGGACCGATGCATCGCAGCAGTGCAGAACCAATCACCAGACGGGACAGTAAAGACAGAGGTTGCATTGTTCCAGAACTCTTGTCCAGACAAGACAGTAAAGAACTGCTAAGAAATGGTCATGACACCAGACGTGACAGTCGGGAGAAAGTTTGCTATGGTATAGACTTTCCTCACAGACATGAAAATAAGGAACAGGGCAGAACAGGCATGGAAAGTCGACGGAATAGCAAAGATGGTGGCAAGCATGGCACAGAATCTGGTCAGGACAAGGAGAAGAGCTTAGAGAGCAGGCGGGGGAGCAAGGAAAGGATCAGCAATGGCAGTGATGTCACGAGCAGGCGGGACTGCAAAGATAGGGGAGTACACACAACTGAGACTTTACCCTGGTATGAGGCGAAAGATAGAAGCAACTATAACACAGAATCACCCAAAGCACAGGACAAGGACACAAGGTCTGGATCTTCAGCCATGGTGTCATCCAATCGCACTGGGCGATCTCCATGAGTCCGAATATAATGTTGGGGAACTCAAACTCTGGTAAGAATAGCATTTGTTCAACAGCTCGTCAGTTTGGTCAGTTGATGTTGCTGATGGGCCAAATTCTGTATCCAGCTGTTATCTCAGCCTGACTAGCTATTGAGTGCTGAAACCTCTCTAAAATCAGCCAACAAATCAACCCCATCAGACTGGGAATCCAGTTTTGGATAGTTTAAGACGTTTTTTCAGCAGATTAAAAAGGTTTATTAAAGGGGTCATGAACTGGCTTTTTAAATGTTTTTGTTTTGTTGTCTGAGGTCAACTTATGACGTTCGCTTGGTTTTTACATTCAAAAACATAAAAATGAATAAGTTATGGGCTATTTTCTTCCCTAGTTTTCAGCCTACTTGAAAAATGCTCAGATTTTATGGGCGTTTCACATTGAAGACTAGGAAGTAAACACCCACTGCTGTGAGTGGATAACAGTTTTGCGTATTATAATGGGCTTCAACTCTGTCGTTGGTTTCGGTCAGTGCATGTGGGGGAATTTGTTTTGAATACCACTGTTGTAAAATGGCAAACGGAATGATTCGCCCATACATGTTTGACCCAGAGTCCGATCCCGAATCGCAGGACAATGAACCAACAGCATCTCGAATACAACGGATACTTGTAGACACATACACATAATTATTAGATCTCAAACGATCTGTAACAATGCAATGCTAGCCGAGTAGATTATTATTTCTAAAATAAAATTATTACTCGCATAAGTGTGTTGCACCACTCCTGTTGGATCCAATATAGAAGGTAACGTAGACAAATCATGTTCCGTACAACAACGAAGTTCTGTACAGATTAACTTTAACCGCTGATCGCTGAATAAATACTTCTAGGTCATACACAAAATGCATATCTGTGTCGTCTTCATTTCTCCCTCTTATATTATAATGAGATTAACTCACCCCGTCGGTGCACGTGGGAGAAAACGTCCAATGTTGTCAAATGGCGATTCGCCCATACATGTTCGACCCCAGAGTCCGTGTGTTGCACAATTCCTGTCAGATCCAATATAGACGGCACATCACCGTTCTTTTCTCTTAATCGGTCTGCAAATCCAGCCTCACAACAATCCTCTGTGAAATGAAGCGAATATACGGATAATGTTTTACACTCATCTGCTGGAACGTCATTAAAAACAAATTTTAACCAGGCATTCCTAATATTGGAATCCAGAGGAAACTTATGCAGCAACTGTCTTCTTCCACAGCCAGGCACGGCACAACATTTTGTCAACGTAATGTTTATTGCTGGTAGCTCGCTCCGGTGTGTCATCACGAGGTATGCTTTTGTTTACCTATGCGTGAATGCGTGAATCGTGGGAAGTGGTCGAATCGGTGGTGAATTGATGAGCGGGTGGGGTTTCTTCGTCTTCTGACGTCATACTTCCATGCTTTCAAAAACAAAGCGTTTGTTGAGGCTGGTGTCAATAAAAGCTTTTATTGGACTAACAAGGTCATTTTCAGTTCTTAAAAACTTACAGGATATTCTTATAATATGATGACCTCTTAGATGTCAAAAGCTCAAGGAAAATTTTATTTCTCAGTTCATCACCCCTTTAACTGGTTGATCAGCTTCACTATAAATGTGGTAGAAATAACCAGCATAAATCCCCCTGAGGTGCGTTTCCCAAAAGCATCGTTAGCCAACAATGGTCGCAAGTTTTGTCATTATCAGCATAGGTTAACAAGTCCATGTTTCATGAAAACATCATTTTAATGAACATTCGCAAACAGCATTGCAAAGTTGTGTGGTTGGAATGACAGCTCTAAACCTGTGGTTAGAAGCAGTTTCTTGTTCGCATGACTCAAAAAAAAATCCTTATCTTGAGCAAAATAAGCAAGCTTACATTCAGTACAATCTGAATATTTTATTTAGAATACATACAAATGTCATTTACTGTACACCTTTTAGTTTGTCAAAATTTAATGCACTATTTTTGAAGAGAATGCATGTGCATACTAGTTGTACTTTGTGCTGGTACGTAAGAGCGAGTCTATGATTGAATAACTGAAAAACATGAGAAATAGTCCTCATAATTTATAACATGTAGCATTCATTCGATGTCAACAGATTAATTAAAAGATGTTAAAAGACTTCACCACCTGTGTGACATCATTAATCAACTTGGTTGAACTACTAATTTGCGACAGTACAGTTTTGTGAAACAGTCGTGACTAGCTGATTTCTTCATTGATGCATCGTGCTATGGTAGTAAAGCAGCGAGTTACTTTGATGTATGGCAAATACACCCCTGATCTATTCTGGAACAGCACAGAAATTCATGCTGGTCAGAGCTGATCTTTTCAATGTTTCATGTTCATCTGTTCATCTTTCCTGGCAGACCTGAAGACAGTTTCAAAGGCAGGATGGTCTTCTTCCACAGCAGTAGCACAATCTCCAATAGGCACACCTCAGAAACAGCCTTCAGATGTCCAACAGGTACTGTCTTTATCACTGAACTTGCATTTGTGCAGCTGTAAAATAACAGACCTGACAGCCTGTCTTCTCCTTGTGTCCAACAGATGCCCCCAATGCCATGGTTGTATGGTGACAGCACCATGCTGGAGATGATTGAGAGGAAACAAAGCCTCTGCCGGGAGATCCGGCTCGTCAACGGCTTCCTGACCGTAGCCCATGCAAAAAAGAGAGCCTGCCTACCATGCCCAGTTGGAAGAAATCAAACGGGGCGAAGAAGTACAGCCCACCTCCCTACCCAACTCAGACCACTGTCTTCTGGGACACAGCCATTTGACTTGGTCTTGTGAGCACTTTAGGGTCATGCTCTGCCCTTTATTTTCAGGCAGGGTTGAAGCCAATCGGAATGTGCTCACACCTGACAATGGGTGGGTAGGGTTCATATAGCAATATTTCAGAGGTTGTAGTTTATGAGGTTTTTGTATCATTGTTAATATCTAATATTTTTATACTCAGTGTAATTCCTTAATGACCTAGCATCAATAGATATTTTCTAAATAAAATTGAATATCTTTGCAAAGATTATGTAGAGTTAGTCCAATGCAATTGTTGTTTTTCTACCTTTAATTTATTTCCATTTGAATTCATTAATTTATTATTTAACATCGCAATACACAGTCAGTACCTTTTCATCAATAGCTTTCTATTTCATGACCCCCGGAAAGGACCTTCCTGTGGTTTTTTAACCACACTGAATGAACTCTATTTTAACACGGATGTTATGGAGATTGGATTAGGGCTAGCTTACTTCTCGCTGCCTTTCCACACATTATTAGATCATTTATTTGAATGTCTAATATTAAGAAACAAACAGATCATGCATTTTTCAAAGTCCTTTGAGAATGATTTCATAGTTTTAAAACTAATTGTTCTGCCTTTAGTTTCTATAGTGGTAGGATTCAGAGAGCTCTGATTAAAGATCAGGTCATTGCACATAGAAAAAGGGTAACGGTTATTTTCTGTGTAAAACAGAAAATGTCTCTTTTAAGGGTTGTTGTAACTGCTTTGTGTGTACATGGCGTGTGAAGAGCTGTAAAAACAAGGGGTGACCCTCTCCTCTTTGGGTCTGTGGCAATAGCTGGCGGGTGCCAGTCTGTGGCAATAGCTGGCGGGTACCAGTGAGAATCCTCCAAAGGAGGGTCACCCAGAGATTAATGACAATCTGGAATATCAAAGTTGTATTTTTTGCATCTCAGCATTATTGAAGAATTGTGTACATGGATAATTGTAAAATGATTGCGCAATGGTCTTGTATAGAATGACTGTGCCATTATTTATCGTATGTTAATGGACTAGATTGATTGGAAGTTTCAGACAGACACAGTATTTGTATTTGCAACACAAACCAATGACTGATAGCTCTCAGCTATTGTATGTAATACACATGGCCAAATGGTCTGGCAACAGGAATTATGGCTGCATAAACAAAGAGGCTGTACACAAGAGAGCTGCAATTCTTTTACCTGGATACACACAGTTCTCCCTCTACCTCAACCTCTCAGATCAGTTCAAGTGGTCATTCATTTGCACAAACAATGCAACTAACAAATGCATCATTGCATTGCCAAAGTACATGGATCTTGGAGTAAATTCCTCTCTCATTCCTCCCTTTGACCTCCATGTTGGAAACTGATGCCTGTACAAAATGTGTTGCCTTGGAGACCGGTACTCACTGTAACTGGGTCACATTGGGTGAGAGGTCATGAAGACTGTAGACTATCAGAGTTAAAGGGATAGTGTACCAATTGTAGCTTACAGGCGTTTTGGATTTGGGGGAGAAATAAAACTATCAAACAGCTGAAATTGTGTTTGAGATCCAGTATGAGACAGATGGTCCATTTAATCTTCTTTATAGTAGTCAAAGTGTTTGACAAAGCTGATCCAAGATTCGAGGTTAAGGGGAGCAAATAACCAAGGTAGCACTTGGCCTGCAGTCTCAAAAAACATGGAGGTTCTGAGATAGTGTAGCCTGTTTGTTTGTATGTGTGCCAAGCTATGCTGAATGCAGATCAACAATAACGATGATTGTTTGAAATTCACTCACTTGTGGCCAGAGGGTGCCGTTTGGAAATGTAACAATGTACAATCCTCTTTGTATGTAAAATGTGCACTGTGACGGGTAGAAAGCCTATGTCCTTTGTCTTATTGCACTGAGTGTTCTCTTATCTGTACAGAAATGTTTGAAAAAAGTATGCTGATTGTCACAAGAGACTTTTCAAGATGAAACAATAAATATAAACTTCAAACTTCAGTGATGTGCCTAGTCTCTTTCTCTGCATTAGCAAATCTTAAACAAAATTATTCCAATTACAGTAATATGGTTTTCAAAGTCAAGTCACCTTCATTTATAAAGTGCTTTTACCAGTATGATTGTTTCAAAGCAGCCTTACAGTTATAACAGTAACAGATTGTTTATTTTTATTACAGTACAGTAACAGATTGTTTTGGCTTTAGGATAAAAGGCTTTTTGGCCTTAGGATAAAGTTATTGTCCAGCTAAAGTTAGTTTTGACTGATTCACTTTCGTTGCGAAGATCATTAGTTTAGGGGCCAACTTAGGGGCCGCTGAACACAACACAGAAAACAGAAAACTCTTAATGCGCTCTGGCTGCCCTTCTGCAAAAAAACATTGCCTGGTGTCTCGAGAATGCACTCCCTGAAATAGGTTCGAAAGTCAATCTTTCTAGGCTATCCTAGGGCGTCATGATCTAACTTGACGCTTTACCTTTTCATCTAAATGTCAGTTAGATGACGCGGGTAAGTTTGGGTCTGGGGTAGGATTAGGGTTAGATGAGCGTCATCTAACTGACGTTAAAGGGTGCCCTAAAACATTAGGGGCTGTTTACACCTGGCCACTTCATGTGTTTTCTCAGATTCGGATAGCTATCTGATTTATCAAAACGATTCCATTTACACCTGGTCACATAAATGTGTTTTTGCAAATCAGGGTAACACTTTAGAATAATGGTCAGTAGTTAACAAGTATCTATGCAGGAAGTAATAGGTAGTACTGCGTTAACACCGAAGTTAATACCAGAGGTGGAAAGAGTAATAAAATATGCTACTCAAGTAAAAGTACTACTACTTCAATAAAATTTTACTTAAGTACAAGTAAAAGTACTGGTCTAAAAATCTACTCAAGTAAAAGTAAAAAGTAGCTCATTTAAAATTTACTCCAAGTAAAAGTTACTGAGTTACTTTTTTAACACCGGGGTGGGGGAATCCCCGTGTGGGGTTGTAATGGTGTGAGATTTTCACAGTGTGATAACGTCTCTGAAAATACCATGGTTTACAGTATTAATCAAGTATTAAATAAATTATTATTATTATAATCAGTTAAAATTATTACGAAAACAGGGTTTTTATTTGGTTGAACAAATGCTTTTAATTATAATAAACTTGAAACCATTTGTTTGTTTTGTTTATTAAAATTAATAATTGATAATGACAACTTATTTTTAGCATTAATTATTTATTAAAATGTTTAAGAATTATATTGTCCTATGAAATGCATTTTATTCAGAAAATTAATGTTTCTTTGATTTAATACAAATATATTATCAAAAACGGTGGTAATCAAAAGTAAATTTAAACTTGTGTCCTTTTATTTTATTTTTGGGGGAAGTGCTGCGAAAAAAGATTTACTAAATTAAACCATGGACAAAAAAAATATTCCTTTAAATAATGAAATGTATTAATATTGTTGTTGTTATTATTATTATTATTATTTTGAGAGGTAGGCTACGTTCTTCTGTATGCCTACAATAGTAATATATTTCTGTCATCATTTCTCATAGTGAAACCCAACTTTTATTTTGACGGGTTGTAGTGAAGACCAAAAGTGAAGAAAAGTGTAAAAAAACAAAGTTTTTTCTCAAATAAAATTATGAAAATGCCCATTAGGCGTTCTCTCAGAGCAGCTCTGGAAATGTTCATATTCACAAATTGTTTGCGAGACGCTGAAAACACCATTGCTGTGTCCGAAATGTCCCACTACTCACTATATAGTGGACTATATAGTGAGCTCGCCATTTTGTAGTGCTGTCCGAATGTATAATGATGATTATTATACCCTATATAGTCCTCTCAATCTATCCCAGAATGCATTTTGAAAAGTAGTGTACAACCATGTGTACAACCGATGGTCACTAACAAAGCCCTACCATCATGCATTGCGCTGATCGGAAAAATAAGTTATAATAATGTGTGGAGTAGTGCATTAAAACAAAAACGGCCAGAAATCACTTTTAGTTTTTAAATTTTGGAGAAATAAGCTCAATATAAAGTAATGTATTTATTTTAAAAAATCTATTAAGCACAGAGGGCTCGGCACCAGCTGACAGATGATGTAATCAACGGCGCAGAGAGACGATCGAGTAGTGTCCGAAAGTGGTGTTTCTATTATTCTGGTGAGCTCACTATATAGTGCTCTGCTCTCTACCCCCAACATAGGGGTTAGGGAGTAGTGCTTTGAGTAGAGATTTCAGACACAGCACATGAATGTCACGCATACTTGAGTATGTACTAAGTTAACTTAGTAGACAAAAAGCGGCACAGCTCAGCAGAACAAATAGGGTTATACATTTACATGCAGTATTTTTGTGCTTAAATATTCACAGACCAGGTTGCGATTGGATTTATTGCACAGTTCTACTTTCCATGTATCTATCCATTATTTTGCATGTTTTACGTGATATCTGCGTTAAGTGAATAATTCCACTTTCATGACTGGATTTCGGGATTCCCTCTGCATCACGTAAGTCACTCGAAGTTATAATCGGCACATACCTTTATCTGCAGGAGGGGTAGTGTCCTATATCCTCCTTTTGCAGCCACTTTGCGTTCACTTTTTAGCAAACAAATATCTATCCTCGAGGACATAATTCGTTTCATAAGAATTCGAGCGCGATTCGTTTTCAGCTTCAGCTGGGTCTGTCTATGGGTCTGCGTCACCTTTCTTGCGCGTTTGTTCTCCCGCCTTTCAACCAATGCAGTAGGTTCCGGAGTGTGATTATTTTTTTTTCTCCCGTGTACTATTATTTTTTACTCAGTAACGGATATGATTTAAAATGTAGCGAAGTACAATACTTCAAACAAAATGTACTTAAGTAAAAGTAAAAGTATAGATTTTAAAAACTACTTAAAAAAGTAGAAGTACACAAAAAAACTACTCAATTACGTAACGCGAGTAAATGTAATTCGTTACTTTCCACCTCTGCTCGTGAGTGTATATGCCATTGAAAATACCAACGCATTCTCATCCTTTATCGTGATATAGAACGCTATATGACAAAACGGCGCTATACTACGCACATGGCATCCGTTATCGTTAATATAACACGCGCTGTGATGGTTAGGTTTAGGTGTGGGGTAGGGTAGGGTAGTCTCATATTACACTAAAGGATTTATTGGATTTATTACGCCTTGGGTTCGCGTGTTATATTAACGATAAAGGGTGCCATGTGCACCATTTAGCGCCGTTTTGTCATATAGCGTTCTATATGACGATAAAGGATGAGAACGGGCTCCGAAAATACATATGGGTAAGGGGTTCTAATGTCGGCTCGCCATGTTGCCCCTCCATCTTGAAAGTACATTAGCCAAAGAGGGACATACCTGTTAATTCAAACTTCGTCTTTCGCATTTTCGTTTCAGTTAACACTCATGGACAGGGTCGAACTGGAAGCCATGATAATCTTGGACTACATTGGCCACCGTAGGAGTTAAAACGAAATCGGAATTGAGAGGAACAGAAACTAATATTCAATGGATGGTCATATACCTTTTCACCGCTAGATGGGTGTAAAAATCACACAGTGTAGCTTTAACTGTTTTCAAATACAAATAGCATTATGAATAACAGGGTTGCGGTTTAAAGTGTGGTGTAACAGCAAAATTCCCTGTGTTAAATTAACACTCCCGGTGTACATATAGGTCCAAATTAACACTTCTGGTGTACACCAAGAGTTTTAATTATACACTGGAAATTTTGCTGTAAGTGAACTAGTTATACCTGTGGGTGATAGAAGTATTGCGTTTATAGAATAAAGGGAGGCATTCCACCTTTTCCATCATTAGCCATGCTCTCCCCTAGTAGAATCTATCCATGAAGTCAGAACCCTCAGATTTGCTGCCCTGTAGTAATAAAGAAAATTAGGTAGGGCTGTGCCACCCTGTATTTTGGGTTTACATGGTGCTGCTTAAAAATCCTATGGGCTTTATAGTCCCAGACAAAAGGAACCAGAATACAGTCTAATTTTTTTTTAAAAGATATGGGCAGAAATACGGGAATGTTCTGAACCTTGTACAAAAAATTCGCAAGAAGTATCATCTTAATTGCATTTACCCTGCCCAGAAGAGACATATGAAGCATTCTCCAGAACTTGATCATGGATTTAAGTTTAAACAACAGGGGTTGAAAATTAGTCTTTACTAAATTGGAATTCTTTTGCGTCACCTCTATTCCTAGATATGTGAATTGTTCTGTAACCCTAAAGGGTAAGTGATGAAGCCAAGAAGAATCTTTGATCGTGACTGGCATCAACACACTCTAGCTTCGCAATTAAATTTATATTCTGCCAATGTACAATATAAATTAATCAAAGTAAGGAATGCTGCTATTGGGCTCATAAATAAATAAAATTATATAATCTGTACATCGCTAATTTATTATCAGTATTTCTAGTTTATAGCCTGATAGGGGTTAACAGTCAAAGACCAGATATGAAGAATGAAGACCCGGAGACAGAATTATAAAAAATGAAAGAAAGTTTTTCTGAACATAGTTTGCAGTTTCATCAGAAGTCAGCTTCAAGACTCACACAGGAGTTCATACAGTTATACCATTTTCAAGGTCTAGGCTATGTCATTGCTTACACGTTGAATGATTCTCATTGGCTAAGAAATATATAAACACAGTAATTTTCCACACATATACAGATAGAGGGAAGCATATCTCCATCGATGATAGCATCTGACACTCAGAGGCACATCATGACCTTCCAGGTCACAGATTTGGGTTGCTGGGCGCCAGTATGTCCAGAACAACAGCTCAGTCAATCTCCAATAATGGCAGTGGTTCCTTAACCTGCAACCAAGAGACTAACACCAAACTTTAGTCTAACTGGAGTAAGACTTTAATAAAGGAATGGTGCCTTAAACTATTGGCTTCAATGACCCCTATATGTTTTAACACTCAAACACAAACCAAATTATATAATACATAATACATAATACAAACCTATTATTTTCACTGTTACGACATTCACATAGGACAAATGAGAGCTCCCATCAAGGCTGAAGAGAGTCTGAGCTGCTTATTATCAGTTAAGTGTACCAAAACATAATGGTAAAACATTCACTCATTTGGGAGAAAAACAGATAACATTTGCTCCCAAGAAAGAATACATTTTAATACAACAATTAAAGTTAAATATAGCAATGCTCAATATAGCTTGACCATCTGTACAGAGAAGGATCATATGTGTTGGACATATGTGTTCACGACGCCTTTAGGATACATAAGAGAAAGAGACAAATGGCCTTGTGCAGTTCCTGGCCTACGTGTTAGAGGTATCCTGCTCGTGGCAGGATTGGAATGTACTTAAAAGAAGCTGGTTACTTACATCAGCATGCATTTAAGATTATAATTTTCACAAGCATAAGCACAAGGAATATATATATATATATATATATATATATATATATATATATATATATATTGGACAACATTTCATATATATATATATATATATATATATATATATATATATATATATATATATATATATAGATATATATATATATATATATATATATATATATATATATATATATATATATATATATATATATATATATATATATATATATATATGAAATTTTGTCCAAGATTAAACTTCTTCAATACCGCAAATAGGCGAGGCCATTCAATTTGATCGAAAACCTTCTCCATATCCAATGACAGAATGGCTAAATATTGCGCCCGGCTTTGGGAAGAGTACAATATGTTGAATAAATTAGAAGAAGAGTTACGTTTTGTAATGAAAACGGTTTGATCTGGGCACTCTAAGTTTCTAATTACTGTGTTTAATCTAGTCAACTCAAGTCACCTTTATTTATATAGCGCTTTTTACAATACAGATTGTATCAAAGCAGCTTCACAGTGATAACATGAAAATAATAGAACACAGATCAATACTATTGTTGGTAACACTTTAGAATACTGTATCTTACTTACTGCAGAATTAATAAGGAATTATTGACGAACTAATAGGTAATTCTTCATTAACTACTTATTCACTACTGTTAACTACTAAGGAAGATGTGTTAACTAATATAATTAAATGTAATATAATTTTATGATTGTGTTAAGTATCAGTTAGTTAATCAATAGCTAATGAATTCTGTCATACCTCCTGAAAAACTTCTACTAATTATCAACTAATTAAGGTTCAAGAAAAATAACTAAGAAGTAACTACTGAACAGTCATACAAAACTAACCTCAGATTATTTGTATATTTTATATACAGTACTGTGTGTCTCTGTTTTCCTCAGCATAGAATGCCACTGAGTAAATTCATGTATTTGAGGCAACGACTGAGGGAAACTGAAAATATAGGGAACTTATTAGTAAATAATAAATTAGTATAATTCTGCAGGAATTACTTAGAAGCTGGAACAGTATTCTAAAGTGAAAATACGGGGAACCCATTAGTAATTAATAAAGAATTATCAAATAATTATCCAGGAATTAGGCTACTTATAATCTGAAACAGTATTGTAAAGTGAAAATATAAGGAACTTATTAGTAATTAATAAATAACTTTTAAATAGTTCTTCAGGAATTACTTAGAACCTGGAACAGTATTCTAAAGTGACAACACAGGGAACCCATTAGTAATTAATAAAGAATTATCAAATAATTATCCAGGAATTAGGCTACTTATAATCTGAAACAGTCTTGTAAAGTGAAAATATAAGGAACTTATTAGTAATTAATAAATAACTTTTAAATAGTTCTTCAGGAATTACTTAGAACCTGGAACAGTATTCTAAAGTGACAACACAGGGAACCCATTAGTAATTAATAAATAATTATCAAATAATTATCTAGGAATTATGCTACTTATTACCTGAAACAGTCTTCTAAAGTAAAAATATAAGGAACTTATTAGTAATTAATAAATAATTATTAGATAGTCCTTCAGGAATTACTTAGAACCTGAAACAGTATTCTAAAGTGACAATATAGGGAACCTATTAGTAATTAATAAAGAATTACCACATGCTTCTGACTCAAATCAAACTTACTGTATATATATATATATATATATATATATATATATATATATATATATATTTTTTTTCCAGTAAGTTTGATTTATATAGCCTATATATATTAACGTAATCATCTAAACCTTTGTAAAATACATTAACAATTACTTGCGACAAAGGCAAAGAGAGGTGAAAAAGGCAACAGTGGCAAGGAACCAAAACTCCATCAGGTGACAGAATGAAAAAAAAAAAAAAAAAAAAAAAAACAATTAAAAAAACCTTGGGAGAACCCAGGCTCAGTGTATGTGGCTACCGCGATATTGCTCGGAACTTGAAAGGTGCAAAAGAAGAACTAAGTATAATAATAAGATATTATTTGCAGATCAGAACCTATAGGTAAATGTCTGAACTTATCTTTCTTATTAGTGCTGAAGAATGACAAACTGACTATGTGTATGACTGTTAATTAGTAGTTACTTCATAGTTATTTTTCTTGAACCTTAATTAATAGATAATTAATAGTAGTTCTTCAGGAGGTATGACAGAATTCATTAGCTATTGATTAACTAACTGATACATAAAAATTATATTACATACTGATTAGTTAACACATCTTCCTTAATAGTAGTTAACAGTAGTGACTTAAGTGTTAATAAAGAATTACCTATTAGTTCTTCATTAATTCATTATTAGTTATGCAGTAAATAAGATACAGTATTCTAAAGTGTTACCCTATTGTTGAATATTAAATGTCCCCAACTAAGCAAGCCAAAAGCCAAGGCAACAGTGGCAAGGAACCAAAACTTCATCAGGTTACCGATGGAGAAAAAAAAACGAATGGAGAAGAAAAAAGTTTATGGCTCAGTTGTTGAATATTTTTATGGTCATCCAAATATTTACATGTTTAAATTTTTCTATAAAAATCAGCTGAATGTGATAGGAGCGTTTCTTTTTTGCTGAGTGTTTGTGTGTGTGTGTGTGTGTGTGTATATATATATATATATAGTGATGCTCCTCAACAGACATTATACTGACTAACTTTGCAACTTGTCAACTTATTCTAAGCCAAACCCTAGCAGTCTACTAATACTCTAATGACACTCTAATGAGAGTTAGTTGACTTGTAAGTCCAATGTTACTTATAGTAATATAAGGTGTAATAACAGAATAGGCTATACAGTAAACACAAGGAGCAAAAAGAGTAATGTTTCATTCGAATTTATTTTTCCCAGATGTAGGAAATAAGAACTGATGTTTAAAAAAACTGTGTTCTTTGATCTGTTTCCTAGTAACATCCATTTGCCATGATAGCCAACAAGAATTTATGACCCCGACACTTTGGTAGGGAGGTCACTCTAGCAGCAGATCTATGTGATGGGGGCTAAGTGGTTTATTGGGGGTCTTGCTTCAGTTGGATGCACTCTGTTTAGACAGCAGGAAAAAAACCTATTGACAAAGATGGAAAACAAGATGTACCAGTAATTGAAGTTACATCTGACCCGAAGATACCAGCATAATTAAATTTGTTAATATTTAAATTGTAAGACTTTTCAGTGCGTAACTAATTTTGACTCTGTATGGGAGGAGGCACCAGTATAAAATACAGTCCTGACAAGCAAGGAACACACTAAGGGAGCACAGTGCCACAGAGAGGCTTGAACCAAGGTTGAACAAGCCACATCCTTCAAGACAGCAGAGATGACCTCCTCCCAACTTCACCTCAGTTTCTCCCTGCTCTGTTTGGCCATGACAGCAGGCATCATATCAGGCGGTCGATCTCACATGGTCTTGAACTCTGCGCTTCAGGCATCTCATGGCACTTCAGCTGATGAAGAGGTAAGCTTTGAAGGTCACACTCAAAAACTCAACGCATTAGAATAGAAAGTAACACAACATCTTGGAAGCACATATCGTTGTTTTAATGCATAATAAAAGTATTGCAACCTGAAAAAAATGCTTTAATTCTTCAGATGCCAGAGAGATACTCCCTTCCAGAGCTCCAGTGGTTGCTGAGTAACCCAGACCTAGCAGCCATCCAGTCTGACAGCCCATCTCTGGGATTACTACAGAGTGGACTGGACCTAATAAGGAGAGACAATGGAGAAAAAGAGCGAAAGCCAGGCTGCAAGAACTACTTCTGGAAATCCAGAACAGCATGCTAACCACAGGCAGGCCAACGGGTTCAAACCCTGAGGCATCCGCCACTATCGACACTCTGCCGATCACGTGCTCGTTCTCTTTCCTGAATCCACACTTATCGTATGACATTCACTGTCTTTGACAGGAGTGAGTCTGAGTAATTGTAGCCATTATCTGTGAAGAGTGTTCCTTATTCTCAGTATTATCTTGCTCTGAAGCATTGACTGCTTGCAATAAACTGAATACAGCATAAAAAAATGCTGGCCTGTGATATTTTGTTTGCTACTGGGTTTTATATATGAAGAGTTCAGATGCAAAAGCCTCTAAATGCCATTTGAAATTTTCTTCTAAAATGACTATTTATCAAGCTTGTAAATTTAAGTTCAGTAGTTTCACTTAAATGACAATTAATAGGTAATCTTCATTGCCATTTAAGTGAAATTACTGAACTCAAATATACAAGCATGATAAAAATTTATAATTTTAGAAGAAAATTACAAATGGCACTTAGAGACTATTGCATCTGAACTCTTCATATATTCTATGTTACAGAGACAATCTAAGTTCTCCAACAATATATACACACACACACACACAACACAAAGGACAAACCACACCCAACAGGGGTAATTGTATTTGTAAAAAGAAGTTGTCTGCAAAAGATGTCTGGGTATTAACCCAGACTGGATAACAAAAAAATCATAGCAGCACAATTAAATGTGCAACTTGACACACCTTGAGTTCCACAGAGTGAATATTCATGGTTGAGCTTCAAATGCCAAACGTTTGGTTCAATGGTGCCAGCAGTAGAAATATTGGGCTGTGGACAATGGGAACAGAAATTCTACCTTCTCTTGTAATTCTCAGTGTGGAGAAGCCCAGATCACCAAGAGTGTTAGTGAATCTCAGGATCAGTGATTGTGTTGTAATATCATGGCATTCCCTTGGCCCACTACTTGTGATAGAAGGGTGCCAGTAGGTTGTACCATTTATCAAAATAATCCACCAATACATACAGCAAGACAGGTTTGATGTTTTCCTTCACCAGCATCACGTAGTGACCTGGCCAATGTTCTGCAAGCTGGCCGTTGTTTTAATTTTTTTTTTACATTTGTTTATTTGAACAAATATAAAATATATACATTCAAAACAAGAAAGTACAACCCATATGCTGGGCAGGGAGAGGAAACAAAAAACAAACACAAAAGGGCTTATTTAAAGTCTCCACCAAAACAACAAAGAAAAAAAAAAGAAACTTATGAAATAAAAGAGCTAAATTACATTAACAAATATATAAATGTATATGACTGAATCAAGTTAATTACAGCATACAACGGGAAAGGCTACAAATTCCTCTGGCCACTGTTCAGGGGACTGTCATTCCTTAGATGTAACTGATTCTGTACTGGCCACAAAAGGAGACCCGACAACATAATAATAAATTATCGTGGTCGAAATCCAGGAGTTTCAGTTTTATTGTCTTACTCTGTGTGTCTCTGTGCCTGTGTCTGTGACCTACTGATGCTAATGACTGGAGAATGTTGGTTAAGTACAAAGCTCTTTGCATTTTATTTACAAGCATGAGCTTCTATAAAACGACAAATTTAAAACAATCTGAAACCAGTAAAATACAAAAGTTCTGTTCTCATCTCCTCATGAAGTTCTTCTCCAGAGCAGCAGGGGTCCTCTGAATGGAGTGAATGTTTCTTTTCACACGGTCCTCCAGAGACGAAGTGGCAGCACTCTCTAGCTTCATGTCACTGTAAACAGATTACAGACAATAAGTTAATCAGTGAGCAAGACATTATTATCCAAATCATTACTTAATGCTGAAAGTGCTTTGCCCATATGCATGTATGCTGGAGCAGAATTAAGATATTCCTGACTTCTGTGCAAATTACCAAACCATCCACTAGTCCGTTTGCTACAAATAAAACCACTGGGTGCAAACAGTATTAAGATTTGTGGTAACACTTTATTTTCTGATAGTCTATTTTAGACAATATACTAACTTTAAGTAACTTTTCAACTACATGTCAACTTACTGTCATTATAATATTAGTAGACTGTGAGCTTAATATTCTCCTAACACTTTATTCATATCTTTAACACTTAAAGGGATAGTTCGGACCAAAAATGATACACAAACCACATAAAATGCCACATTTAAACCACACATAAAATGTAAAGGGCCACAAATTACAACTTGCATCGAGAGACTTTACTTGTATGACAATATTTACAGTTTTTACTTATTTAGAAATGCAGTTAATTTACCTATCTTGCTAGGTAAGTCTTTTTGCTAGTCCTTGTTAAAGTAAGCTAATACGGAAAGTGAAAAATGAAAAAATCTGGAACAATAATATGGATTAACAGTTTTCTAGTCATATTAATGCAAAAAAAAAAAAATAATAATAATAAAAAAAATATAGCTGCGGAGCCGATTGCGGGCCCAAGCCGGTGGCACCGCAACCCCGGTGCCTAAAGGCACCGGGATGGCGGTACCGCCGGCTTTGGCCCTCATCGCTGCTCGCAGCTATATTTTATATATATATATATATATATATATATATATATATATATATATATATAAAGCCGGTGGCACCGCCACCTTGGTGCCTTTTGGGTTATTCTGCACGACGTGCAAAAGCGTAACCCCTGCTTTGGAATACATACTAGTATGTATTCCACAATTGGAATACATACTAACATACTAGTCAGAACTGAATAGTTGATATCTGAATGACAGATCACCATAGAAGTCAATGGAAAAAATGTGACTAGTAGTAACAAAAGAATAGTTACTAGTCACCATTGAAATAAGTACTAGTGTCTAATGAATAAGTACTAGTATCTATTTAATAGATACTAGTATCTAATGAATAAGTACTAATAACTAATTAATAAGCATTGGTATGTAATGAATAAGGACTAGCATCTAATGAATAAGTACTAGTATCTAATAAATAAGGACTAGTGTCTAATGAATAAGTACTAGTATCTTTAAAAAGGTACTACTACCTAAAGAATAAACACTAGTATCTAAAGAAAAGGCACTAGTATCTAAAGAATAAGCACTAGTAGCTAATGAATAAGTACTAGTACTTAATGGAATAGATACTAGTATCTAAAAAATAAGTACTAGTAGCATGAAAATAGAGACTAGTAGGTTAAAATGATTAAATGTTAAAACGGTTTGCCATACTCTATCTGTCGTTTCGACTAGTCACAATTACGTTACAGATATCTTAAATGATAATACAAACTATCCAAAATGTAATTACGACTAGAAAGACGTTGTTGATATCTACAATGTTAATTACGAATAGTCAAACTTAGCTTTTAAATGTTAAAAGGGCTTGCCATACAGAAGTGTAGGCTCAGAGAGACACTCAACATTTTCAAACCAAAATATCTGACTTTCTGTGGGTCCTAGCTCATGAGTGTAAATTAGAAAGTTAAATATTGAATAATGCTTTCACAGCTCTTCATCTGGCGTGTGTTTACATTTGAAGCAAATCGGGTAAAAGTAAGAGTGCGATTTCAAAGCATTTTGAAAGTGAAACACTTTCTGCTGCCAGTTGGTGGCGCTATATATTTGACTCACATCTATGTGACTGACCTCTTACAACGAACACACTGCTGAAGTTTCATCAAGATCAGTTAATGTATGCAGAAGTTTTAACACACTTCCTTTTTGATTTATTTACTTACTTTTTTGATTTATGGACCAAGTTAATTTAATTAATACACTAATTATATAAAACTATTGTCAATGCACTACAATTAAACAGGTTATATGCCTTTACTTTATAAAAAAAATAAAAATAAAAACTTATGTAAAAAATACCAGGCTTAAGAAATGTATTTACTTTAGCAGGCCAGACACACAGTGAAATGATTAAGCCCCCTCCCCTACACACACACACACACACACACAGACTGTGTGACAGGCCTAGGTTTAGAAAGAGCATGATCATATTCAAACTACAATATCTGACTTTCTGTGGGTTTGAGCTTATTATTGTTAATTAGAAAGTTGTTTGGCTTGAATAGAACAATATACACGGCAAGTTTTGTAACTGTCAGTAAAACTAACCAAGTTATAACACACTTTATGTGTCCTTTTTTAGTCAAAAAAATCCGCCACGGCCAAACCGTTCGAGATATCAGAAATCCGTCCGGAATATAGCATCCTCAATGTCTTGACTTCATGCACACCGAGTTTGGTGGTGATTGGTAACAGCATGGGTTGTAATTTGATGTTTTTCTAGGACAATTATTTAAAAAAAAAAAACATAATTCCCGACTTCCGTTTGAACTGTCGTAAAACTTAGAGCACGAAAGTTGTTTGGCCTGATGTGATCTATGAGTGTACCGAGTTTCATATTAATCCATGCACGTGTGTTTGATTTATGGACAAATGTTCGAATCCCTAAAAAGAATGCATCCTAAAAGAATGGTAAAGTTTGATGCGTCGCCACGGCAACAGTTTCAAAGATATCAAGAATCCATTCATAGGTCTTCATCTGCCGTGTATGTACATTATACAGATGAAGTTTGAAGCAAATCGGGTAAAAATAAGAGGGTGATTTCAAAGCATTTTGAAAGTGACACACTTCCTGCTGCCAGTTGGTGGCGCTATAACTTTGACTCACAATAGTCACATCCATGTGATCGTCCTCTTACAGCGAACGCACTGCTGAAGTTTCATCCAGATCAGTTAATGTATGCTGAAGTTATGACACACTTCCTGTTTCACGTTTCTCGCCATAATTTCGTTTCCTCGCCACGGCCAAACCGTTCGAGATATCAAAAATCCCCACACAAACTTTCATCCTCAATGTCTTGACTTCACGCTGACCGAGTTTCGTCGAATTTGGATCAGAGCTCTCAGGAGGAGTATTTAAAAGTTCATTGCGTGTGTTTTACAAAAAAACCTCAATAGCCGACTTCCTGTTGGGCTGGGGTAAAAAGCAAGAACGCGAGGTATAGATGAAATTCTGCTATCGACATGTGTACCGAGTTTCATATTATTACATGCAAGTGTGTTTGAGTTATGGACCAGGTGTTCGGACCCCATTCCAGGGGGCGCTGACGAGCCGCCCTGCCACGCCCGGGTACCAGCTTCAGCCCGGCTCTGATGGCCGGGGGTTCTGACCCGTGTGCAAAGTTTCAAGAGTTTTCGAGCATGTTAAGGGCCCCAAAAGTGCCCGAATAGTCGCTAGAAAAATAAAAAAAAATAAAAAAAAAATAAAAAAAAAAAAATAATATATATAATATATATAGGTATATATATATATAGGTATATATATATATATATATATATAGTAAATATAGCTGCGAGCAGCGATTCCGGGCCCAAGCCGGTGGCACCGCAACCCCGGTGCCTAAAGGCACCGGGATGGCGGTACCGCCGGCTTTGGCCCTCACTCGCTGCTCGCAGCTATATTTTTATATATATATATATATATATATATATATATATATATATATATATATATAAAGCCGGTGGCACCGCCACCTTGGTGCCTTTAGGGTTATTCTGCACGACGTGCAAAACGTAACCCCTGCTTTGGAATACATACTAGTATGTATTCCACAATTGGAATACATACTAACATACTAGTCAGAACTGAATAGTTGATATCTGAATGACAGATCACCATAGAAGTCACTGGAAAAAATGTGACTAGAGTAACAAAAGAATAGTTACTAGTCACCATTGAAATAAGTACTAGTGTCTAATGAATAAGTACTAGTATCTATTTAATAGGTACTAGCATCTAATGAATAAGTACTAGTAACTAATTAATAAGCATTGGTATGTAATGAATAAGGACTAGCATCTAATGAATAAGTACTAGTATCTAATAAATAAGGACTAGTGTCTAATGAATAAGTACTAGTATCTTTAAAAAGGTACTAGTACCTAAAGAATAAACACTAGTATCTAAAGAAAAGGCACTAGTATCTAAAGAATAAGCACTAGTAGCTAATGAATAAGTACTAGTACTTAATGGAATAGATACTAGTATCTAAAAAATAAGTACTAGTAGCATGAAAATAGAGACTAGTAGGTTAAAATGATTAAATGTTAAAACGGCTTGCCATACTCTATCTGTCGTTTCGACTAGTCACAATTACGTTACAGATATCTTAAATGATAATACAAACTATCCAAAATGTAATTACGACTAGAAAGACGTTGTTGATATCTACAATGTTAATTACGAATAGTCAAACTTAGCTTTTAAATGTTAAAAGGGCTTGCCATACAGAAGTGTAGGCTCAGAGAGACACTCAACATTTTCAAACCAAAATATCTGACTTTCTGTGGGTCCTAGCTCATGAGTGTAAATTAGAAAGTTGTCCGGCTTGAGGAGAATATATGAATATATGAAACGATGAGATCAACATGTGTACTGAGTTTCATATTATTACATGCAAGCGTGTTTGATTTATGGACCAAGTTTTTGGACCCCGTTCCAGGGGGCGCTGTCTAGCCCCCTTGCCACACCCGGGTACCATCTTCCCGGCTCTGATGGCTGTGGGATCTGACCTGTGTGCAAAGTTTCAAGAGTTTTCAAACCCATTAAGGGCCCCAAAAGCCGCTAAGAAACTCAAAATCATCAAAAAAAGGAATGTTAAAGTTTGATGCGTTGCTATGGCAACATTATCTTAGATATTGAATAATGCTTTCACAGCTCTTCATCTGGCGTGTGTTTACATTATACAGATGAAGTTTGAAGCAAATCGGGTAAAAGTAAGAGTGTGATTTCAAAGCATTTTGCAAGTGAAACACTTTCTGCTGCCAGTTGGTGGCGCTATATATTTGACTCACAATAGTCACATCCATGTGATCGGCCTCTTACAACGAACACACTGCTGAAGTTTCATCAAGATCAGTTAATGTATGCAGAAGTTTTAACACACTTCCTTTTTGATTTATGGACCAAGTTAATTTAATTAATACACTAATTATATAAAACTATTGTCAATGCACTACAATTAAACAGGTTATATGTCTTTACTTATAAAAAAATAAAAACAAAAACTTATTTAAAAAATACCAGGCTTAAGAAATGTATTTACTTTAGCAGGCCAGACACACAGTGAAATTATTAAGCCCCCTCCCCCTACACACACACACAGAGACTGTGTGTCAAAAGACTCAATCACACACACACACAGACTGTGTGACAGGCCTAGGCTCAGAAAGAGCATGATCATATTCAAACTACAATATCTGACTTTCTGTGGGTTTGAGCTTATTATTGTTAATTAGAAAGTTGTTTGGCTTGAATAGAACAATATACACGGCAAGTTTTGTAACTGTCAGTAAAACTAACCAAGTTATAACACACTTTATGTGTCCTTTTTTAGTCAAAAAAATCCGCCACGGCCAAACCGTTCGAGATATCAAAAATCCGTACGGAATATAGCATCCTCAATGTCTTGACTTCATGCACACCGAGTTTGGTGGTGATTGGTAACAGCATGGGTTGTAATTTGATGTTTTTCTAGGACAATTATTTAAAAAAAAAAAAACATAATTCCCGACTTCCGTTTGAACTGTCGTAAAACTTAGAGCACGAAAGTTGTTTGGCCTGATGTGATCTATGAGTGTACCGAGTTTCATATTAATCCATGCACGTGTGTTTGATTTATGGACAAATGTTCGAATCCCTAAAAGAATGCATCCTAAAAGAATGGTAAAGTTTGATGCGTCGCCACGGCAACAGTTTCAAAGATATCAAGAATCCATTCATAGGTCTTCATCTGCCGTGTATGTACATTATACAGATGAAGTTTGAAGCAAATCGGGTAAAAATAAGAGGGTGATTTCAAAGCATTTTGAAAGTGACACACTTCCTGCTGCCAGTTGGTGGCGCTATAACTTTGACTCACAATAGTCACATCCATGTGATCGTCCTCTTACAGCGAACGCACTGCTGAAGTTTCATCCAGATCAGTTAATGTATGCTGAAGTTATGACACACTTCCTGTTTCACGTTTCTCGCCATAGTTTCGTTTCCTCGCCACGGCCAAACCGTTCGAGATATCAAAAATCCCCACACAAACTTTCATCCTCAATGTCTTGACTTCTAGCTGACCGAGTTTTCGTCGAATTTGGATCAGAGCTCTCAGGAGGAGTATTTAAAAGTTCATTGCGTGTGTTTTACAAAAAAACCTCAATAGTCGACTTCCTGTTGGGCTGGGGTAGAAAGCAAGAACGCGAGGTATAGATGAAATTCTGCTATCGACATGTGTACCGAGTTTCATATTATTACATGCAAGTGTGTTTGAGTTATGGACCAGGTGTTCGGACCCCATTCCAGGGGGCGCTGACGAGCCGCCCTGCCACGCCCGGGTACCAGCTTCAGCCCGGCTCTGATGGCCGCGGGTTCTGACCCGTGTGCAAAGTTTCAAGAGTTTTCGAGCATGTTAAGGGCCCCAAAAGTGCCCGAATAGTCGCTAGAAAAAAAAAAAAAAAAAAAAAAAAAAAAAAAAAATAATCGGAAGGAAAACAATAGGGCTCTGCGCCCTTTCAGGCTTGGGCCCTAATAATGGAAGGAAAACAATAGGGCTCTGCGCCCTTTCAGGGCTTGGGCCCTAATAAGTTAATACTCGTACATTAAAAACCCCCCTGCAAGGTAAGTCTTGCTAGTCTTTGTCCAATTTAACATAATACTGGAACATGAAAAAATAAAATAAAAACAATGACATTTAAATGACATGTTTTATACTCGGGGTGGCTTTAAAAAATGTTTATATTCATAGCCTCCTACTAATACTAGGCCCACTATTAACCCAGTACATCTAACTTTTAAGTTAGTCAGAATTCGCTCAATAGCAGCTTTCACATGATCCATTTTTCAAGAGTGCCGTGAACTTGTTGACGTGATGACAGCTCGTCATTGTAATCAGAGCGCTTTTTTTTCTGTTTATAACCCATTGACAATTTGAATCACCAAGTTTGGTTTTTCATGCTGTTAAGAGGACCATCAGCCAATAATTACACATTGCAGAGTAGAGATGCGTGGATCAGCTCTAACGTCACCCGAATCAGCTGTTAAAAAAACGAAGACAGATATTCTGCTCGATGTCGTGCACCCGCACAGCGATTTTGTCATTAGTCATTTTGTACCCGGCACACTTTTGAAAACATTGAGGCACGGATGTACCTAATACAAATAAAACATCTCCAGTTAACTAGCAGAGCATTTATTTAGTTAGCACTTAATTAAGAGATCTAATATTTTTTAAATCAAGCTGAGCGCTTGTTGCCGCTGCTGTCAGCTGCATGGTTCGTGCAGTCTTCACCTGGACGCGCCACACTTCAATCGCCGTTGCGGAAACTCTATTCATTCCTCTATTTAGCCCATATTAGTCCCATTAAACAACCCACACACATCACAATGACGATGATTAATTTTTTATGAATACATAACGGATTATCCAAAGTGTCCGCGGTATAGCCTGCCTACATAGGGTAATATTTGCGCAACCTTTGAGCTCAAAAAAGTGCAAAATTTTTTTTGCATGACGACGGGCCATAAAATGAATGCCGATGGGCCAGATGCGGCCCGCCTGTTGAGTACCTCTGGTCTAAAGTGACTATTGAAATAAAGTTTAACCAGATTGTTTTCAGGAATGAAAATACTGACTGAATAAATCCAGCGTGACGGTCCAGTTTGGCACTGTCTCTGGCTTTCTCCTTGTCCTCTTGTCGCTTGTATCTCTGCACATTATTTTCCCTTTCAATTTCTCTTTCGCGGCAAAATCCATCATTTCCCTTCTCTTCTTCTCCAACTCTTCAGATGAAAGGCGTCTGAGAGAAGGGAAACATGTAGTTGCATTTTACGTGGCAAACAAAACTTAGTCTTCTACAGGTGAAGAAACAAATGTGATCATGCCAGAGGTTTCAACTCATGTTCAGAGTGACTGACACAGGTGAACAAAACATTCATTCTTAATCATTTAATCTACTTATGATAAAGAAACTCAAGGAAGTGTCGTACTTGCTGTAATTGGTGTACTGCGGTCTTTGATGGCGGTCCCGGTGTCTCGGTGGACTGGGGGCTTTGGTTTTAGGTCTTCGCTCGGACTCTCAAGAGGAACGATCGTCCCTGTCTGCTTTGTGAGAAAACGGGGATCGACTCCTGTCTCTTAAATGGTGGTCTGTGTGGTTAGACACTGAAGAGTGATGGGATCTGCCTTCTGGTAACTGAAACAGGGAAGAAAAGAGTACATATCAAAGTTGGCACGAAATGGAAACAAGAAGTTGTCTCCAACAAGCGAGACTTGATTTAGTCCATCGGGAATTGATTGAATCAGTTAATCATTGTGGTTTGCTATTGGTGTACCTATTGGTGCTATTGGTTGGTTAGTTATTAAAAGATCATGAGGGTGCATGAATTAAAAATAAATAAATAAATAATGATGTACATGGAACAGGGTTCCCACACCTTCAAGGACATTTCAGGGGCCGTATTCACAAAGAATTTTATCTTACCACTAGGAGTACTCCTAAATCGCACTAAAATATTTTAGCTAGGAGTTTTCTCTTAAAAGTTATTCACAACGCCTTTCAGACCTACTCTTAGTAAGGAAAAATGACAACTCCTAAACTAAGAGTGAGTCTTCGTTGCTATGGATGACGTCAATTTTCATGCACAAGCTTCCTCGCAATGATCACTGTGATTGGTTGTTAGATGACAGGGCCATCATGCGGAACATAACACAGCAACAAATCATGGAATTACGACATCTATATGTCTGTGTCCTACACAAAATAATAATAATAATAAAAAAGTAATGTAATTGAAATGCATAGGCTATATAATGACATGTTTGTGCAGGCCCCAGTGTAGAGTAATTCTAAAAAGGCAGAGAGAGAAAAGTCATGAATGAAATTATTCAAGGTAGCCTAAGGGCCTGCAGTGTTCACTTATCGCGTCTTTTGCGCGCTCAAGTTCGTTATTTTAAATATAGGCGCACGATATGTGCGCCCGTTTTTCCAAGCGCGTCCGTAGGTTTAATTGTCCGTAGGTCACGTGACAAGAACCAACCGGAGCGCAACCACCGGGAGAATGCGGCGCGCCTTGCGTTTTTAGGCGCTATATGAATGGTACCTAATACCCTAATGAAAACCAACTTGCCTAATAATGAAAAACGACACTTGCATTAACACTTGCTTGGTTAATTGACATTCTTTTAGCCTAACTAGCCTATTTAAAGCAAGGAAATGTTGCTCCTATTGAAGTAATGTAATAGTTGAATGACAGTGGATTATGAACTCGCCAAAATGGAAAAGAAAGCCCAACTGGATGCAGGATCAGTTACTGCTGCTGGCCCAGTTGGTGCTAGAAAAAAAAAAAAAACATAATAAAAGTGAAATTCGGCACTGGGATGTCAAGCAAAACTAAGCGTGAGACATGGGAGAGGATTTGTTTGCAGACTAATGCAGTATTCGCTTGTTATGCGGACCCCGGACGACTGCGAGAGGCGCTGATGTCGCTACAATCCTTTGTGAATAAGTCTTAGTGAGTTAGGAGTCCTCTCGACTTCTTTTAAGCTGTCCCAGACTTAGGTGCTACTTTTAGGGCTAAAATGCTTTGTGAATTACTTTTAGTGAAAAAAATTAGGAGTCCTAAAGTTAGGAGTGACACGCCCATTATTTTTAGGCGTTGCTCCTAAATTCGCCAGTTAGGAGCTACTTTTAGCTTTAAAATTCTTTGTGAATACGGCCCCAGGTCCAATACCCTCAAATTCAATGACAATGTGGGGTCACATTTCAAATAAGAACAAGGTTACATCGGGTTACATTGCAACACAAGCTGTTACAGGTTTCATGCATCCTTTTCAAATGTATTCATTTTTGGCCATATGACAGAGATCTGATATTCTATTTGTCATATTTCTGTTTTGCATAAAACTGAAGAATATTGGGTACATCCTATACTGTATTCTAAAATGATCTGATATTAAAGCTGCAATTCAGCGTTTTTCCTCTTTGTCGACATCTCTGTTTGAAATCTGCAATTGCAGTCATTCGCAGAATTATCAACTTTACGTGAGTTGTACTTCATCACCCTCAAAACGGCACAGCGTGGATGTTTGAGGAGAGTGTGCTGTGGGTCAGTCACCATGCCGGTGGATAATGGCATTCAGAATCACAGATTATTCTTTTTGTAAGTATGACCAACATAAGAATTTTCACGAAATCTTATGCATTTTACAATGGGTGAATCTGTTGTCAGTGGTGGATCCGCCATTAAATTAATAGGTTAAATTAGAACAAGTGCTGTGAGTAAAGGCTATAAATCTCCACCTCCAACATCCTCACACGAAATATACTTTTTACTAGCTGAGACTACTTCTTTATGTGTGACGTAATGACACAAAGAAATCCACCAGTACCACTGGAATTAAAAACATTATTACAAGCTTACTGCTTTCTGACGATCTGATGGGTTTTAGAAGATTAAATACCAACTGAAACTAAAAAACAGACCCGGCCTCTATTTGAGACTGGCTTTTATTTATCCAAACCTGCAGAGGCAGGTCTATTTGGGACTCAGCAATTATTTGAGGTTTTACGGTATCTAAAAACTCAAGTATTAAGTCATGCATATCTAGTACGTACCCTAAGTGTCAATTACTGAGCTCAGCATGACCAATTATGGGAATGCAGAATGGCAATTAATTTAGTTAAGTATTAAAATTAAATAAAAGTTATAACAATAACAATCCAAAAGAAACACAGTCAGTGAGAAAGCCAGGGAGAAATCACTTACTTGAAGCCCATAGCCTGATTTATGATGTCCATTAGAGGTTGTCACATGATCTGTTCGTTCTTCTTTGGACCTGGTTGGCCAAACAGATGCACATATTGTTGAAAAAGCTTATTTAAATTAAGTTCACTGTCTCCCAAAAAAGGATAAATTCTTCATGCCAGTAAATAAAACAATTTACAAGTTGATTAAAAATGTAATTTGTACCTATGCTTCCGGTCCTCCTCATCAGAGCTTGAACTCCTCTTCCTGTGCTTTTTCTCCTTCCTCCTCTCTTTCTCCTCTCTTTCTCCCTTTTGTCCTTCTTCCGTTTCTTCTTTTTCTCCTTCTCAAGATTGTGACGCAACTATAGGGGTAGAAAACAACAGACCAGCCTTGAAAATGGTTGAAACTCCATTCATAATTTAACAAAAAATGGCTTTTAAATTCATATTAAATTTGAACTCAAGACAACAAAGAGAACGCATTACTCCAGGTAGAATTTTACTTTAAATGGAAAAGTTCACTGAGACAATATATATATTTTTTTTTACTGCCATTTCACTTTTTTGATTTCAAATAGTGTGTAATGTTGCTATTGGTGCATGAAGAGTATCTGCAAAGTTGCAGCACTGAAAGTTTAGTGTAAGCAGAGATATCGTCTTTTAAAAATCAGGAAGTAAAATTGCCTACAAAAACGACTCGTTTTGGACTACATCTGGGTTATGCGTACGTCACTAACCCACACATTTGCATCAACCACTCCCTCCGGAATATGCAGGAAAGGGCATGCGTCGAGTGAGTTGTGTTCACGCAGCGGTCAGGTCTTCTGTGTTTCGGGCTTCCCACAGACACTATACTTCGATCAACAATGGATACAATTTGTGTTTGATTACATTCCTGAAAGTGACGATCGTAATCTAGCTCTCTGTGCTGCGCATTTACGAGAGACAGCTTCCAGAATCTCCACGAGTAAAACACTGGATTAACGTAAACAAGAAACTGTTTCTATATCATGAAGCAGATCCAGCTTTAAAACCAGCAGTTAAAAGTCAGCAGTTGTTGGGCCACACAGTAAGTAGGCTAGGACTTCATCATTTTAAATGTATTTGCATGTATAATTTCCGTACGTAGCGTTGTGTTTTTTTTTTTTTTTCAAATGCCAGCGCTGGCTTTGTAGGCTTATATGGGCTACTAGTTTGGCTATTTTGTGTCTACAGCAAACGTGTACAAACATTATGGACCTGAATTTTGTATAAGTACTAATGTTGTAAATGTATTTTTCATATATATATGCTTTATGACTTTATTTTCGATTTTGATCAAGAACGTAAACCTGCAAACGCTGTTTGAGTATAACATTAGTTAGCCAGTCAGTTGCTATCGTTGCCAGTCAGATGCTATTGTGTAAATCAAACGTGTATCAAGTTAAAAAATGAAGCAAATTATCATTCAGAAACCTTTATTAAGAGCCGTGTGTGGTGAGGTTCTGCTTGACTCGATTCATCGCGGCTTTCTCGGTCTGATTCTGCCTCAAACTGATACTGCAGTCTCGACATCATTATTTACGTGTATCCACCGTATATCTCTTATCCACCTTTGGCATGCCCGCCCGTTTCGCCCGTAAAGGTCATGGGCGCTAATCTTCCGGACAACGTGAGCGACAGTTTAGCCAATCACAACACACCGGCCCAAACGAACCAATCTGAGCCCACTACGTCATTCTGAGGGAGTGTTTTCATAGACTCAGGAAGTCATCCGCTTGTTCAGAGGACAGGGGAAAGCGCGGCTGACAATAAAGGTGAAATTTATGAAAAATAAGACTTTTAAAAAAAGAAAAACCACGGATACATGTTATATTGCACCCCATAAACACGATCATGCAAAGAAAAAGAACAGTAAACCCGTCCTTTAAAAAAGAAAAACATTATATTTTATAAATAACCTTTTATCTTGTGGACAAGAGTGAAATAACGCTTAATTTCCCAGAAACCTATTAACTGATGAATTCCTTGGATTGTAATTGGGTAAATTCCTATTCTTGTCAATTAAACTTCCAGTGCAAAAGGTGCGACCAGTTAGTGTGAAATTCTAAAAACAATTCATTAAAAGGGAGTTAACTCTTCCATTCTGACCACTAAATATCATGCAAATATACTACTCACCATCTTTTGGATTTCTTTCATTTTAACAGGATTTGTAAGAACTCCTCTCTTCTCTTCTTCCTCCCGTTTGCTGAAAACAAACATAGATTATATTTACTGTGAACATTTTATTTGACCAGCACTTAAAGGAATATTTCCAGATCCAGATAAATATAAGCTCAGGAAACACATAGCCCTAATTTTAAAGGTCCCTTTCTTTGAGATTCCATTTTTCAAACTTTAGTTAGTGTGTAATGTTACTGTTAGAGCTGTAAAATGATAAAGCTTAAAGATCAATGCCTAGCGAGATATTTTATTTTAAGTCCCCTTTTAAAGCAAACAGTGAATGTCCGGTTTGGACTACATCCCTCTACTTCCTTTTTTAATGATATAATTAGAACAGATTTTTGACCAATCTCCGCCCACAGGAATACACAAAAAAGGGGGTGTGGTCTTGTTGAGCTCCCACGGAGAGGAGGAAGAGTATCGTTTGTCCAGAATTCGCAGACAAACCTATACATTGATGTGAGGCAGTAATAATTTAATGTGCAGTCACGAAACAATCCAATTTATCCAAGCATCTCCAATTTATGGTAAGAGGCGTGACCTTTCCGGGCAACATGCAATAAGCTGCTGTCGAAACACAACACAGGAACCGCTGGCACAATCAGAACTCGTTACGTATTTCTGAAGGAGGGACTTCATAGAGCTAGGAAGTCATCGGCCCGTTTTTTTGGACAGTGAAAACAGCGGTATACAGATAATACAGATAAGTAAATTGTGCGAAAAACAACAGCCAATGCTGTAGCACCTGTTTTATAAGTACTTGCTTGAAAAAAGAAGATGAAAGCTTAAAAAGAGAAATCGTGGTCAGTGGACGAGGTGCCAACAAAGTCGAACTGTACCGAGCCGTACCATGCAGTGGAAAAACGCCATAAGTGCTTTCAACCTTCTTTTTTGATCTGTATGGAAAACAGTTGAATTTCGCCACCACCTCCATACTTCAAAAAACACAGAAAACTACTTTTAAACAGGAAATGACAGAATATTTACGTACAAATTCACAGCGGGTCTATTTGCACGGGATTAGTATTACCTGAGGTAATTTTTCCGGACCTTTTCTGGGCTCTGGAAGGCGACCAATTTGGTCGCACATGCGACTAAAATTCGTAAAGGGTGCGACCAAAATTTTTCCGAGGTCGCACCAGGGCACCTAACGTTCCCGCATGATCGCATCCGCTGACTCTCCCCAAACAAGTCTTTTGTTCTCCTTGCACGTATGGTAAATGCTCCGTGCTGTGTGATAAGAAACAAATTGCGACCTGAACACCAGAGAATCAGTAACGGCAATCAGCAGCAGAAGAAACAGATGACGAAGAAACTTTTAAAAATGTTGGCTACTTTTTAGGGCTAGGTAAAATATATTCTCATATTCAAAAACTAATTCTCATTTTACGAACCCGTTGGGCTATGCTGTTTTCAGTTGATGAATGAATGGAAGATTGTAGCGCGCATCTCATTCAATAAATCGCAATAATCTTTGTGCTTTGTTACTATTGATATGAAACAAAGTCTCAGATTTCAAATTAGGTCCATTTTCTTACGAAATTCAAAAACATAAATAGTGTATTGAAGCTGTGGTGTGAGATCGCTCTGGCTCAGCTCAAGTGAAGCAGCAGCACGGAGCACACGTGAGCTTCTCTTCCGCCTTAATAATAGCAGTTACAGCGCGAAATAAACATGAACGAGCATCTGAAAGTATATTAAAAGATAGAGTACAACTTATCGAAATCCGTATCTTTCACATAGAATCGCTCAATCTGTGATTCAACCGTGGAAAGACGTCAGTAAAAGGCGTGTAAACAATGTATGTAACATCACATTTACCTCAGAAAAAAAAAAAATCCAGTGACCATAAACTCGTTAGCCAGCTAGAAAATTAACTCTATAGCAGCATTTTGCCAAATGTTGTTTGAAAAAAACTGGCAATTTTTTATGCAGCCACCATTTAAATTTTTATATTTCATATAACATTATTATTATAAAAATAAATAAAAGAGTAATTTAAGTGTTTGTGTCCAAATCAGGTCATTTTTACCTTACAGCATTAGTAGTGATTTGTTTTCCTTGAGAAAATTTGCCATGTATTGTACCTGATATCCAAAATAATCAATATTGAATCGAATTGTGAAATTGGTGTCAATACCCTGCCCTGAACTTGAACAATGTAAAAACAGCACTTTAAATTTAGATTTTAGAATTTTTTTTTTTTAAAGTGTAACTAAACCCCTGGTCAAAGCCTGACTCCACCCACTGGCAAAATTTGAAAAATGCTTAAAAAGTGGGCAGACCCCAGCGGAGACAGAGGGGACGAGCCAAGGGCGGGGCTGAGAGGGGAGCGTGCACATGAGACCCGCAGTGACGGATTAATTGACAGCTGTAGTGGTGGGAAGTTCGGATCATGTTACTGACTCGGATCTTTGAGTCTCGTTCAGCAAAATGAACAAATCTTTTATCGAATCATTTCGTTCATTTCATCATTATATAATTAAAATGTCATGTTAAATATTCCAAAACATCTACTAGGCTACTTACGAAAATCTTGATTACATTTACCGGATGGTCGAGTTTGTCTTGGTGTAACTTCCTTCCGGAATTGACGCGGATCACTCGCGGCTCGCGGAAAAAATAGACTAGACGCCGAAACTGGCGCTTCACGGCGCGGGCCGGCTGCGCCTCGCCGCGGCGCTCCGCGTCTGGGTGTGAACGACACCATAGGTTAACATGGGCGCCGAAAGGAAGCGGCCGTGCGATATAGTACAGCAGTACCGGAAAGAATAAAGATTAGTTCATCTCTCGAGTTCTCAAGTTCGGCCGGGTCCGAGTCTTTCGTTCTTCCTGTCAGTCCCATATAGTCTATGCTGTCAGCACCGGAAAGAGAAATGATTAGTCCATCTTTTGAGTTCGGGTTCTCATGATGCTACCCTGATCGTTTTCAATACTCATAAATCCAACTCCTGACTCGCTACAGTAGTTTTGACGGAACCAGATGCTTTTATACCAGGGGCTGCCAAGGGCGTGGTGAGCTCGCAGCAAGGGCGTGACAGAGTAGTGTCAGAGAGTTCGCTGACGTCAGAGAGTACCCCTGCTGCAGGAGCTTTCCGTTTAACCTGAAGAGGGCAGCACTCAGACGTTTTTACACCATATATTTGAAAATTAAAAGACTTTATTGCCAACTGTCAAAAAATGTACTAGAATCAATGAACAGCATTTATGAAGCTCCATTCTAACAGATCATTAACTAAAAAAAGTTGGTTAAGTGTTTAGTTACTCTTTAAGATTTGTATTTTTATATACAGTATAGGCCTAATAGAGCATCACAGTTCCGCCCACAGCCGGTCAAGTAAAAATTCAATACAATTTCTCCATTGACATTTGGGATATAAGCCATAAAAACGTAACCATACATGGTAGACTTAAAACCAGCTACGGCTGTACTAAGTGATTGTATATGCTCATATAAACGCCAAAAGATCATGGGGCACAAACCTTGTTTTAAGATAAATGCCTTTTATTCACGATGTATTGGATAAGTACTTCATTACCCACAATCCTGAACAATCCCACAATCCCAAAGTGATGCATCTGATTGGTGGAAATCGTGTCACGTGTCTCAAACCCCGCGAAGGTACGTGAAGACTGAAGATTGCGTAATGACGTAGGGCTGAGTTCATTGGTCGCACCCTCTGAGACGCCCCCGTGCCATTGGATGTCCAGTTGCTCATAGAAGCCAATGAGCGAGCCAGATGTTCAATGTTTTAGCATGTGCATAAGCTTCAGTAAATCGAGGAAAAAGGAGCTTCCCTGCACATTCATTATATAAAATTCACTGGAGGAAGTCACTCAAAAGGCTCTTTCACGGTGGATTTCAGTCGACTTTAGTGAGGCGCGGTGGTTTATGGGAGGAGTAGTTCCTTTGCTCAGAAATGATATGTACACAGGCTTGTACCTTTGACTTTTTTGGGATTTTCTCTTTGTTTTTTCACTCGAAATGATATGTTGTATGCTTATGAGTTCAGCCGTAGCTGATTATCTTTAGACATGCTCTAATACTCTTTAGATATGGATTTTACAAAATGTCAATGGGAAAAATGAATGGGAAATTTACTTCCGGCACCAGCGCTCTCTCGGGCTGTGGGCGGGACTGTGATGCTCTATTGTGCTTCAAAAAAAAAAAGAAAAATACATCTTTTTCTTTTTAAAAGCATTTACATAATATATATGAATATATGGAGCATGAGAAAAAGGTGACCTTGAAATTGTGGCGTTAAAGGTGACGCAAGACAGAAAAATTTGAGTGCACCTAAATTTTGTGCTGGTGCACCTAAATAAAAAAGTTAGGCACACCAGTGCAACCAATGCAAAAGGTTAGTCTGGAGCCCTGCTTTTTACAGAAGGTAAAAGTTGCCGTAATCTTTACTGACATTGCCTGTATTGATAACGGAGATGCACTTTAGTCCAAATATCACGGAGAAGCAATAATCATTACTACCCCACTTCTCCATGTTAAACTAATCCCGCCTGAAGAGGGCTTAAGCTTCCATCAGACATCGGGTCAGAAGTGACTCTTCTACCGAAACTAGACTCTGTAAATTTTTTTCTAGGTAAAAATAATAACACACCATTTACACCATTCCAGCTTACCGGATCTCAAAAAGAGGGTCTTCTCTGATCTTAGCAGCCATATCATTAGTAGAGGCAGAACTTGTGGGGTTAAATATGGAGCCAGGCAGAAGGCCCGTCTCAGCTGATGGCCCGCTCTCAGGCTCCTCGAACTGCTGGGTGATCTGCTTGTCAATGGGGCGACCCATAAGGTATTCATCCCAGAGATCTGTCCGATGGACCCTGGTACATCCAGTCCAGACGGTCATCTTTCTTCCTGCGATAGAGAGGAATTTAATATTTCATTACAGGCAACAGAAACCAGAGTTTGTTGTTATTTTGGGTTATTTATGTGTTATAATACATTTTCTGTAATGAAATAGCATGGTGCTGGTGTTGACTGAATGTTACACACTTTACAGCGCCTGTCTCTTGCGCATATCTGGTCATCTCTTCTGGGCTCGCTCATCTTTGAGCTCCTTTTGCAGTTCCTCGATCTTCTTCCTCTCAGCCTCATGTTTCTGCTCTGCTTTCCACACTCGCTCGATGTTCTTCAGAGTTTGCGGATGCCAACTCTTTTTCAAGTTCTGGTGAGATTTGCCGGAGATAAATACAAGTAGGTCAGATTTAGGTAAGTCAGACTAAGACAAAACATATGGAGTGAATTACTTTTATTTAAATGGACAGAAACCTTATCGTTATAATAATTAAATTTGTGGTATCCATAAACAAGCCAAATTAAATGTAAACCCGAATTAACGTTAAACTAAACCTCGCAGATTATCAACTGGCTTCTAGTGATTTAACGTTAACTCGACTGCGCTATTGACAAAACAAATTGTACTTACAAGGTCACCACCTCCCATGTTGTTGAGGCTGTACTTATATTATAATATGTTACAATTGATTATTTTAAACCCACAATCCTAATGTCGATAGCAAACATCTACACTTCCATTTTTTGTTGTGGAACAAAGGACAGTATTTCCGGTTAAACCATAAATTTGCAAAATAAAAGTCCTCTTGACATTAGTGTGCGCTTCACTGCAGTTTATTTCTGCTATTCAAATAAAATATTCATAAAAATGACTTTTGATTCAGCTTATACAGCTCACATTCCCAGCCCTGCGATCAAATATTGAATTAATATTCTTTCTGATTTTCAGACAGATAGAGATAGATAGATATGTAGACAGACAGACAGATAAATGCATAGACAGACAGACAGACAGACAGACAGATTCTCATAAAGATAGATAGATCTGAGATAATCTAGATAGATCTAGATAGATAGATAGATAGATAGATAGATAGATAGATAGATAGATAGATAGATAGATAGATAGATAGATAGATAGATAGATAGATAGATAGATAGATAGATAGATAGATAGACAGATATACAGATAGACAGATATACAGATATACAGATAGATAGATAGATAGATAGATAGATAGATAGATAGATAGAGATAGATAGATAGATAGATAGATAGATAGATAGATAGATAGATAGATAGATAGATAGATAGATATAGATATTCGACTGTATTGGGAGTCACTGCCACATCAGCAAATGTTAAGTGCTTTATGAGCTTAGTTACATCAAGTCATCTCACCCGTCCTCTGGTCATTTTGTAAACGTGTAAGCCTACGCCACAGTTTATGAACTTCCCCAGTTACTTTTTTCCATTACCTACAGGCACATTAGATTATAACTGCTCATTTATTTCAAATGACTGAACACAGTCTGCCCAGGAATGAAGACAATACGAGTGAATTTAGATATGGAAATATGACATGGTTGTTTGTGTGAGAGAGTGATGAGGTGGAGCAGAAGAGTCAGAGGCAAGCTGCTACCTGTTTCAGACCGACTAGATCAGACTAGTTTAGCATGTGCATGCCTAATTTATTTAGTCACATGCATCCATCCATCCATCCATCCATCCATCCATCCATCCATTTATTTATAAAAGTAGACTAATAAATAAATAAAATGATAAAAACTGATGCATTTTCATGAACCTTTTTTCTCCCTTCTTTTTAAAAGATAAGTCTACAAAACACATAGTTCACTCTTCAGGGCATGTGGCAGATGGATTTGGGAAAGTCTTTATTACTCCCATTACTAGAAAATGAGTTCAAATGACGTCAGAACAAAGGCACACAATATGGTCCCAGTGTATTTAAAAGGGCTTACTGCAAAACAAATAACCTCATTGCAACAGAGACATAATAGTGCTTCACCATTACTGAAGAATGCTTCCCATTGCTCTTGTTCTCCTCTTCTTCTCCCTCCTGCTGCCATGCGGAGGTGCATCTGTCAAACCAGAACATGTGTTTTCCAACAGAGCCACGGAAACTTCAGCAGACGGTAGGCTTTAGTGTTGAAACTGTTTCAGTGAGTCTTCTGGAAACTTAGCGCCCTCTCCAAGGTGCTGAAACTGTCAGTGTGAATTCAATGTAATCTAAATCTAAACTGATATTTTGTTTTAGGCATCCAAATTATATTTTAGCCCATACTTTCAGAGTATTTACTAAACGTTTATGCCATGGTTTTCAAGGCGGGACAGATATTAACCTGCATTTCCTATTAGACAGGACTATCTGAATGCTACATCCCACGACTCCTTATACTCCTCTCAAACTCAAAGAATGCCGAACAGGACAATAACATGCCCTTCAGAGGAACTCTCCTCGATGGAGATGCAGGTCCCATGAAAAGACAGGAGGAGAATGATGCTGAACCCCCAGCTGAAGTCTTCACAGTTAAACAGACTAAACGCAAGGAAGGCTGCAAGTTTTTGTACTATAAAACATGGACCGCTGCTAAAATGAGTGAGTGTTGTAACACAATTTGTTTAAAAGTCTTGTGACTTGTCTGTGATTTTTTTTAATCTTCTACAAATTCTGCCATGGATTCCTAAACTGTGTCAAACAATGTCAAACAAAGTGCGTCTGTTACCGCTGTCTCTGGGAGTATAACAATATTAAACACATTTAATTTCTGTGCTTGAATTGTGTTAATAAAATGTACTAATAAAATGTAATAATATAATCATTGGAAAGCAATATAGGCCACATGGGTGATTCCCAATTGAAATTTATGATGTGGTTTTTGTACAAAAATGGCCTATATTTAATCATGTCTGGAAACTTGAAAAATATTTGTTATTGAAGTCTATAAAAGTTAAACATTTAACATCTCCACAAATCTTAAGCATATGCGAATTATACAACTATACTGCCAATATTATACTAATGCATTTACATAAATTAAAAACATTAAAAAAAATGTTTTTCCCATTCAAAGGGTTGAAAACATATCTTGTGGATCAACATCAATATCACAGTCTTTTCATCATCAGTTGAAATGGCTGATTTAGTTTAGAATTTGCTGTTAGCACTATTAGTGTCTCCGCCCGAGCACTATAAATTCCTGTTTGATCAGAATGATTTGTATTTTGTTCTCCAGTTTAGACTTTTTGCACACAAAATGTAGCCATGGTAGTCATAACGTGCCATACCAGTCAAACGCTACATGGTTTCTGTAAATAACATTTTGCCAGCATGATCTAGAGCTGACATGCACAATTTGGTGGTATAACAAGAGGACCTTTGTGGCGTCCTCTACTGCCACTGTATTTGAAATGGTCAACAAAAAAGTGTTTTTAAGTATAAAAAACAAACAAACAGAAAAAAGAAATACTGAAAAACAAATATAGAAATATTTAATTGCTAAGTATAACCGTGTTATTATTTGATGAGACCTATATCACATGTCAAATGTTTGCACTGCCCTGAGATTTTGTGCAGTCTTTGTGGTTCCAGCTTGTTACATGTGTCCTGTGTTTCCCCCGTTCCTTGAGTACTTGGTTCAGTCCTGATTCCATTTTCCCGGCTGCTCCTCATTACTGTTTAGTTCATTCAAATGTGTTAAGTTTAATTGCCCCAGCTGTGCCTTGTTCCCCTAGTCTGTTTGTGTATTTATACCCATGCTGTGTCCGAAATCTCCACTCAAAGCACTACTCCCTACCCCCTTTGTTGGGGGTATAGAGCAGAGCACTATATAGTGAGCTTACCAGCATAATAGAAACACCACTTTCGGACACTACTCGATCGTCTCTCTGCGCCGTTGATTACATCATCTGTCAGCTGGTGCCGAGCCGACTCTGGGCTAAACAGATTTTTAAAAATAAATACATTACATTATATTGAGCTTATTTCTCCAAAATGTAAAAATTAAAAGTGATTTCTGGCCATTTTTGTTATAATGCGCTACTCCACACATGATTATAACTTATTTTTACGATCAGCGCAGTGCATGATGGTATGTAGGGCTTAGGTTAGTGACCATCGGTTGTACACTTCTTTTCAAAATGCATTCTGGGATACATTGAGTGGACTATATAGGGTATAATAATCATCACTACTATACATTCGGACAGCACTACAAAATGGCGAGCTCACTATATAGTGATGGGTGATTTCGGACACAGCACCTGTGTTCTCCTCACTTGTTCTCACTCGTCCATTCTTGTTCATGTTAGGTGTGTTTGTATCCTCTGCCCGGTTGCCAGCTTGTACCTGTTTGTTGTTTTGCTTTATTGAGTAAAATTATATTGATTTTGGAAATCCTGATCTCTCTCGTCTTTCCCTGCATACACCAACCGTAAGACAGCTATTATAATTCTCTCTTTTTTAAAAACAGACTCTGGAGCTTCATTTAGCCTATAAAATGATGTGAACATATGTGAACTTAGAATGTGTGTACACTAAAATACACACCAATGTTTATTTCTAAACGTAAAAAAACTTTCAGCTGTGCACAGTTTCTAGAACATTTTATAGATTTCACATCTGGAAGAAAGGTGTGTGCCCTTTTTTTGCCCACATGTCTTTTTCATATTCATATCTCTGAATCCAGCCCATTCTCATCCCAAGGCGTCACCTCACTGACAATTTTGTCCATGCTTCAATATCTGACGCTTTGGCACCCTTTAGCGTCAGTTACATGACGCAATCCGGGTGTCTACTGACGCTAGCACCATGTCCTAACAACACGCGACACCGCGACACACGATAAAAAGGTGTCTTTTCCATGTTAATCAGAGTTTTTGTCCCAACCAGACGCGACGGCAAAAAAGTTTCTAATTTAGAAACGGTTCCTATTTCTGCAATGTTGCGGCTGACAGAATGAAGAAATTACACTGGTTATGAGTACACATTATTTATTTTTAGTTAAAAATAGGTCACTGTGCCACAAGCGATAACGTATAATTTACCTCAGATTTTGAAAGCATATAATATAGCGTTCAAAATTAATTCGGTAACACTTTACAATAAGGTTCATTTATTAAACTTAGTTCATGCATTAACTAACATGAACTAACCATTTGTTACAGTATTTGTTGTTCTTTGTTAACGTTAGTTAATACAAATCTAGCTGTTCATTGTTTGTCCATGTTAGTTCACAGTGCATTAACTAATGTTATCAAGATTTTAATAAAGTATTAGTAAATGTTGAAATTAACATTACCAAAGATTAACAAATGCTGAAGAAGTATTGTTCATTCTTTGTTAATGTTAACTAATGTAGTAACTAATTAACCTTATTGTAAAGTGTTACCATTAATTCTATGCAAACATACAACTGTACTTCATACCAAAATTAGTCAATGAGTATATTTTGTTAATGTTTTGATTTTTAATAATGTTATTTCTTGATTTGATTATGCCCTTACCCATTTCCAATGCGAGTGCGATCCAGCAGTGCGCTTTCACGCTGTTCTGAATGGATATGATTTTTGATTGACGTGTGGCATCTCACAGTCGCGTCGCCGTCTAGTGTGG
Source organism: Hybognathus amarus (assembly GCA_030378365.1). Classification (NCBI taxonomy): domain Eukaryota; kingdom Metazoa; phylum Chordata; class Actinopteri; order Cypriniformes; family Leuciscidae; genus Hybognathus; species Hybognathus amarus. The sequence continues at coordinate 375,816 of JAQIUQ010000356.1, forward strand.
ACAGACACACTTGCTGTCGCTGGAATTTTATTGCATCGCATGTAGTTTGGACATGGTGTAAAAGGTGAAGCGTCAGTTAGATGACGCGGGTAGGTTTAGGTCTGGGGTAGGGTCAGGGTTAGACGTGATCCTAGGGCGTCATCTGACTGATGCTAAAGGGTGCCTAAAGCGTCAGATACTGAAGCATGGTCAAAATCAGCCCAGTCTCATCCCAAGGTGTCATCTAACTGATGCATTGGGAGGCATTTTGACCATGCTAACCCTTACCTTACCCCAGACCTAAACCTACCCACGTCATCTATCTGACGCTTTACGTTTAGCATCAGTTAGTAGACGCCCTGAGGCTGAATCACACATATACACACATTTGAGAAATTATCATAAGATCAAATATATAGGATGGTTTCTGCGCAACATTTTATAAATGAGGCCCCATAACACCATTTGACATTCATAATCAAAAATACACCTCATGTGACATTTTATTTTCTTAACACAGACTTGTTTGTCCTATGAATCCACAAAGATTCTACTGTGTTATACATGATCACAACTGAAGCTCGTTTCTAAGTAGTGTGTGGTGATGATTGACAAAAGAAAGAGACCATCTTTTACATAAAAATAACAAGGATGCATATGAAGTAAATGTTGTTTTCATTCATCATCATCATTTACTGTTCCTCATGAACACTAATAATATCAGGATATTTTGACCAGATCCACATTCAGACAATTTAGAAATAGCCTAGACATCACATAGACGTTTGCAGAAAAAAATACACTTCTTTAAAACACAAAGATTGTATTGTTCTAGCCTTTTCCATGTGGTAAACGTCCCAGACCTATGCGATCAATTGGGAGACCAAATCCTCCTGACTGGCCTCTTTTATTTGAACCTCTTATTCTGGCATGGTCAGTGGGATTTCTGTCAGATGTCGAAACGCCATTGGGTTTGGTCCTTGGTGGCTGCACTGGACTGCTTTCTCCAAGCTGAGCCTTGTCAATAGAGCCTGTGTCTTCTGGCCTGATAACTGTAAAGCGCTGCTCTCTCCAGACATCATCTTCTCTACAGCACCTTTTTGTCCAAGCCATTTTTCAGGAGTTTTGCTTTGCCTAGAGGAAGGAAATTAAATTTGAGAAGTTGTATAATCCCAAATGATATATTAAAAACTTGTATATGATCGCATATTTTACATTCTTAATTAACAACACTCTTTCAGGTCACTCAGTGCCAATATGTCTTGCAGTTGTAATAACTGTTGTATTCTGTTGTACTGTAGCTCAGGAAACAAGAACATGTTTCCATTGTTTCCAAGGAACTAAAGCCCTGTTATACATTTGTAGATGATATGTCCCCTGGTGATAATTAGATCACATTAAACTGATCCATTGTTTTATTCATAGACCAAAGCAGTTGTCTCTGTTGTCTCGTCTAAAATCCCCATAGTGATAACTCTATTAATGGAGGATGACTGAAGTTGCGAGGAAAAGCTTTCTCCACAACAGTAAGATCAGTCAGCTGATTGACCGGAAGTTGATCTTTTCTCCATGTTAATTTCAACCACTCACTCTTGCAGAGGAAAGCATGCAATCCCTTTTGGATAGTACCTCTTTTTATCTTTCTTTGTTTTCATGAAACTCCTGGAAAGGGGGTCAAGGGGTGTTCTGAAGCCCGGGATCTTCTCGTGAACTCCTTGCACTTTTGTTCCGTTCTCAAACTGACCTTGATCGGCAACATCAGTCTCTCTGGCCAAGAGTTTAGTTTGATTCTAAGGTCAAAACCAAACCCCCAAAAAAGAATAAAATTGTCACTTTGATTAATTCCTACCAGTGACACATTTGAAAGGTTCGCTCATCAGGACTTGTGGAAACCTTCATTCCCAGCTGCTCTCCTTTACCTTCTGTTGAAGACTCAAGCAAGACAAGGTGACCGTGAACACACCAGACAGAATCAGCCACATCCAAATCTGCATCTGAAAGATGGACACAGAACTGTGACCAGCATAACTTTGAGTAAACATAATCAGACTAATAGGAGATCTTTGATTAGGATTTGACTTTGGATTCACTGGAATGGTCCTGCCAGACTGTGGCACATGTTCACCACTGATGTCCCTTTAGAAAAGGTCAAAGAGATGGAAATAATGTAGCTATTTCTGACCATGGGGGCACCGTGTCCCCAAGGAGAGTCCCCTTGTGAGGACCAACTCTCATAGCAGGCAAATGATCCCAGTCATCAATGCATTATTCACTGATCCTGGAAAAGGACAATGTGGTAATCACCTAAACTAAAAAAAAATGAATCGGAATAGTCTGTTAACAAATTAATTTGTTAAAAAAGTCTGTGATTAAGAATGAAAATATTGGGCAAAGATATGATTACAATTTATTGAACTGCTACAATTTGCAGAAGCAAAGACAAGAAGCAAAAGAGGATTTGTTTTATAACTAGACATATTTAAAACATCCTAAATCTCTATAATCTATAATCATGTACCAATTATTATGCATGGCAAAAAGACTTATGACACTAAACTATACAGAAGATTAACTATTAGTGTAAGTGGAGACCAAGCTTCAGACAAGATGACAAAAAACATTAATATTAAGAAAAAAATCCAAAGTTAAAAGTTAAGTACAATGCATCAAATAGACAGTATCATATAAATTATGATGTGATGATGCCGTTTCCTCATCCTAAACCGATTCAGGTGGACAAACACATCCCTTCTACATTTCCTCACCTTACTCAACAGCAGGATTCACTGAGAAGATGAAGGTTCAATATTGAGTCTTCTTTCCCCTCTTGCTTCGATCCCTTTAATAACTATTTTATAGATTCCCCTGGATCCCTGTCTCTCCAATCAGCATCATCCATTTCCATGACATCATCATCAACCTTCACCAGAGTCCCATGTGTTATCAAATCTCTATAAAGGTGCTTGATAGAAATGTGTCAGTAACTGTAGCTGTCTTTTCACTCTTTTGCACATAACTGAGCCTTCAACCGCACATCTGTCACCTTGTTCTTATAAACTAGGTGTTGAGCTGTTGGTTGTCAAGCTTCAGACAGTTAGTTAAGACGGCGGCAGGGGCCCATTTCTTTTATTAGACTCAGCGACCAATGCCAGGACCCGTCTGACTAAGGCTGACCTTTTAATGCCCCCCTGTGTATTTATGTGTGTGTGAGGGGTGGGTTTCAATAAAATCACACTTATGACATTTGAACTCTGATGCCGTTTACAGCAGCAGAATTACATTGCGCTGAATATGTGTTGTGAAAACTAGGGAAGGCTAAAGATAGACTGAATTTAAATGGATCAGCATTGACCTGCCAACACAGAAATAAGACCATGAATTGATATTTTTAGCTCGGATATGTATATCTCACAAATAACATGGATATTGCATTGCAAGGAGTGTCAGAGTTACTTTGGAAAAAAATGGTGCTATACAAACAGCTGGTGTGGAGGCGTTAAACATCCCAGGACATCTTCCCTTCACCAGCAGAGGGAGTAAGTGTTCCTCAGATCCTTGACAATAGTCAATGTCCATGTTCTAAAACAGCATCATTACATGGCTGGTTTCAGAGCAAAGAAACAATGTGAAGGCTCTTTACAAAAATAATGTTTTTTTTCAACTGCGCACACACAAAATCCTTACTTGTCACACAATTTCTGAAACCTGACAATCAAACACCAGAACCACACATCAAATCTACAAAACCATATATCAATTCTCTGCCTTCGGCTCTGTTTTCAATTTCATAAAACACTTTTTGCAAACCACAACACAGTTCTTTATGTAACACACAAAAATCGAACTGTATCTTGATTTCCTTCTTCAAACACAACCTATCAAAATTCATCAGTGCCTCACTAACTCCTCACATGTGCAAACACTCATTGCTTTACTTAACACCAACCAATCATGGCTTTATAATAGCTCTCCTAGAAAGACTTTTAGAGAACAGAAGAGAATAGACACACTTGACAGTAGACTGCATTTTTATAATATTGCAAAGATTAGTGGAGGCTGTGGAGCCAAACCCGAAGCTGTTTCATTGTATCTTTGGAAATGCAGTCTATTAAACATCTGTCAAAAAAAAAAAAAATCTGTTTTACTGTACACACTGGTTTGGATTTTATTTCTAAATAAATAGTAATTGTAAGTCCACACCAGACTAACCATCTGCCTATTTTGTCTTCAATAAGCTGTAGTGTTGTGATCCACACATGGGATATTTTTGGCAAGGGGAGAAGTTTTATACTTGCCAATTTGTGTATTCTTGCCAAATCCTCTATTTATATTGTGGGTGCACTAGGCAAAGAGCAAGAAGCATGCAGTTTGTCATTATATTAACTGGGCAGTGTAATTGTCACACTGAAGTTTGGAGAAACCCATGGGGTTGAATTTAATCATATTTCCACAGGATTAAAAACACAACTTTTAGGTAATTTCTTTTCCACCATAAAAATTGCATTTATCAGCGAAAATGTTGAGCCAACAAAGCTCGAATACCATAATATATTCTCTAAAGCAAATGCCCTGTCTTCAACTGAATGTGGAAAGTACAATTATAACTTTATCCAAAAATTCAGTAAACAAGACACTAATGCTAACAGGGTTTGTAAACAAAAATAGTTCCAAACAAATACAAAGCATAATCAACCAGGCATGGTGTGATGTGTCTCTGAGCAGCACACAGTAGTGGGGATTTGTTTCTGGATTACTCAGTTATTTATTTATGTATTAACTTTTCGTTGGTTGAGTGATTCAATAACTCACTGCCGTAATGAAGTTTACCGTAAAAATTACTGTAAAATCATGTAATGCTGAATTCATACAAACAGTGAAATGTCCCTGTACTCTTGAAACTACATTTCATAACTCTTGTATAATAACTAATATACTATACAATATACTACGGTTCCCATAACCATGTTTTCATTAGTCACATTATCCTGCTCCATCTGTCTAACCGTATCTGGAGGGGCATTGTTGAGGTTTTCATGCAGTTTTTCTGGGACACAGTGTCTCCTTTAGGTTGTTCTGCCACTTTCAATGCTGCTCTATTAGCTCATGTCATGTCTACTGTCTCCATTTGTGATAAATGTTCCTGCAAACTGGGAATATTGCATAATTCTGCACGTAGGTGTCACTGATACATCTGCGTCAGCACCAGACACCATCAATCCGCCCACTCGTTCTGGTTCCTCGGACTACTGATCACTCCTCACCTGCCATCATCACCTGTTTGCAATCTCCATCCCAATCATCTGCACTATAAAGGACACTCTTACTCAGTCATTCTCTGTCTGGTCTCGTCGACTCATACGGCAACAGACTTCCTTCACGCTGTGAACCTACTAACCGCTACCTACCTGCTACGAGCCTTCATCCCGTCCGTCTTCTGTCTGCTCCACCCTCCGGTCCAGTTCCGCTCCCCCGACTCCAGCCTGTCATCCTTCTGCTCCCGGTACCTGCTAAGATAGAGAGTCTCATTATCAAGACTGTTCCATTACATCTGCAACTGATAAACCGATACTCACCTGCCTTTGAACATTTATCTTCTGTCTCAATAAATTTACCCCGTCTGGGTTCTTCTGGTTCCTGACAGAAGACCAGACCGCTACAGCCCTACCACCGCAGCGGCTATCTTACCGCCGACTCCTCCCGTTCCCTGATCAGTTCACCATCGCTCACTACTTCCACAACACCAGCTTCTTCATCCACTGCCTCTGTATGTCCCATGGCCCAACCAGCGCCCTTCTCAGACGAGGAGGGGAAGTGCAGCGGCTTTCTATTGCAGTGCGAGCTCTATATGGAGATTAATCCATCCTCTTTTCCCACCGAGCGAGCGAAAGTGGCGTTCTTCATCTCCCTTTTCCGAGGTCGAGCCCTTAACTGGGCACATACTCTGTGGAAAGATTGTGGACCCGTGACCCAGACATTTCTCCGCCTTTTCCAGTCATTTTCTAGAAGTTTTCTCCCAGTCTGCTCACGCCATATCCGTTCAAGATCAGCTGTTTCGCTTAAAACAAGGGAAATTCATCTGTCTCTTCTTATGCCTTACAGTTCAGAACGCTTGCCGCCACCTGTGGATGGAACGAGTCGGCTCTTATCACTGCTTACCGTCACGGATTAAATCCCGAAATTCGTCTTCAACTAGCCATCTATGATGACCGCGTGGGCTTCATCCAGCGACTCATCCAGCGATCCATCCACGTGGATCAACGCTGCACTGCCTGCCAGCTTAATAGCCCTGCACAACCTCCTCCTCGCCCAACATGAACCTTCAGCACTCCAGCACCGGAACCGATGGAAATCGGAACCACTCGCCTACCCATGTCTGAGAGAATCGCCGGATTACACACAGTCTATGCTTGTACTGCGGAGCTGCTGGTCACTTACTGCCCTCCTGTCCATTCGTCCACCCCGACCCCGCTGTGAGTACCGTTCGTCTTCCACTACCCATTTCCACGATGAAATACACTCCTGTTACTATCACTTATCAGAAACATTCTCTTCCATTCTCTTTCAAGCTTTGATTGACTCCGGTTCAGCAGGCAACTTCATCTCCCTCTCCACTCTACATCGACTCCAAACCCGTCAAAGAACCATTCCTCGCATACTCCAGGTCCAATCCATTCTGGGAAAACCCCTCGGCTCTGGGCGAATCGGACGCCCATGGTTGGAAGTACATTTGCCCAACATACAGTGGTCCACAGGGGAGATCCTGCAGTGGGGCAAGGGCTGCTCCGGCTCGTTGTCTACCCTCCATTCAGAAGCCCTCTCGTCCATCTTCCTCTCCGCTCATGAAGGTACCTGTCAACAACCTCTGTTGAGAGCCCCCCTGTCGATCTTCTGCCTGACATCCCCTCTCCATACCGAGCGTTCCAGGATGTCTTCGACAAGCAACTGGCCACCACCTTACCACCACACCGGCCATGGGACTGCCGCTGATCGACCTGCTGCCTGGGGCGGTGTTACCGCGAGGTAAGATCTACCCTCTGTCCATCCCGGAACAGAAGGCCATGGAGGAGTATATCCAGGAGGCGCTACATCAAAGGATATATCCGACCGTTCCACTTCCCCTGCCGCTTCCAGTTTCTTCTTCGTTGGAAAAGGACGGAGGCTTGCGCCCCTGCATAGACTACCGAACCCTCAACCAGTCTACCATCAAGTTCCGATTCCCCCTTCCTCTGGTCCCAGTAGCCCTGGAACAACTCTGCGGAGCCAAGATATACACGAAGCTCGATCTTCGAAGTGCGTAGCAATCCTGATCCGAATCCACGTGACGAGTGGGAAGACAGCCTTTATCACACCTGCAGGGCATTACGAGTATCTCGTGATGCCCTTTGGCCTGTCCAACTCACAGCAGTCTTCCAAGGTTTCATGAATGAAATATTCAGAGATATTCTGAATCAATTCGTCATCATTTACATCGATGATATCCTCATCTACTCACCCGACCTGTCTTCCCACATCCACCATGTGCAAACCGTCCTCCAGTGTCTGAGAGATTATCAGTTAGATAATCTAAAATTAGAGAAGTACTGAATTCCACCAGAAAATCATCCAGTTCTTGGGCTATGTCATCACCCCGCAAGGTATCACCATGGACCAGAGGAAGGTGGACACTGTCACCCACTGGCCACAACCCACCTCTCTGAAAGAGCTGCAACGGTTCCTCGGATTCGCCAACTTCTACTATCTATTTCATCAAGAGTCCAAACACTAGGGGGTCCGGGGGCATGCCCTCCCGGGAGAAATTTTTTTACATTTTAAAGATAAATTCATTAATCTGGTGCACTTTGAGTCACTCTGAATCTGTTGTTTAAAATAAATAATAATCCACGTGCCAACCACATCTTCTTTGATTTAGATATCTGATCATCACATTATAATTAATAAATTAAGCATGATATGGTAACATATCACATTGAAGTAGGCCGATTTAAAATTAACATTTGTTTATATTAAAAGTTCTTCTTTTGGTAAAATTCCATTTCCTTTATAGCCTAAACAAAGGCTTTACTCCCTTTAAACTTAAATTGTCAATGTTTTATTTTTTGAAAACACTCTTGTCTGAATAATTTTGTAACTATTTTAACTATTTGTTTATTGAACTGTTATGAAAATCAATATCTCGGTTTCAATCATGATGGCTTTCAGGAAAACAGAACTCTGGTCCGAGTGTAGCCTATTGAGAATGAGGAGGTGACGTCACACGTTTAACTCCGCGGTGCATTGTGGGAAGGATCCGCCATTTTGGGAGGACACGCTATCCGTTGTCATGGTTACTTCGACCGTGAGACTGAGAGAAATTGCGTCAGAGAAGGAGTGCAGCTTGATATTTATTTGTATTTTTGCGATAAGGCACACTTTCTTGGGAATAAATGAAGCAAAAGGAAAGGGTCTCTATCGGGAGAGACTACATAACAACACTAAGCAGCGTTATTTAGAGAAACTACTTGACATCAACATACAGTGTGGACCCATACGACCTCCTACAGAATGGACGAAAGACCCGAAGCATTACCACCTTTCACACACCCTGAAATAATCAAGCACCTGGTTTATGGTAAGTGCTTAACATTACTGCTACACAATGCAAGAGTTCAGAAGATTTAAGTCATTAACTTTAGAAGCTTATGAACAATTCTGCTGTGGCTTAGTGCAAGAGAAACCCCCAAACCTGTAACGTTAAACTGCGAGAATTCAGTCAAACTCAATATTTCAGGCTTCATTCATATGTGGAAATAAATCAGATACGTGCATTTGCACTTGCCATGCAACGTCAAGCCGGACAGATAGGACATTACCCTGTCAATGCGAATCGTACGTCATTAAAAAGGTGTCTATTTAAAACATTTCGCTGTACAGATAGGCTATATCTATAACAAATTAAACAACTCTAGTTGAATAACAGAGTATTCATTTTGTTTGTTTGTGTTAAATAAATGGCGAACTGTGCTGAAATGTATTGCTTTTGAAATCATGCGTTGCTCACTGTTGCTGCCTTCAGTTTATCCACAAAGCAGTTTCTCTAAATAAAGCTGGCTAGCATTGTTATAAACCCGATAGAACCACTTTACTTTATCTTCCTTCTCCATATCTTCCAAAGACACTGCCGTGTATCACTAAAATGTGAACAAATACTGCGCTGTGCTGTCTCTCTGCTATTTCTGGCATATTTAGTCGCGCCTCTGTGAAGTTCTGAAGCGTTGCCCCTGGCAATCAATAGCGTGTCCTCCCAAAATGGTGGACAGCCTCAATTCGTCACGTGACAGCAAGCTACCGTGACGCATGTCCTCATTCTCAATATTATTTCTTAACTATAAATGTATATGTTATAAATAACTGCGCAAGCTTCAACAGCGCAACTCTTGTTACAGTCCATTGTTGCGTACATTAGCTCCTGCTAATGTACGCAACAATGGACTGTAACAAAGTTGCGGGCAGCTATTAGCCAAGTGAGTTGTTGTTGTTGTTGTTGTGGTGCTCCTGCACCACAACAACAACAACAACAACTCACTTGGCTAATAGCTGCCCTGATTGATGCCTCGCCGCCAGGAAATAAAATCATTACTGTTATAAATATAAAACATCACTAAAGACCTATAATTTTCACAACCATTTTAATGTTAAATTATTTTTGACGGGGACCCCCAAAATATGGAGGGGCAAGTCCTACCAGCGTACTGAGATGTCAAATTGCTTACTATGTAAAATGCGTAAATATTGGCAGGTTTGTGTCACGTGGGGCACTGTGCTGGCTACATACAGAAATGAAAGCAGACAAGCGCTTCAGCCCAATATTACTCGTTGAAGGCAGCTTAAACAGACATTCATGCGTAAAATGTTTAACCCGTTTTTTTTTTATGTTTAACCTGAAAATTATTTTCCAGGTCAATGCAAACGTTTCCAGGACATTTTACATTTTCCCCCATTTTCCATGTGTTTTCTAGGATTGGAAAAGTGGTCTATAATTCTCCAGGTTTTCCAGGACGTGTGGGAACCCTGTCACTAGCTGCTAACAACATAGCTAGAAGTGTATGGGCTGAAACAGGTGTTTGGCAAAATAAATGCTAAGTAAGTTATATACTTCTCTGCCACCGCAATATCCATCTCCAGAAAAAAACCTGGCAAATAAATATAAAATTAGGAATACTTACGATTGGTGATAAGTAGGACTTAGGGGATCTCCATTGTTGATATCGCAATTTTACTGTAGCCGCTATCTTTCGGCGCGAAACTTCATTGGAATCGGATATTATCAAGCGTCAGGCGGGTAACGTCATCAACTAGCAGCAGTGCAGCAGCAAAAATGATTGTCTTCAAATGTATAAACCACAGTGAATTTAGATAGATGTGAAAGTGGGATGATGATGATTATTTGAATGTACGTTCTATTAACTTTTTTGTTGTTGTTGTTGCTACATTTAGACTGTAATGACCTTTCAGCCATATTCATCTAGAAACTTCATTAAGACAATACAGAAAACATTGCAATTTGCTTTGCATTTGGTGGATGTAACGATGAATGTGTGGATGGGAAAGTGACTTGAATGAAAAAACAACAAACCCTTCTTTTCCACTAATTCATACAATAAAGAATTGACCTTGTAATCATACATCACATAGCTTTCCATCTCCTCTCACTTAATTGCCATAGTTAAATTCCATAACATGCCAATTACATGTGATACCAATTTCAAGTGTTAGCACACATAAGTTCTTGCATAAATAAATGTTTTATTAGTTCTTAGTTATTGCCTTGATAATAGAAAATATGAGTTAGGCATCATAAACAACAGTTGCCAAAGTGAGAATGAGATACACTCTAAAAAATGCTTGGTTGTTTTAGCCCAATTTTGTGTAAAATACGGACAAACCCAAATGTTGGGTTAAAAATGTAATAAAAAAATTTAACCCAATGGCTGGGTTTTTCCATATTTGACCCAAAGTTGTGATGAACAACGCAGAATTTTTTTTAGAGTTTATCTCACTTTGGCTACTGTCACAAAGGAAAAACTGCATAACAGTGCAGTTGAAATTATATATCAATCTGATATTTATTTATTTATTTATTTATTTTAGCAATATAATGACATATACACTCTAAAAAAACTGCTTTGGGTCAAACATGGACAAACCCAAATGTTGGGTTAAAAAATTTACAGTTGAAACTGAAAGTTGAATTTGGGTTCATTTTTAACCCAACATTTGGGTTTGTCCATATTTAACCCAAATTTGGGTACAAACAGTGTGTATGAGTTACAAATGACCAGATCCTGCCATGAGCTATAGGAGACTCTTGTATGCACATATAGCACTTATATGTGGTTATAAAGAAGCAATACAGGAGACCTATATGGCCTGTATATGCACATATAGCACTTATATGTGGATATAAAGAAGCAATACAGGAGACCTACACTCACTGGCCACTTTATTAGGTACACCTGTCCAACTGCTCATTAACACTTAATTTCTAAGCAGCCAATCACATGGCGGCAACTCAGTGCATTTAGGCATGTAGACATGGTCAAGACAATCTCCTGCAGTTCAAACCGAGCATCAGTATGGGGAAGAAAGGTGATTTGAGTGACTTTGAACGTGGCATGATTGTTGGTGCCAGAAGGGCTGGTCTGAGTATTTCAGAAACTGCTAATCTACTGGGATTTTCATGCACAACCATCTCTAGGGTTTACAGAGAATGGTCCGAAAAGAAAAAACATCCAGTGAGCGGCAGTTCTGTGGGCGGAAATGCCTTGTTGATGCCAGAGGTCAGAGGAGAACGGCCAGACTGGTTCGAGCTGATAGAAGGGCAACAGTGACTCAAATAACCACCCGTTACAACCAAGGTGGGCAGAAGAGCATCTCTGAACGCACAGTACGTCGAACTTTGAGGCAGATGGGCTACAGCAGCAGAAGACCACACCGGGTGCAACTCCTTTCAGCTAAGAACAGGAAACTGAGGCTACAATTTGCACAAGCTCATCGAAATTGGACAATAGAAGATTGGAAAAACATTGGCTGGTCTGATGAGTCTCGATTTCTGCTGCGACATTCGGATGGTAGGGTCAGAATTTGGTGTCTACAACATGAAAGCATGGATCCATCGTGCCTTGTATCAATGGTTCAGGCTGGTGGTGGTGGTGTCATGGTGTGGGAAATATTTTCTTGGCACTCTTTGGGCCCCTTGGTACCAATTGAGCATCGTTGCAACTCCACAGCCTACCTGAGTATTGTTGCTGACCATGTCCATCCCTTTATGACCACAATGTACCCAACTTCTGATGGCTACTTTCAGCAGGATAATGCGCCATGTCATAAAGCTGGAATCATCTCAGACTGGTTTCTTGAACATGACAATGAGTTCGCTGTACTCAAATGGCCTCCACAGTCACCAGATCTCAATCCAATAGAGCATCTTTGGGATGTGGTGGAACGGGAAGATCGCATCATGGATGTGCAGCCGACAAACTGTGTGATGCCATCATGTCAATATGGACCAAACTCCCTGAGGAATGCTTCCAGCACCTTGTTGAATCTATGCCACAAAGAATTGAGGCAGTTCTGAAGGCAAAAGGGGTTCCAACCCGTTACTAGCATGGGGTACCTAAGAAAGTGGCCGGTGAGTGTATATGGCCTGTATATGCACCTCAAATTGCCTATATGTGCCATATATACACACATATGCAGCATATATATTATCATATATGTGCATATATGCTGTATATATGTGCATATAATCCATATAGGTTTCATATATGAGCATATATCCTCATATAGATTCTTTCCATGTGGGGCCGTCTGTGTTCTTCTGGTTCCTACAGTAGTTGCCCCTGCAGCTAACCCCCACTGTTTATTTAATCTAGTACTTACCACTTACAAACATATGCCTTGATATTATAGGAGTGATACTAAGCTAAAATAGATTTCTGAGGGTGGTTTGATGTAATAGGTATGAAATGTGCAGTGACAAAGTAATTTGTCTTAACATGTCCTTACCAGGTAGTGAGTTAGTGTGGGTGTAAAAGCAACAACATTTTAATGAGACATATTCATATTTGTAATGAGTGAATCACTTAGCCTATACAGAAAACATATCAATAAAATGTAAAAATGCAAGAAAGACTGAATAATCATTCATAAAGACAAATTATACAACGACGGAGTCTCCAATTAGTCAGGTGGCCGAACAGCCACGCTTTTCAATGCCCCTCTTTTTTTTCTTTTTAATCTTTACCAATAAACCCAATAACCAAAATCTTTCTTTAATTTTTGATCTTTACAAATTAGCTTTATAGGCTAGTATACTATGCCAGTATATTATTTCTGTCCCATTAAAGTACATCTGTGTCTTCTTTTTTGAGCCTAATTAAAAATCTATGATCGTATTTCTTAATCAGAATGTCTTATACCCCCATCTAGACCCCCTTTAAAAATGCTTAATGTTTTAAATATCTTGGCATTAACACGACCCCAGACCCTAAAAAAATATAAAAAATTAAACTTAATGCCTCATTTATAGCAAGAAAGGAAGAGGGAAGGAAGAGCACAGTGGAGCCACATGGGTGGATGGGCGAGGTTAAGTCGCTGGACTGGAGGGACGAGGAGTCTGGCAGACTGGAAGCCCAAGGTTGATGTGAGCTGCAAGGTGTAGCCAACAAAGGAGGACCTGAAGGGCAAAAAGGAGCCAGTGGAGACAGGTCAGGCTCCAGAAAAGGCTTGAGCTCTGAGATGATAGTGTCCACAGGGGTACGCTCCATTAGGGAAGGGGTGGCTCGTGCACCTGGTCAGACTTGGCACTTCAAGGCACTGGGTCTGTGGTGTGCAGAATTTGGCTCTACATTCATGCTAGGCTTCGGCTCTGTTGTCGTGGTGGGCTCTGGCTCATACTCCATTTGGGGCTTGGCTGCATTGGCATCATGCGCTGACTGTGGGTGCTGGCGGGTTGGTAAAGTGGATGCTCACCCGGTGGTAAAGGAGGATCCCCATTGAAAAAGTTTTAAGACATGAAAACTCACAGGCTATTGTCTTCATAGTAGACAATAGCCTGTTCGAGATGCAGCAGGTCTAAGAAGTCTTGTGTCCGTTCATTGAGGGAATGTTCTAACTGAGAGGACAATAATTTTTCGGTTCATTTGGCACAGAGATGGGGTGAGCAGGATCTATTTGCAGCTGTCTCTAGAATTGTGTGCTAACTGAGCTTCAGCTGGATTTGGAGAAGCAGCTGAAATTCCCCAGCACATCGTCAGCACAACTATGAGGACAGATATCATTCTAGTCTCAGAGAGCACCAAGAATATAATCATCATGAAGCTGACCGTGCCATGGGAGGACCGCTTGGGAGAAGCCCATGAAGGAAGATGACCAAATATGAACATCTGGTCACAGACTGCCGAGCACAGGGCTGGATGGCAGATGCATGCCTATCGAGGTTCGCTGCAGAGGATTTGTGGGGCGCTCCCTCCACAAAGCCTTTACTGCGCTGGGCATTGCAGGAACAACAAGGAGCAGGGCCATCAAGAACACCAGAGAGAGCCTCAAGATGGCTCTGGATCTGTAGAGGAGCACCATGGGGGCAAGCGAGTGCTACCTGAACACAAGTTGCGGCCTGATCAGCCGTGGCTGGGTCGCCTGGGAAGAGGGTGTCTGACGTTGAAAAATCCGGAAACACTCGAGGACCCCAGGTTACATCACTGATGATGTGTTCAGGTGCATCTAAAGATGTGTTTCAAGAACAAACAAGTTTATTTGCGAATCTCATGAACACTTTTTGCTAACTCTAACATAATCTCACTCACTAAAACACATTTTTCACTGTGATGCTCTTATGTTTTCAAAAACACAGGCAGACAAAAGTTAAACACTACAACACAGCTGTCATCGTTTACACACAGTGACTTACAATACAATATCCACAATACTATACTTGCAGTGCATACAGTATACAATTTATTCACCTTACTACTGTAAGTTGTTATTACAATATTTTAGTTTAGCCTACATAATTGCAAAATTTGTTTACTTTGTTACAATATACCTTTTTCTGTAACTGCTTGCTTTTGATTTTGTTAACTTCATTTTTTATGTAGTGTCTAATGAATGGTCTGTAGTGTTTATATTGACTTGTATGAATCTGAAAGCATTATTTGATTTTTAGCACAAATAAAATGGTTTTGAGCCAATTGTTTGATTTTGCCAGATGATCGAGTCGGAGGTTCTCTAAATGTGGTTTGAAAATCTGATTTTGTGTTAAAGGTTTTGAGAAAGTGAGTGATAGTTTCAAGAAATGTTTTTTAGCAATTCAGAAAAAAACAGTGTAAAAAGAAATGCATCAAATTGCCTCACATACAGATAGAGTTTCTGGATTTTTGAAGGGGGAGCACCACAAGCAACAGAACTTATGTATTACCGATTTTTGTAGTATTGTTTTGAATTCTTTGGAGGGAACTTCTTTACCACCCTTTTTTCAAGCAGGCCTTTGAACATGTAATTTGATTGAGTGTTTAACAAAATAATCTTTATCAATCTTAATCAAGATTCTTATAATACTAATGCATCTCAGAGTTAGCCAAATTAAATTAACAAATGCGGGATGAAGAATTTATAGAGACTAAACATGCCACACATATGAATTTGGTTAACCAGAAAGTCTGAAACATTAATCCAAAAGAGTTTAAAAGAGAGAATGAATACATAGGCCAAACCACATAAAAGGGACATCATGACATGTTTCATCTCTCAAGTAGTTATATATAGAATTATATAGGATTTATTTTTCGGAAGGATTTATTTCTCCTTCTCAGCAAGATTTAAGTGAGAGTCACATCTCTCTGCAAATTCATTCTTGGGTAAAATTCAGTCTTAATGTGTCCTGTAACAGCTTCATTTGGGATGTTAGTTTTGGGGGAAGTTTAATAGACCTTTGTTGGGAGAGTGAGTTGCTGGATTATTCATTAAGTATAATGATTAATTTGTGTGTCTGAATGGCCCAGATGCTGTAATTTATGTATTATGGGCTTGTGTGCAGGGCAAAGTTAGGTTTTTCAGGAAAGATTGGTCTATATCAGTGGTGTGTAGTGGTGTTTTAAGATGAGGAGGTTTTAAGATGAAGTCCTCAATTTATTTATATATCAAATGCAAATTAACATCCCTGTTACACTTAATTTTCCTGGTTAAATTAACAGACCAAATACAATTCTATTTTGTATTTTTATGTAATGTTATTTATTAAAACCAAGTACATATTTTTGAATAATAACTAAAGGCAGTAACAATTGTAACAGTAGTATTTGTGAACTAATGTTCATCTTATCTTTTTAATTTTCAACATATTTTCATCAGTCATCAAGCTTTTCCAAACTGGCCACTTTCCCGGAGCTGATTGCTCATTAAAGAGCCCCTATCATGGATTTTTGAAAATGACTGTTCATGTAGTGTGGACTATAGATCTAAGGGAATGAAAACATCCTGCAAAGATTTATATCTGAAAGTGCACCGTATATAAAGTTCTTGTCTTACAAAAGTGAGAGTGGACTCTGAGTCTATGAAATGAATTGTTTTTTGAAACGAGTCATTAGCTGTTTGATCAGTGACGTACGATCCGAAACATAAGCATGCTGGCCGCGCCCAGTTACTGCACGCGCAGACGGAAGTGTAAACTTGAAGTCTAGAACACATTGTGTTCTACAATGCAAAGATAGTTCAGCCACTTGAGCATGTGAAAGAATCAGTGGTTAGAGTTCATATTTGCAACGATACCACAACAGTATAACCCGATTGTGTTCTCATCATTTTAATGACGAATCATTCAAAAACATAAATGTGGATTCGCAAGCCAGTTGTTCCTGAAGGAGGGCTCAGTATCCAGTGTACATGGATCAGCTTCATCCTCTGAATCACTACCTTTAAGAATTATTAATAATTGTTGCTTTTATGGGTTTTGTAGCGTCGGGAGCGAGGAGGGAAGGCACAATAAGTATGTGTGTGTAAGTTACGCTCAGCGCAGCTTCTAGGTCTCCAATGTCATTTTTTTAAATATGTGAAATGCTTGTCGCTGTTATTGGAGTTGTCATAAAGAATAGAGCATCTTGTAGTACTGCAGTGTTTATCAATATGTTTATGCGTTGGGCTAACGCAAACAATAACTGATTGGGTCATTTGACCAAATCACCGCCGATTAGCGTCACGCAAAGGAGTGGTTTGGAAAAATGAGTCGTTGTATGAATCATTTGGGAGTCAGTAAGCAAATCAAGTAAAAATAAATGCATATTATAAGACAACAATAGTGTTTTGTTTTTTTGTCATTGCAAATGCCATAATAGGTGCTCTTTAAAAAAAAAAAACACCAGTCATTATGTTTTCAAGGTCATTTCAAGATTTTAACGTGACATGAAGCTAAGTGTTAGCTGTGGCTGAATTTTTTTACTTACTTTTTAATTCAGTCTTCCCATTAACACCATTGAGGCATGCATGATCATATTTCCTTTTGGCCTTTGTGCTATGAAAAATGGGTAACACTTTAGAATACTGTATCTTACTTCTGCAGAATTAATAAGGAATTATTGACGAACTAATAGGTAATTCTTCATTAACTACTTCTTCACTACTGTTAACTACTAAGGAAGATGTGTTAACTAATCAGTATGTAATATAATTTTATGATTGTGTTAAGTATCAGTTAGTTAATCAATAGCTAATGAATTTTGTCATACCTCCTGAAGAACTACTATTAATTATCAACTAATTAAGGTTCAAGAAAAATAACTAAGAAGTAACTACTGAACAGTCATACAAAACTAACCTCAGATTATTTGTATATTTTATATACAGTACTGTGTGTGTCTGTTTTCCTCAGCATCGAATGCCACTGAGTAAATGCATGTATTTGAGGCAACAACTGAGGGAAACTGAAAATATAGGAAACTTATTAGTAATTAATAAATAAGTATCAAATAATTCTGCAGGAATTACTTAGAAGCTGGAACAGTATTCTAAAGTGAAAATATAGGGAACCCATTAGTAATTAATAAAGAATTATCAAATAATTATCCAGGAATAAGGCTACTTATAATCTGAAACAGTCTTGTAAAGTTAAAATATAAGGAACTTATTAGTAATTAATAAATAACTTTTAAATAGTTCTTCAGGAATTACTTAGAACCTGGAACAGTATTCTAAAGTGACAACACAGGGAACCCATTAGTAATTAATAAATAATTATCAAATAATTATCTAGGAATTAGGCTACTTATAACCTGAAACAGTCTTCTAAAGTAAAAATATAAGGAACTTATTAGTAATTAATAAATAATGATTAGATAGTCCTTCAGGAATTACTTAGAACCTGAAACAGTATTCTAAAGTGAAAATATAGGGAACCCATTAGTAATTAATAAAGAATTACCACATACTTCTGACTCAAATAAAACTTACTGTAAAAAAAAAAAATATATATATATATATATATATATATATATATATATATATATATATATATATATATATTAAGTAATCATCTAAACCTTTGTAAAATACATGACAATTACTTGCGAGAGGTGAAAAAGGCAACAGTGGCAAGGAACCAAAACTCCATCAGGTGACAGAATGAAAAAAAAAAAAAAAAACCTTGGGAGAACCCAGGCTCAGTGTATGTGGCTACCGCGATATTGCCGGAACTTGAATGGTGCAAAAGAAGTTTAAAATGTATAAGAACTAAGTATAATAATAAGGTGTAATATACATGATATGTTTTTGCTTATTTGCAGATCAGAGCCTATAGGTAAATGTCTGAACTTATCTTTCTTATTAGTGCTGAAGAATGACAAACTGACTATGTGTATGACTGTTAATTAGTAGTTACTTCATAGTTATTTTTCTTGAACCTTAATTAATAGATAATTAATAGTAGTTCTTCAGGAGGTATGACAGAATTCATTAGCTATTGATTAACTAACTGATACTTAACACAATCATAACATTATATTACATACTGATTAGTTAACACATCTTCCTTAGTAGTTAACAGTAGTGACTTAAGTGTTAATAAAGAATTACCTATTAGTTCTTCATTAATTCCTTATTAGTTATGCAGTAAGTAAGATACAGTATTCTAAAGTGTTACCAAGAGCCCAAACAAAGCAAATACTTACCACTATGGTACATCATCATCATCATCTAAGCCTCTGTTCATTCTCAGTTAGAACTTCTGTAGATGTCTGACAAAAATAAAGTCAATTTGGTCAGAATAGATTAAATAAATTGTTAATCTGGTAAAAAAACAAAAAAACAGAGATTCTAATTATTGGACGAAAAACTTCCACATGTAATTGTAATAACCTAGAATACTGTTAATACACTTGATGGCTGCTGTTAAGTCTTCATCGCCAGTTAGGAAACTGGGTGTGCTCTGGTACCAATCTTTCATCTGAAAGTCACGTGTCTCAGTATCTGTAAACGCATTTATCAATCTTAAAAATATATCTAAATTACGCCATATGGTATATGTTAGGTGGGAGGAGTTGAAATCTCCCTCCCCTGGATTTCATGTTCTGCAGTGAGGACCATCTCATAACTGCAAGTTCTCAGAGTTCATTTAATAGTTTGTCACTTCACTGTTTCTACTCAATATAGTAAAGTTTCAGCTATATAAAACATTTAAATGCAGTGTAAAGTTTAATTGTGTATTAAGAAATACCATTGTTTTAATGGACTCGATTAAAATAATTTCAGAGTACTATAACTACCGTTTTTATAAATTGAGATAACGGTTTCCTCAAATGAGTTAACGTAACTTGTTGGGTTTTACGGTCACTTACACTTTAACTAGCTCTTGTAAGAAAATGTTGATGGAAAAAAAACTTGTAAGTAGCTTGTTGTCAAGGTTGGTTGTGCTGTGAAAATATTGCATAGCAAATTAATTAAGCGGATCAATTTAATAATAAAATTAGCCTATAGGCCTCCCCTTAATAATTAGAATACAATAATACTAATATAATTAAATGCATAAATTGAAAATGCTAAATCATCTTGATATTGATAGCAGATGCTTGTTTTGACAATATTTCTGGATACACACACGTATATAGGCGCAATCCACAGGGTTATCGCAAACATTACGCATATAGTGCGAGCAGTGAAGTCGCAGTCCGCGTCAATCGGACCGTACAGTGTGAGCACATAAATCCTGAACTTATGCGATTCTACCGTTGAGTGTGAATAGGTACCTTGCTGAAATCGCAGACGTCACACAGTGTATGCCCATCTTAAGTGACAGGTATCTCAGGAGTCTGTGAGCCATGGAATGACAAGACCAGACAAGTGACAGTGAGAGTGAATGTTTTATAGTCCATGCAGTGATGGGACACAGGTGACGGTGATTAGTAATCAAGGGATAATGAACGGGGAAGTGTCTGATTGGGTGAAAGGGAATGAGTGGGCGGTGATGATGATCGTGGCTGAGATGGAATCCTGTCACTTGTATTTGGACAAACAAAGAATGTCCTAAACAACGAATACAGACATGTATTGTTTGGCTTTGGAAAAACTCATATATTGTTAAGGGAAAACCTAGAAATTTTAGCAAAGTATGGAATCCCTTATAGAATTTTTTAAGGAAGCTGGTCCAAAGAGTCAAAATGATATTAGTTTTCTCGATTTCTTTAAACACATTTCTTGAAACTATACCTCACATTCTTAAACCAGTAAACACAAATCCATAATGTGTCACTCAATTCCCCAAACATCCTATTTTCAGGTCAAAATGAAGTTTTACATTCAAAACCATTCACTCTTGCCATTCACTCTCCCCCAGACAGCACACACAAGCCCTCAAAAATGATTCTTTGCCTCAATGTCTGCCCAAACTTGAAAAAGGCTTCAATCAACTCTGAAGGTGCATGGAATAACTCAAACCATCTGGTTCTTCGTCAAAGAAGCAATTTATTGAAAATCTCGCATAAATGACTAGATCTTCTTTTTGTACTTGTTTCAATGATAATTCCAGAAGGTTAGCTTAATAACCTACACAGAAACAGATATGTGATATGAGTCACTACAAAGTGCAGCAAAAGTATAAACAACATTGTCAAATATTCACAGTTTACACAGCAACTTAACAGCAATGTAAATAAAAAGCTTGTAATGCAGTTAGAAAGTTAAATGCTAAACTACTAGCATTAAACATTTCAAACATACACAAAATATGTAGTCATTAAAGAAAAATAAGTCTTTGTCCTGCCAGTAGCATCTCTCAAAGTTTATGAAAATGTGGCTTTTCCCAACAGTCTTTCTCCTCTGTTTTTTTAATCACCAAAAACCACCAACTCTGGTAGGAGAAGCACATTTGCTGCAAACAACGAGCTCTCTTATAGTAATCACAGACACCTGGTGGAGTTTGGAGCTGTGGAGTTTCAATGACCAATCAGCTACCTTGATTCTCCCAGGTTGCACCATGTGCTCACCAGTGGCGGTTCTACTTTGAATTACACCCAGGGCGAGACCCCATTCGAGCGCCCCTACCCCTACTTTAATTAATTTAATTTAATTTAATTTAATGAAAATTATTAGATAATATAGTGACCAAAATGATCACATACAGAGAATATTGTTCAAAAAGCCTAATACACAGTGAAATCAATTCACCAAGTTAATTACATTAAAGATTTGTTTTAAAGGAGTGTCTTTTATCTTACCTACTAAACTTTAAAAAAGGTTAACACAAAAAAAGGTTTTATAAAATGATAAACCTCATATTTCAGCATTTAAATCATCTCTATAAAAAGAATGAGTCAGTAAATATACATTCCTGACATTTATAATGCACAGTAGCTTATATTTTATTATTAATAGTAAAATTCGTACCTGATTTTCCCATGGCTGTCGTTGCTATAGAACCATGCACTCATTATACTGCGCTCTCCACAACGACAAAGAAGTTTTAGTAGCTAATGTATTTCCACCACAGAAAAACGCTTTCTGTAGTTCTGCTAAAAGATTTATTTACGGAGAAGAGAAAAAAACACCCAAGTGTTTGGGTGCACGTGCACTCCCATACTGAACATTATATGAGCGCGCTTCCCGTGAGCGCATAATGAGCGCGCTTCCCGTGCGCCTATTTGAAACATAGAGGATTTGAAATAATGACCTCGAGCGCGCAAAAGACGCGATACGTGAACTAATCAGGAGATCCCCTTGACATCGCTTCTGCGCATGGCACCTTCTCAGCAAGCAGGGCGCCATTGCAATAGGCTAATTGAAATGATAAAAAATAGAAAAACTTCGCGGCACAGAGGATTTTTTTAACTGCTGCTCGTGCCGCCCCCATGTGATGCCGCCCCGGGCGACTGCCCGGTTCGCCCGTGCCTAGAACCACTACTGGTGCTCACAACCAATAGGCTGCACTCATCTTAAATCTTTTTACCAATGATCTTTTTACCAATTTTCCAGTACGACCCAGGAGAAGAGAGTTTGGACTCACATATTCCACACAGTCTTACCGACTTTGTGTCCTGGCATCAATAGTTCTTTCATTGACCAAATTGCTAGCCGTGTAGAGAAAAGTTTGAAATTCCCCCATGACGTAACTTTGTTACAGCCTAGATTCAGTAGGGCCCGCTTAACTAAACGGACAGCCGCTTTTGCTGTGCCATTCCGGTGAGGAGAATCTGCCGGGTGAATTTTCCAAGACCACTCCGTGCCTTTCTTGGCTGCTTCAATTCCTAACTTTTCTGTCTTGTCACTCTAGGAACTTGTGAAGATCCTCAAGAACAGGCTTGGCCCAGATGAAATTTGATCCTGAGTCTGACCACAGTTTCCTTGGATGTCCTCTTAAAGCTGTGAATCTTTGGTATGCCAGCAGAAATCCTTCTGTTGATTGGTCACTGCCAATATCAGTATGGATAGCCCTTGATGCCATACAACAGAAGACAACTCCCCAAACTTTGAGTCCTTCTTTACTTCATCTTTTACCAGATAAGGTCCAAACAAATCCAGGGTTTTGAACTCAAATGCTGCAGCTGGTTGTGACTGCTCTGGTGGAAGGTCACCCATAATCTGCTGGCATTGCTTCGATATTGCCTTCTTGCAGGTCACACAGCAGTCTATGGATTTCTTAGCTAGTCTGTGGCCTTTTATAATCCAAGCTTTTCTTCTCATTCTAAACAAAGTTCCAGTCACTCCTTCATGGTTTACTTGATGAGCTTCCTGAGCCAGAAGTGTGGATATATATGCATTATATGGTAAGATTGGAACTGCACTCTTGTCCTCGTTGAAGATTTGAATCCTTCCTCCACAAACAAACAGTCCAGAATTTTCATCCTTGTACACTGCCAACCTACTGAGGGTAGTATCAGGAAAAATCACATTCTCTTGGGCTGCTAGGAAGAGATCTTCAAGAGCATCCTCATGTTCTCTTACTGTCAAGATAGCTTCATTGACTCTTTCCTCCAAAGACTTTACCTCCCACTTTGATGAACCCAAGGTCTTAGTTCTTATATTCAGCCACTTCTTCACAGCTCGACGCACCCAAACAGTAACTGTGATCAGTCAGGACAATTTGCTGATTTTTTCAACTTCAAGTAACTTACTTGCTACTATGCTGTCAGATATCCTTCCTGATGGAGCAATCTTAGCCTTTTCTTTATGAATTGCAGAAGTGCCTGAATCTGCAATGAGGTCTTTTTCTCCTTCCTCATGAACGCCCAATTTAATTTTCTCCAGGAGGACGGAGCCTTGCTTTTTCATGAGGTTTGATAAACAAGGTTCAGGGAGGAGCAGGTGCAGATAATTAACCCAATCAGCACCAGTGGAGAGCAATCAGTAACCAATCTAGAACAAGATAAATATCAGCAGAACCCACACTTGTTCCTTGACAGTACATCAGGGACAGTACATCAGCATCTTGGCTTACCTTCCTGCTGCCATGTCTCAAAGCCTTTCTTCCGAAGACGAAGTAAACATCCCAATGGATCCCCCGCAGCCTGCTGGACCGGGGATAATTCCTCCTTCTCCGGACATTGCACCGGAGCCTCCATCTCGTGGCCGCACGCCAGCCCGAACAACGTCACGCTCGCCAAGACACCGATGCCAGTCTTCACTGCCGCCAGCGAGACTTCCAACTTCCTCCCCGGCTTCCTCCTACCGTTCGGCTATCCCGACGATCCCACCTATAGGGAAATGGACCGTCGCAGGTTTGAAGCAAGCTTTAAGTAATTCTGACGTACAGTTCTCACGGAAGTTAAATAAAGCAGAACTGTACGATCTCTATGTCTCCCTTCAACCAACTAACCTCTCTCCAAGGCCTTCACCAGCTTCAAGGACGAGCAACAGGCAAAACAGAGCCCACAGGGTCCACAATCCGCCTCAGACAACACCACCACAATCCACCCGCACAAGATCCGGCTCTTTCCATCCACCAAGCCGCAGCAACAGGCCTTCAGCAAGCCTAGGCCGAGCCCCAGAGCAAGAAGCAAGACCAAGACAACCTTCCTATGCGGCTCAGCATACCACCACAGATCACGCCGCAGCAGCGACGGTCGCAGCTGGGCCCAGCGGCCTCTTTTCAGCCCCTCAGCCATATCCTCTGATGGCTTCTAACCCTTTTCCTTCTCAGTGGCCTCCAGCTCCTGTCGCAGACATTAGCGCAAAGCTACCTCCATCAGCTGCGCATGCCCACGCCTTTCAACAGGTTTACCCAGGAATTTCTAACTCCTCCTCTTTTCAGTGGCCTGCAGCCCCAGTAGCACAGACAAGCGCAAGCCAACCTCCGCCCGCAGCACAAGCCTACGCTTCTCACTTTCACCCCTCCCTTCCTTCCCACCCTCCTGCAGCCCCGGCTCATACTCTTCCTAGCTCTTCCCTCCAAACTAAATCCCAATATTCTCTCTTTACAGCAACACAGATGCCCATCCCACCCAATGCCACCGCCATGGAACCGCCTCCAGTGTCACACAACATCCGGGCACAAATCCTTTCAGGTGCGGATGTAGATCTCTCTTCTCTGCTTTCCCTGCTTCCCGCAGCTGAATCAGACCGGCAAATAGACTGTGGGGAT
The DNA here is from genome assembly GCA_030378365.1 of Hybognathus amarus. Classification (NCBI taxonomy): domain Eukaryota; kingdom Metazoa; phylum Chordata; class Actinopteri; order Cypriniformes; family Leuciscidae; genus Hybognathus; species Hybognathus amarus. The sequence continues at coordinate 400,888 of JAQIUQ010000356.1, forward strand.
TTCTCTGTCACCCTAAAAAACCCAAACACTCACTCATCCCGTCAACTATCATTTTCTGAATTTTCTATTGCCTTTGCTCGTTTCACAGAGATCATTTGTTCAGCTTTCCCCCATAGGCGGCGCGAACTAAATGATTACCTGTCGATCATAGCGGAGCTCGCGCTGTCCTATGGGGGCGGGCACTTCTATACTTACCACAAACTCTTCGCAGCCAAAAATGCAGTACGAGTCGCACAGTGGAACCAGTGCACATACTGGGGTGCACTCAACCAAGATCTCCACAGCAGGGTGTTTCTGGGATGTAAAAACATTTCCTGTGCAGTCTGCAGGTCCGTGGCTCACTCAACCATGTCATGCCCACAAGTTAACCCTTCCATTCCACCCTGCCCAGAAACTAACCCAGCTAGATCTACCAGCTACGTGCCTCGTCTTGCAACCACTGTAGCAAATCCTTGAGATTTCAGGAGAACACCCTCCTTCGAAGACAGCAGGCAGCCCTGCAATAACTTTAACGCTGGTAAATGTGTCAGACCGCGCTGCCGGTACCTGCACATTTGCATTTTCTGTGGCGGAGCCCATGCCCGCCTTGTGTGCCCTGTGTATAAGTCTGCAAATAAAAAAATCGAATAATTACTTATCGACTCCTGTAAATAGCTCTCGCATGCACTTCGAACTAGCTCATCATCCGGACGCCGAATTTACAAAGTACCTTCTGTCAGGCCTCGAAAAGGCGTAGAATGCCCGCTCTCGCAGAATACTATCTGTAATAATCTCCAGTCCGCCCCGCAAGCAGAACCTGAAGACGTTGACAACCTGATCAAAAAAGAAGTTGAATCAGGTTTCATGATCGGTCCGTTCGACAATCCCCCTTTTAGCACATTTCGTATCAGTCCCATCGGAGTAGCTCCAAGAAAATTTTCTGGTAAAAACGTCTAATAATCGACCTATCAGCCCCGCATAATTCTCCTTTCCCAAGCATCAACAGTTTAATTCCACTCGATGAATTTTCGCTCAAATACCACGACATAGATCAAGCAATCAACATGATTAAAATCGCAGGTAGGGGCGCTTGGCTCGCAAAAATCGACATTACTTCAGCCTTCAAAGTAATGCCTATCCATCCAGATTCATGGCACATCTTTGGAGTTAGATGGCTCGGGAAACACTATTTTGCCGTGCGTTTAACCTTCGGATGCAAAAGCAGCCCAAAAATATTCGACATGCTATCAGAAGCCATTTGCTGGATCTTGTCCAACAATTACGGCATTCCTCACCTCATCCACCTGCTAGACGATTTTTTAATAATTTCGCCTCCCGAAGCTATCCCAGCCGCGCATTTCTCACAGTCCAAAAAGTCTTTTCCGAACTCGGGATCCCTATTGCACACGAGAAAACGATGGGTCCATCCATATCCATTGAGTTCCTCGGAATTAACTTGGATTCAGTCAAGTTCCAAGCATCCCTGCCCAAAGAAAAAAATCAGTCGAATTATTCTCATCTCATCTAACTTCCTCGACAACCCAAACCATTCCAAACGCGAATTACTATCCCTGCTCGGCCACTTAAATTTCGCTATGCACATCATTCCGCAAGGACGCTCTTTTATATCGCACCTCCTCTCAGTAGCATCCTCCGTCCACGCGTTAGAGGACCCCATTTCTCTAACTCAAGCATGTCGTGAAGAACTTAGACTATGGTTAACATTCCTAAACCAATGGAACGGCCTATCATTTTTCTATAGTCATCTCGTCTCGTCCCCCGTCAATATCCAACCGTTTACAGACGCCGCCCCCTCAATCTGTTTCGGAGGATTTTACCAAGGCCGTTGGTTTGCGGCTCCGTGGCCACCGCAGTTACAGGACACGCCCCAGTCCTCAGCTCTTTCGAGCTTTACCCCAGTGGTCACCAATCTCGGTCCTGGAGGGCCGATGTCCTGCAGAGTTTAGCTCCAACCAGGTCCAACACACCTGCCTGAAAGTTTCTATTATGCCTAGTGAGACCTTGATTAGCTGGTTCAGGTGTGTTTAGTTGGGGTTGGAGCTAAACTCTGTAGGACACCGGCCCTCCAGGACCGAGATTGGTGACCACTGCTTTACCCTATAGTTGTAGCAGCGTTTCTGTGGGGAAAGAATGGTCAGCTAGCAGCATATCAGTGCATTGCGACAATGATGCAACCGTGCATTGCATTAACAAAGGCCGTTCTCATTCACCTGCCATGATGCCTCTTTTAAGGCGCCTCACCTGGATCTCAGCGTGCGACCAATTCATTATAATCGCTGAAACACGTTCCCGGGACAGAAAACCAAATCGCTGACTCTCTGTCTCATTTTCTGTTTCAGAAATTCAGGAAGCTGGCTCCAGAGGTGGACCAATGCCCAACTCCTGTTCCTCCATTTTCAGAACTAATATTCCCGTAACTCACCCGTTAAAAGCCCTCCTGGACGCATCACTCGACACCATCCTCCAAGCAGTCTCTCCCAGAACCCTCCAGTCTTACGTGACGGCTTGGAGATGTTTCAAAGCCTTTCACTTATCTTATAAGATATTATTTCCAGATTTTTCTCTTATTTCAATCACTTCATTTATCTCATACCTCCACAGCATCAAGGGCCTCCAAGTCGGGTCCATCAAAGGTTACCTGAGTGGCATTCAGTTCTTCCACAAATTGATGCATGGCGCCCCCTCCCCGGAGATAAAGAATTCCCAAACCTCCCTTCTGATCAAAGGGATTCCACGATCCCAGCCAACCCGTCCCGACACCAGACAACCCATAACACTAGATATCCTCACTAAATGTATTTACACCCTCCGCACAGGCTTTCAGTCCCTCAGCACTGCCCGCACACTAGACGCCATGTTCATTTTAGCTTTTTTTGGTTTTCTCAGATGTTCCGAACTCGCTATCACTTCAAAATTCGACCCATCAATCCACCCCACCATCTCAGACCTATCAGTCCTAGATAGTGAAACTATCTCCTTTTTGATCAAACAAAGCAAGACGGATCAAACTAGGAAAGGCCATTACATTTACATTTTCAACCTCGCATCACCAATCCAACCATTCCAGTCGGTTTTGGCATATCTCCAGTGGAGAACTTCTCAGGTCAAATCCCATCTCGAACCCCTGTTCATAGATGACTCCAACAAACCCGTGACACGCTTCTGGTTCCAGAGTCACCTCAAACTAGTCCTCCAACAGTCAGGCATCCCAGCCAAAAACTTCTCAAGCCACTCCTTCCGTATCGGGGCAGCAACCTCAGCAGCTCAAAAAGGTCTGTCTCAACAGCAGATTCAAGCTCTCGGAAGATGGTCCTCAGACGCCTTTCAAACTTACATAAGGACCAACCAGTTCCACCTTAAAAAAGCACACCAAACCCTCATTGATTAAAAAAAAACAAAAAAAAAAACCCTCTAACTTTTCCCGTCCAGCGAGCATCAGTCTCCCAGCGGACGCACCTCATACTTATCTCTACCACTCTCCCGTCCAGCGAGCATTGGTCTCCCAGCGGACGTATTATGTAATAATCTCGAAATCCCTACCGTCCAGCGAGCATCGTTCTCCCAGCGGACGTACTATGCACTTACCTCTAACCTTCCGTCCAGCGAGCATCAGTCTCCCAGCGGACGTACTTTATACTTATCTCTATCACTCTACCGTCCAGCGAGCGTTGGTCTCCCAGCGGACGCATTACGTAATAACCTCAAAATCCCTCCCGTCCAGCGAGCATCAGTCTCCCAGCGGACGTACTGACGCACTTACCTCTAACTTTCCGTCCAGCGAGCATCAGTCTCCCAGCAGACATTCTTCTTCTTATCTATATCACTCTCCCGTCCAGCGAGCATTGGTCTCCCAGCGGACGTACGATGTAATTATCTTGAAATCCCTCCCGTCCAGCGAGCATCAGTCTCCCAGTGGACGTACTGCATACGTTTCTCTAAATGTCTCCCGCCCAGCGAGCATTGGTCTCCACAGCGGACGTACTACGTACTTATCTCCAAACTCTCTAGTCCAGCGAGCATCATTCTCCCCAGCGGATGTACTACGTACTTTTCTCTAAATCTCTCCCGTCCAGCGAGCATTGGTCTCCCAGCGGACGTACTCTCGAAGGGCTTGGAGCCAGAGGGGCGTAAGTGGCATTTCTGGGCGAATATGAGTTCTTTATATCAAAATAAAGGTATCGGTGAGCACTATCCAATGGTGTCAAAAATAGCTATCTGAGATAAACTGTATTGAATAAAGCAACAAAAAGGTGCATCTGACATATTTGACTTTTTTTTTATTTGAGCACTGTTCTCCCAGCGGACGCACCATGTACTTATCTCCAATCTCTCTCGTCCAGCGAGCATTTTGGTCTCCCAGCGGATGTACCATGCACTTTTCTCTAAATCCCTCCCGTCCAGCGAGCATTGGTCTCCAGCGGACGCACTACGTACTTATCTCCAATCTCTCTCGTCCAGCGAGCTTTTGTCTCCCAGCGGACGTACTATGCACTTTTCTCTAAATCCCTCTCGTCCAGCGAGCACTGGTCTCCCAGCGGACGCACTATACACTTTTCGGTAACTTTCTCTCGTCCAGCGAGCACTTGTCTCACAGCGGACTCAGCACGAATCTATCTTTCCATTCCTCTGCCCAGCGAGTCGGTCTCCCAAGCGGACGGCTCGTATCCTCCTTTTCATATTCCGTCCAGCGAGACTCAGTTCTCGGTGGAACTCGACACAGAGCAATCTTTCCTGCCCAGCCAGCATAGTCAAATTCATTCCACCCCGCAGGCGGCCGGTAGAGCCGAATTTTCTGACGCCTTCTGAGCCACTCAAGTCAGAAGCTACACAGGTCCTCCTGGTCAGCCGTTTCGTCAAATCCTGCCATCGGTCGGCAGGACTCACCAGTTAACACCTAGAGATATCCCGGTCAAGAGATCAAGCTCATTGGAAAGCCAGCCCGCCAAATTCGCTGCGTCTTTGGGGGGTCCATAGTCTGGCGGCTGTCCTTTTTCCCTTCATGCTTTTTGGGGGGAGTACTCTGGGTTCGGGCAGAATTCCGAGCTCGGAGCCCTCCACCCGGACAGCACGCCAAGTACGCATAATCTTCATCATAATAATTATATGTAGA